>SJYE01004594.1:20634-304136 GCA_006408755.1 Eudorcas thomsonii | reverse complement strand
TACTACTCAGCCCTTAAAAAGAATAAATTTGACTCAGTTCTAATGAGATGGATGAAATTGGAACCGATTATACAGAGTGAAGTAAGCCAGAAAGAAAAACACCAATACAGTATACTGACACATATATATGGAATTTAGAAGACAGTAATGATGACCCTATATGTGAGACAACAAAGAGACACAGAGGTATAGAGTGGACTTTTGGACTCTGAGGGAGAGGGAAAGGGTGGGATGGTTTGGGAGAATGGCAATGAAACGTGTATATTTTCTTGTAAGAAATGAAGCACCAATCTATGTTCAATGTAGGATGCAGGATGCATGGGGCTGATGCACCGGATGATTCAAGTAGAGGATGTGGGGTGGGAGGTGGGAGGGGGCTTTGGCATTGGGAGATTGTGTTCACCTATGGCTGACTCGTGTCAGTGTATGGCAAAACAAATATAGTATTGTAATTAAAAAAATAAATAAATTTAATAATTAAAAAAATAAATTCCATATTCAAATTAATGTCTTTTTCTAAAGTTATAATGGCTTGAAATTTACTTGATTTGGGCCCAAAGTATTATCTGAAAAGTAATTTGATTGTTTCATAATTTAAATTATCTGTGTGGAATAAAATTCATTAACCTTATTTACATGTGCATAAAAACTATGACAGTCTAACCAGTTAACGTTTTTTAATTTGTGCAGTATTTTTCAGCATAAAGTTTTTATAGCAGCTCCATCAGCTGCATCTCTGAACCCATTTGGTGCCAAAAACCTGGTTGGGTGTTGATTTCCAACTTTGACGAAAATTCTTTGTTTGCCCAGATGATGTTGTACGTGGAAAGTGTGTCTTCTCCTCAGGGACTGAAGGATATGAGACTTGCTGAGATCACTTTAGCAAAATCTTCCTAGGACAGTTGGGGAGAGCTATCCCCACAAGGCCTGCTCTGGAGGTCATAGGACAGAAAACATGAAACCGTGGGTACGGACTCTTTTCTTTCAGAATTCTACTCTGGAAAGGCACAGACTTGCTGTTCTTAGGGCAGCCCTTCCCCAGCACAGAGCTGGGGAGTTTCTCTCAACAGGCCTCAGGGAACAGACTTGGCAGTTCCTGGAGTGGTTAGGATATGGTGCCCACAAGATTCAGTTCAGTGCCACCAGCTCAGGCTTGGGGTGGAGTCCAGGCTTTGACACTTGTTCCCAGGTGGCACTAATGGTAAAGAACTCACCTGCCAACACAGGAAATGCAAGAGATGTGTGTTTGATCCCCAGTTCAGGAAGATTCCCTGGAGTAGGGCATGGCAACCCACTCCAGCATTCTTGCCTGAAGAATCCCATGACAGAGGAGCCTGGCTGGCTATAGTCCATAGGGTTGCAAAGAATTGGACACAGCTGGAGCAACTTAGCATGCACCTATGTTACACTCTGATTCAAATCCCATCTCCTGGACTATTGACAAGGCCTCTTCACAGGTCCCTTGGAGCAATACTGTCCCACCTTCAATGTTTCCTCCACTTTATAGCCAGGAAGATTATTTTGAAGCATGAATCTGGCTGTGTCACCTACTTAATAAGCTCCTCATGGCTTCCTACATAGAAGCCACTTATGGACAGACCTGCTTACACTAGCCAAGAGGGCTGCTTCCCCCCACCCAGTGCTCCAGGTGCGCTGGTCTTTGTGTTCACCACTCTCCCTCAGGCTCCCTGGCTTGGCACACGCTGTTCCTCTGCTCCCTTCAGAGTCTCTAGAAGGAACAAAACTCTGCCATCACCTTGATTTTAATCCGGTATGACCCACTTTTAACTTCTAACCTCCAAAATAATAAAACAGTACATTTTTATGTTTTTGGTAATTTGTTATAACAGCTGCTATTGCACTTCAGTCGTGTCTGACTCTGTGCGACCCCATAGATGGCAGCCCACCAGGCTCCTCTGTCCCTGGGATTCTCCAGGCGAGAACACTGGAGTGGGTTGCCATTTCCTTCTCCAGCACAGGAAACAAATTACAGCCCTGGAATCATGCCTCCTGGATTCCTGGACTTCAAAGAGGGCTTAGAAAATGGCCATTTCCTCCCCTTGAGAGCTCCTCTATCTCTCTGGAACCCTCCAAATGTCTAAAGACCCAGGCTAGAAAAAGGGTACATGGCATCCTCATCCCCCCCATCCTCCATTCCCCAACCTCCCTCTCCCCACTTTCCAATTCCCACTTCCTCTCAATCCCCTTCCCTGAGGCTTCCATTCAGACATCCCTAGCATTGTTGAAACCCTGGGGGTTTATCCTGGTCTGCACAGGGGCTGCTCAGTCAGGCCTGCTTCTCTCCTAAGGTCTACCAGGGGACCTTGCCTGTGAGCACCCCTCCCTTGTGGGATGCTGGTACACTTTTCTAGGATCTTCACAATGAAGAGTTCTCATGGATTTGATGCCTCACCCTCAGCAGAGGTGAACCCATGGCTAAAAGGTCAATGGGCCTCAGTGCCCAGTGGCTGGGCTGTGACAATAAAGCAGCCAGGCCCACAGGCCTTGGCTCTCCTATAAGGAGCAATGCCAGAGTGAAAGCAGGAAGGCTGATCTTCAGCTAGCCTGGAGCCTGAGCATAATAAACCAGGAGAGGAATCCTGGTGAGACAGCAGGATAGGTGACCTTCTCTCTCTTCCTCTTGCTGCGCTTGTCCCCTGTGGGTAAGAGACATAATTCAGCAGCTGTAGTGATGTGAGAAAAAAAAATGCAGTGAACTTCCCAGCACTGCAAGAAGAGCTTTCCTGGTTTGGGGCATGAGACAGGGGTTAGTGGCAGGGGGGCAACTCAGAGGTGGTCCCCAATGCCCCAGTGCAGTGGTACCCCTCTGGGGTCTGTGACCCTGAGGAACAGGGATTTCCTGGTTAGAAGAGGCTAGTGCCCACCCTGTGGTCTTAGGGAAGGTCAAATCTCCATGAGTACTCAGCTCCACAGCACCTGTGTCCAGGAGGCTGCCTGGTCAGCAGCTGTGTACTTCCTACCCTCTCACCTAGGCTCTCTTCTTGAAACTTGAGCTTCATTCTCCTCTTTCCCCTGAACAGAGCTCTCTACTTACCTACCACCTGCCCCTGGCCCAAAGTGGAGGCCAACAGTGGATCCTTTCTCTGTCATCGTGTTTTGCCACAGGTCCTGCTGCCAGATGACTTGGTCCTTGCTGGCCTATGCAAACTGCAGCAGCAAATTCAACTGACTGGCTGCCATGCTATTAGGCCAGGCTCACTGCACATCCCAGGTGCCCATTGCCAGGAGGTCACATTCTTAGCAGGGCCCCTGGGTAGGGATAGATTTTGTGAAAAAGGGCTGTGTTCAAGGTTGATGCCCTGACATGTGTCTAATACAAAGTTTATCCAACAAGCATTGCCCAGAAAGAAGATGAACTGTCCAGAGAATGGGCAAGTCTCACTCACAAGAAGGCTAAGAGATTTTTCTGTCTCACTCAGGTGTATTAAAAGTAAAGCACACTAAAAAAAAATGTTAATGGTACCTGGGCAAAGCAACACTGACCTAGAATATTCATCATGCCTTTCCCAGCTAGTGAGTTCTTCTCACTATCTTTCCTCAAAATCCTTCCCAGCTGTAAAGTGCACTTTATTTTACATATTTTAACCAAAGTTTATGATGTATCATTGTAAGAGAAAGTGTTAGTCATCCAGTCATCTCAGACTCTTTGTGTTCCCGTGGACTGTAGCCCATCAGGCTCCTCTGTCCATGGAATTCTCCAGGCAAGAATACTGGAGTGGGTAGCCATTACCTTCTCCAGGGGATCTTCTTGACCCAAGGATCGAATGTGGTCTTCTGCATTGCAGGCAGATTCTTCACCATTTGAACAACAAGGGGAGGATGGTGGAGTGGAAGAACACACACACATCTCCCATGAGAACACCAAAATTGAAACTAGCTGTTGAACAAACATCAACAGGAAGATGTTGTAACCCACCAATAAATGGTGGACAAAGGAGAAGCCATAATGAGATGTTAGGAGGGGCATAATCACATTAAAATAAAGTCCCATACCTGCCAGGTAGGTGACCTTCAAACTGGAGAACAATAATACCAAAGTTCTCATACTGTTGCAAAGGTTCTAGGCCCTACAGTGGACTTCTCAACTGGGGGATCTGACAAGGGAGGGACTGGGAATCCTCAGAGAATCTGACTTTGAAGGGCAGTGGAATTTGATTACAGAACTTCCACAGGACCAGGGGAAACAGAGACTCTTAGATGGAACAAACAAAACCTTGTGTGCACCAGGGGAAAGGAGCAGTCACCCCGTGGGAGATGGGGGAAGACCTACCTGAGTGTTTGAAGGTCTCCTACAGAGATGTGGGTTGGAAGAGGCCTACTGCAAGGACAGGAGCATTGGCAGCAGGATTCCTGGGAGGCATGTGCAGCAAGAGTCCTCTTGGAGGTCACCATAGCCCTAACATAGAGCTTGTAGACTCCAGGACTGGATCACCTTAGGCCTGACAACTAACAGGGAGGGAGAATTGTCCCACCCATCAGCAACAACTGGATTAAAGATCCACTGAGCATGGATCTGTCTGCCAGAGCAAGACATAATTTTCCCCACAGACAGTCCCTCCCCTCAGAAAGCTTGCACAGTCCTATTATACTCATTCATCAGAGGGCAGACAGAAGAAGCAAGAACTACAATCCCACAACTTCAGCATGAAGGCCACAATCACAGAAATCTAACCAAAATGATCACATAGCTCACAGCCTTATGTAACTCAATAAAGCCATGTCATGTAGGGGCACCCAAGATGCATGGGTCATGGTGGAGAGTTCTGACAAAATGTGGTCCACTGGAGAAGAGGATGGCAAACCACTCCAGTATTCTTGCCTTAAGAACCCCATGAATAGTATGAAAAGGCAAAAAGATATGACACCTGAAGGATGAGCCCCCCGATGTTGGTAGGTGTCCAATATGCTACTGGGGAAGAGCAGAGAAATAGCTCTAGGAAGAATGAAGATGCTGGGCCAAAGCAGAAATGACACTCAGTTGTGGATGTGTCTGGTGATGAAAGTAAAATCCGATGCTGTAAAAGCAATATTCCATAGGAACCTGGAATGTTGAGTCCATGAAGCAAGGTAAATTGAACATGGTCAAGCAGGAGATATAGTAAACACTGACATTTTAGGATTCAGTGAACAAAAATGGATGGCAATGGGCAAATTTAATACAGATGACCATTATATCTACTCCTGTGGTCAAGAATTCCTTAGAAGAAATGGAGGAGCCCCCATAGTCAACCAAAGGGTCCAAAATGCAGTACTTGTATGCAATCTCAAAATCAACAGAATGATCCCAGTTCATTTGCAAGGCAAATCATTCAGCATCACAGTAATCCAAGTCTATTGCCCCAACCACAAATGCCAAAGAAGCTGAAGTTAAATGGTCCTATGAGAACCTACAAGACATTCTAGAACTACACCAAAAGATGTCCTTTTCATCATAGGGAACTGGAATGCAAAAGTAGGAAGTCAAGAGATATCTGGAGTAACAGGCAAGTTTGGTCTTTGAGTACAAAATGAAACAGTGCAAAGGCTAACAGAGCTTTGCCAAGAGAATACAATGGTCATAGCAAACATCCTCTTCCAGCAACACGAGAGATAGTTCTACATGTGGACATCACCAAATAGTCAGTATAGAAATCAGATTGATTATATACTTTGCAGCCAAAGATGAAGAAGCTCAATACAGTGAGCAAAAACAAGACCTGGAGCTGACTGTGGCTCAGATCTGCTGCTGCTGCTGCTGCTAAGTTGCTTCAGTCGTGTCCGACTCTGTGCGACCCCATAGACGGCAGCCCATCAGGCTCCCCAGACCCTGGGATTCCCCAGGCAAGAACACTGGAGTGGGTTGCCATTTCCTTCTCCAATGCGTGAAAGTGAAAAGTGAAAGTGAAGTTGCTCAGTGAAAGTGAAGTTGCTCTGACTCTTTGCAACCCCAGGGACTGCAGCCTACCAGGCTCCTCCATCCATGGGATTTTCCAGGCAAGAATACTGGAGTGGGGTGCCATCACCTTCTCCAGTGGCTCAGATCATGAGCAACTTATTGCAATATTCATGTTTAAATTGAAGACAGTAGGGAAAACCACTAAGCCATTCAGGTGTAATCTATTCAGGTGATGAATAGATTCAAGGGATTAGATCTGATAGACAGAGTGCCTGAAGAACTATGGATGCAGGTTTGTAATATTTTAAAAGAGGTGGTGACCAAAACCATACCCAAGAAAAATAAATGCAAAGAGGCAAAATGGTTGTCTGCAGAGGCCTTACAAATAGCTGAGAAAAGAAGAGAAGTGGAAGGCAAAGGAGAAAAGGAAAGATATACTTAACTGAATGCAGAGGTTCAGAGAATAGCAAGGAGAAATAAGAAAGCCTTCTTAAATAAATAATGCAAATAAAACAATAGAATGGGAAATACTAGAGATCTTTTCAAGAAAATTAGGGATACCAAGGGAACATTACATACAAAGATAGGCACAATTAAAGAACAGAAACTGTAAGGACCTAACAGAAGCAGAAGAGATTAAGAAGAGGTGGGAAGATACACACAAAAAACTACCCCCCAAAGAGCTTAATGACACACGTAACCATGATGGTGTGATCAGTCACCTAGAGCCAGAAATTTTGGAATGTGAAGTCAGGTGGGTCTGAGCAAGCATTTTTGTTCAGTTGCTAAGTTGTGTCTGACAGCTTGTGACCCCATGAACTGCAGCATACCAGGGTTCCCTGTCCTTCACTATCTCCCAGAGTTTCCCCAAACTCTTGTCCATTGAGTAAGTGATACTATCCAAACCATCTCATTCTCTGCTGCACCTATTCTCTTGCTTTCAATCTTTCCTAGCCTCAGGGCCTTGTCCAATGTGTCAGCTGTTTGCATCAGGTGGCCAAAGTGGAGGTTCAGCCTCAGGATCAGTCCTTACAATGAATATTCAGTGTTGATTTCCTTTAGGAATGACTGGTTATACCTCCTTGCTGTCCTAGGGACTCTCCAGAACCTTCTACAGAACCACAATTTGAAAATATTAATTCTTTGGCACCCAGCCTTCTTTATGGTCCTATTCTCACACCTGTACGTGACTACTGGAAAAACCATAGCTTTGATTATAAGGACCTTTGTTGGCAAAGTGATGTCTTTGCTTTTTAATATGCTGTCTTGGTTTGTCATAGCTTTTCTTCAAAGGAGCAAGTGTCTTTTAATTTTGTGGCTGCAGTCACTGTCTGCAGTAATTTTGGAGCCCAGGAAAATAAAATCCATCATTGTTTCCACTTTTCCCCCATCTATTCACTGTGAAGTGTTTGGACAAGATACCATGATCTTTGTTGTTTGAATATTGAGTTCTAAGCTAGCTTTTCCACTCTTTTTCACCATCACAAGAGGCTGTTTAGCTCCTCTACACTTTCTGCTATTAAAGTGGTATCATCTGCATATCTCAGGTTGCTGATATTTCTCCCAGCTATCTTGATTCTGGCTTTGAGTCATGCAGCCCAGCATTTCTCATGATATACTCTGCAATAAGTTAAGTAAACATGGTGACAATATACAACTTTGACATACTCCTTTCCCAAATTTGAACCAACCTGCTGTTCCATGTCTGGTTTAATGGTTGCTTCTTGTCCTGCATACAGGCTTCTCAGGAGACAGGTAAGGTGGTCTGGTGTTTCCACCTCTATAAGAATTTTCCACAGTTTGTTGTGATTCTCATAACCAAAGGCTATAGTGTACTCAATGAAGAAAAAGTAGTTTTTTTTTCCCTGACATTCCCTTGGTTTTTCTGTGATCTAATGGATGCTTACTCCTTGGAAGAAAAGTTATGACCAACCTAGATAGTATATTCAAAAGCAGAGACATTACTCTGCCGACTAAGGTCTGTCTAGTCAAGGCTATGGTTTTTCCTGTGGTCATGTATGGATGTGAGAGTTGGACTGTGAAGAAGGCTGAGCACTGAAGAATTGATGCTTTTGAACTGTGGTGTTGGAGAAGATTCTTGAGAGTCCCTTGGACTGCAAGGAGATCCAACCAGTCCATTCTGAAGGAGATCAAACCTGGGATTTCTTTGGAAGGAATGAGGCTAAAGCTGAAACTCCAGTACTTTGGCCACCTCATGCGAAGAGCTGACTCATTGGAAAAGACTCTGATGCTGGGAGGGATTGGTGGCAGGAGGAGAAGGGGACAACAGAGGATGAGATGGCTGGATGGCATCACTGACTCGATGGACGTGAGTCTGAGTGAACTCTGAGAGATGGTGATGAACAGGAAGGCCTGGCGTGCTGCGATTCATGGAGTCGCAAAGAGTCGGACACGACTGAGTGACTGAACTGAACTGAATGGATGCTGGCAATTTGATCTCTGGTTCTTCTGACTTTTTAAAATCCAGCCTATACATCTGGAAGTTCGTGCTTCACAGAATGCTGAGGCCTAGCTTGAAGGATTTGGAGCATAACCTTGTGAAAATGTACAATGAGTGCTATTATGCAGTAGTTGAAACATTCTTTGGCATTGTCCTTCTTTGGGATTGTGATAAAAACTGATCTTTTCCAGTCCTGTGGCCACTGCTGAGTTTTCCAAATTTGTTGGCATATTGAGTGCAACACTTTAACAGCATCATCTTTTAGGATTTGAAATAGCTCAACTGAAATTCCATCACCTCCACTAGCTTTGTTCATAGTAAGGCCCTCTTGACTTCATACTTCAGGATGTCTGGTTCTAGGTGAGCGAACACACCATTGTGTTTATCCATGTCATTAAGACTTTTTAAATGCAGTTTTTCTGTGTGTTCTTGCCACCTCTTCTGTGTTTGTCAGGTCCTTGGGGTTTGTGTCTTATTGTGCCCAACTTTGCATTAAATATCCCCCTGGGTATCTCTAATTTTCTTGAAGAGATCCTTAGTTTGTCCCATTCTATTATTTTCCTCTGTTTCTTCAGTCTAACGCTCTCCCAACTGAGCTATTTCGGCTGGATTATTTCCCTCTATTTCTTATCTCTATTTACTATTCTCTGGACCTCTGCATTCAGTTATGGATACCTTTCTCTTTTTCCTTTGCCTTTCACTTCCCCACTTTCTCACCCGTTTTTAAGGTTTTCTCTGATGGTAAGTTACCTTCTTGCATTTCTTTTCTTGGGGATAGTTTTGGTCACTATCTCCTGTATATGTTACAAATCTCCAGCCATGGTTCTTCAAGCACTCTGTCTTTCAGATCTAATACCTTGAATCTATCATCACCTAATAACTGAATGGTCTAGTGGTTTTTCCTTTTTTCAATTTAAGCCTAAATTTTCCAATAAGGAGCTCATAATCTTAGCCACAGCTCCAGCTCTTGTTTTTGCTGACTGTTTTGAGCTTATCCATCTTTGGCTGCAAATATATAATAAGTCTGATTTCAGTATTTACCATCTGTAGACTTGTCTCTTGTTTTGTTGAAAGAGGTTGATTTCTATGACCAGTGTGTTCTCTTGGCAAAGTTCTGTTAGCCTTTGCACTGCTTCATTTTGTACTCCAAGGGCAAACTTTCCCATTACTTCAAGTATCTCTTGACTTCCTGCTTTTGCATTCTACTCCCCTATGATGAAAAGGATATCTTTTTTTTTTTTTTTTGGCGTTAGTTCTAGAATGTCTTGTAGGTTCTCATAGAACCACTCAACTTCAGCTACTTCAGCATTATTCATTGGGACATAGACTTGGATTATTGTGTTGTTGAATGGTTTGCCTTGGAAATGAACTGAAGTCATTCTGTTGTTTTTTAGATTGTATCCAAGTACTGCATTTTGGACACTTTGGTTGACTATGAGGGTTACTCCATTTCTTCTAAGGAATTATTGCCCACAGGAATAGATATAATGGTCATCTGAATTAAAATTTCTCATTCCTGTCCATTTTGGCTCACCAATTCCTAAAATATCAATGTTCACTCTTTCCATCTCCTACTTCATCATGTCCAAATTACCTTGATTCATACATTACTATGAACAAAGCTAGTGAGGATGATGGAATTCCAGCTGAGCTATTTAAAATACTAGCAGATGGTGCTGTTAAAATGTGCTCAATATGTCAACAAATTTGGAAAACACAGCAGTGGCCACAGGACTGGGAAAGGTCAGTTTTAGTTCCAATCTCAAAGAAAGACAATGCCAAAGAATATTGCAACTACCATACAATTGTGATCATTTCACATGCTAGCAAGATGTTGCTCAAAGTTCTTCCAGCAGTACATCAGCCTTCCAAAAGCTTCAGCAGTACATCAACCAAGAACTTCCATATGTTCAAGCTGTATTTAGAAAAGGCAGAGGAACCAGAGATCAAATTGCCAACATCCACTGGATCATTAAACAAACAAACAAACAACAACAACAACAAAAAAAACCAAGGAAATTCCAAAAATAATCTGCTTTGCTTCATTGACTACACTAAAGCCTTTGACTGTGTGGATCACAACCAACTGTGGGAAATTCTTAAAGAGATGGGAATACCAGACCACCTTACCTGTCTCCTGAGAAATCTGTATTCAAGCTAAGAAGCAACAGTTGGAACCAGATATGGTACAATGGACTAGTTCAAATTTAGGAAAGGAGTATGTCAAGCAGGTATATTGTCACCCTGGTTATTTAACTTATATGCAGATAATATGCAGCTTGGATGAATCACAAGCTGGAATCAAGATTGCTGTGAGAGATATCAACAACATCAGATATGATGGTGATATCATTCTTAAGGCAGATAGTGAAGAGGAACTCTTGATGAGGATGAAAGAAGAGAGTGAAAAATCTGGCTTAAAACTCAACATTCAAACAATGAAGATCCGGGCATCTGGTCCCATCACTTCATGGCAAATAATTGGGGAAAATGTGGAAACAGTGCCAGATTTAATTTTCTTGGGTTCCCAAATCACTGCAGTGACTGCAGCCACAAAATTAAAAGACACTTGCTCCTTGAAAGAAAAGTTATGACAAACCTAGATAGCATACTAAAGAGCAGAGATATCGCTTTGCCAACTAAGGTCCTTATAGTCAAATTATGGCTTTTTCAGTGGACCATAAAGAACTCTGAGCATCAAAGATTTGTTGCTTTCAAATTGTTGTGTTGGAAAAGACCCTTGAGAGTTCTTTGGACAGCTAGAGATCAAACCAGTCAATCCTAAAGGAAATTAACCCTAAATATTCTTTGGAAGTACTGATGCTGAAACTGAAGTTCCAATACTTTGACCACCTGATGTGAAGAACTGACTCATTGGACAAGACCCTGATGCTGGGAAAGATTGAAGGCAAGAGGAGAAGGGGATGACAGAGGGTGAAATATTCGGATAGCATTACTGACTCAATGGGCATGAGTCTGAGTAAACTGTGGGAGATAGTGAGCAACAGGGAAGCCTGGCATGCTGCAGTTCATGGAGTCACAAAGATTTAGTTACTGAACAACAAGAACAGGGTGTGTCATTGATACAGAGCAGTCCTAGGCATATTGCTGGAGCCCCAGAGAAATTCTTGGTGTTAGGGAGTAGGGGAGATGGGCAGCCCAGAACTCTTTCCAGCCAGACAACTGGGAGGCTATTCAATGATCCTCAGCTGTCCCTCTAGGGGAATTATTTTGAATGAAGAAAGTAGCCTTGCCCAAGTTCATGTACTTTCCCAAATCAGCCCACATTCAATGACTGATTAGCCCTCAAACCAACCAGAAATATCTCTGTGGAGCTCTCTGTGGGGTTGGCGGAGGCCTCTCTTGGTGCTGCATCCTGGCCCAGTGTTTCCCTCTGCCTAATTCTACTCTTCATTTTCCCACTTAATAGATGTTATTCCCAACAGTTCTCCCTAATAAAACATCTTGCCTGCTCTTCTTTATCTCAGAGTTTTGGTGGATTTCCTTTGGGTTTACAGTCAGTCTGAGTGCTGTGAAGTCAAACACATGCTCGGATCAGCCCAGCATCATTACAGACACACCTGAGCTGAGGGGCCAGGATTGATGTAGGACAATAGACCTTGCCTCCAAGCCTTGCTTTCTGTCTAGCCCCTTCCAGGAAGCTCTCTGAAAGAGTGGTCAGGCAAGGTGCTGCCAGAAAGCTTGGCTTCCCGGGTGCTGCTAGTAGGGATGCAGATGTGCGAATTTGAGAAGAAACACAGGTTTGTGCTAAGCTGTTCAGCACCATGAATGTCCAAGGAAAATGCTTGTGAAGGAAAAGTCTGCCTGCTTCATGTAGAGCCCTGGTGAGTGCCTTCTTCCATTTGAAGACCCCTGGCCAAATGCTAGCCTTCTAAATGTCCATCCTCTTGAGGTGGGCAAGTAGAAAACCCCATGTTGAGAGAACTAAAAGCATGACACCTGAGGGACCCCAGGCATGAGTCTTATTTTTGTGGGAGAAACCTGGCCTCTCCAGTCTGTTGACTGCAGAGAAATAAACTTCTTTCAACCTGTGCACTGTTCTCCCCAATTCCCCCCAGGAAAGGAAAAAAAAGTGATAAAGGCCCAGGAAGAAATCTTCATTCCTGCTTCATGAGTCACAAAATCAAGATAAGGGCTGCCAAGTGTCTTTGTTATTTTTATGTGACACTGATAAACCATTTTGCACTCCCCTCTGTTACCTCCCAAGCTCAGAGAAGTAACTTTCCAGAACTTTATTCCTTTATTACAAACAGAAACATTAAAATTGCTCTCAGCAGGTCTTGATCTTTAAACAACAGTCTTTGGTTCCCTATTTATTTTGTGTCTAATAGAGCCATCAAGGTGTATTACACTGGAAATGAATCTTAACTGGCTATAGCTTTCTAAGGATGTTCATCTTAATAATCCTCCAAACAAAAAGTCTGAGCTTTTATGAGACTAGAAAAGTATGCACTTGTAGTTCTGAGACCCATAGTCCTTGTTGAGATTTGAAGATTGGATTCTTACAAGCTTGGGGTTTTTGTGAAAAGCAATGTCCTCCATCCTGCTGCAGGCCTTGGGAGTGCAGCCACCATCCTCCTTCTGACCTGGGCCTTTGTCTTGGGGAATATGTTCATTTGCATCTTCCAGAGGAATAGTATCAATGTATACAAATTACTAGAAAAAATTTTCTTGTATAATTATGGAGGCTGAGAAATCCAAGGTCAACTGAAGACCTTAAATAGCCAATAGGATATTTCCAGCCTAAGTCTGAAGGTCTAAGAACCAGAAAAGATAATGGTATAAATTCCAGTTGGAGTTCAAGCCTGAAGGAATGTCCCAGCTTGAAGACAGTCAGGTAGAAAATAAGAATCCTTTCTTACTCAATCTTTCATTCTATACAGGTCTTCAACAGATTGGAAAAGGCCCACCCACAATGGGAAAAGTGACCTGCTTTACTTAGTTCACTGATTCAAATATTAGTCTTAACCAGACACCTTCACAGATATACCCAGAATAATGTTTAACCATATATCTGGGCATAACATTCCAAGTCAAATTTATGCATGGAATCACAGGAAGAAAGAGCAGATAATAGGATGGATGTTTCAAAGAAAACCCTCACATCTGCAAGTAACTTCGCACCCCAATGTTCATTGCAGCACTGTTTATAATAGCCAGGACATGGAAGCAACCTAGATGTCCATCAGCAGATGAATGGATAAGAAAGCTGTGGTACATATACACAATGGAGTACTACTCGCCCTTAAAAAGAATAAATTTGACTCAGTTCTAATGAGATGGATGAAATTGGAACCGATTATACAGAGTGAAGTAAGCCAGAAAGAAAAACACCAATACAGTATACTGACACATGTATGTGGAATTTAGAAGATAGTAATGATGACCCTATATGTGAGACAACAAAAGAGACACAGAGGTATAGAATGGACTTTTGGACTCTGAGGGAGAGGGAAAGGGTGGGATAGGTTGGGAGAATGGCATCGAAACATGTATACTTTTTTGTAAGGAACGAAGCACCAATCTATGTTCAATGCAGGATGCAGGATGCATGGGGCTGGTGCACAGGATGATTCAGGTAGAGGATGTGGGGTGGGAGGTGGGAGGGGGCTTCGGCATTGGGAGATTGTGTTCACCTGTGGCTGATTCATGTCAATGTATGGCAAAACAAATACAGTATTGTAATTAAAAAAAAAAGAAACAAAAGAGTTTCTTGTGTGAGGAAGAGCCTTGGGGCTACAGGTGAACAGGTGTGGTGGGAACCTTTTGGTGCTTTCAGAGAACTGGAGGGCCATCCATGTGTATCACTTCCATAGGTTTATGCCTACCTTCAGACCATTCAGGGCCCCCAGCTTCTCTGGCCAAAGGTCCCTTGCAGCTCCTTGCCAGATGAGGATTTTCACACTTGCTAGGTTTGCCTTGACAAGCCATGGAAGTTGGTGGCCTCTTCCTGAGGTCTTAAAGAAGAATTGAAGATTAAGATTATCATTGGAGAAAAACATGTCTAATAGAAGGCAGATATTCATCAATTAGGAATTCTAATCAGCTCTCAATAGTTAATACTAGATAAGATAGTAGCTTAAATAGCACAAAAGAACAAAACACCAAAGTAAAAGAACACAGTGATTTTATTTCGGTAATGAGAGGCGTAAGCAGCCCAGGGCTGTAAGGTGGCCCCACACTATAGTTCATAACTTAGTCTTCTTCCACCTCACAGTTCTGCTGAGCTCTAGGGAAGGGGCCTCAAGTTTGTGACTTCAAGATGGCAATCACCTGTGTGGTAGGCAAAAGGAATAGAGTGTGGGTATGTCTGAGTGGTTGGTGGGTATGGGGCAAAAGAACCTGCCACTTCAATCACCCTTTTTGTTTGTTGTTGTTTAGTCACTCAGTCATGTCCAACTCTCTGTGATTCCATGGGATTTCTCAGGCAAGAATACCAGAGTGGGTTGCCATTTCCAACTCCAGGGCATCTTCCTGATCTGGGGATCAAATCTGTGTCTCCTGCTAGTCTCCTGCTTTGCAGGCAGATTCTTTACTGCTGAGCCCCCAAGGAAGCCCCAATTATCCCCTGTTCTTTAAAGCACTTCCCACAAGCTCTACTTCAGGACTTAAGCTTATATATCATTGACCATCCATAACTGGAAGGAAGCTGGACTCTCTTGGTAGAACCATGATCCTGCATATCAATATCTCGGCCTCTTGCTTGCTGGTACCCATTTTTAATTGAGCTGCCTGACTTTCTCTGCCCTCTCAGCTTCTTTTTTTTTTTTTTATAGCAATAGTTTTACTTTGATGTCAGACCCTTTGTTCTTTCCTATACTTGCTCAGAATAAATCTGTGTTATATTTATAAAGATAGAAATATAACATAATGTTTTAAGCCAGAAAGAAATTCTGTTGACTCAAGCTACTACATTGTGGAAGAGCAGTGGCAGAATTCTTCTTATTAATTTCTAGAACCGTGAACCCAGAAACCATCTAGTAACTCTCAAAGAAGCCCTCTCTTTCTCTTTCTTTTTGCTTCCCTCTCCATATTAGCTATGGCTATATTCCATCTGACTAAAATCACGTTCTTCACACATCAGAAGACTAGGGGTACATGTACAGTCACAACAGCTCTACAATAAGAACAGAAAGAATCATTACTCACCATTTTTGGTATGAAAAGTCCAGGAGAGGATCTGATTAGCCAAGATTGGTCAGATGTCCTTCCTTTGCCCAATAATGATGGGCAGGGTATGAGGATTATGTAATGGGATCTATAACATCTCTTTTGCTCCCATGGCTTGGTCAGGATTGGGAAACAGAAGTCAGGAGGGATTATGATTAAGCCAGTAGTCCCTAACTTTTTGGCATCAGGGACTGGTTTTGTGGAGGACAGTTTTTCCACTGACTGGGGGTGGGGAGGTTTCAGATGATGCAAATATATTACATTTATTGTGAACTTTCTATTATTACTACCCTGTGATATAGAAATAATTACACAGCTCACCATAATGAAGAATCATTGGGAGTCCTGAGTTTGTTTTCTCAACTAGATAATCTCATCTCAGGGTGATGGAGACAGTGAAACCTGAAGTGTTATTCATCTCCAGTCTACTTTCTAATTTTACCTTGGTTGCTGTCACTGCAGAAAACCCTGCTTCACAAAGATGGGATGTTGGAAATGGAAACAGGCTTTTCAGTGTTTTTGTGGAAATCTCAGGATATTTTGCCTTGACTTTAATCCAGAATATATGGTTGAAGTTGTCTCATGCATTGGAGAAGGAAATGGCAACCCACTCCAGTGTTCTTGCCTGGAGAATCTCAGGGACAGGGGAGCCTGGTGGGCTGCCGCCTATGGAGTCACACAGAGTCGGACATGACTGAAGCGACTTTGCAGCAGCAGCAGCAGCAGCAGCAGCAGCATACTTTTAAGGCCACTGTCATTTTCAATTTTAAGCAGTTGATTCTCTTACAGCATGGACAAAGTTGACCTGGCTTATTCACAGACAGATCATGGATCCATTCCTTCCCAGTTTGGAGGTTTTTTGTGGTTGGGAAGTAATGCTCGAACACTTTTGAAAGCTGAAAAAGGTGATCATGCACCAGCTTGGAGAAAGAAGGCCCTGGCTCTGTCTCTTTCAATCTCTGCTAATGTTCGAAACATGTCAAAAATCTCAGTGTTGACTTGGTGCCCCCATAATTCCAGTTCAATTTTGAATGTGGCCACTTTATTTGCAACTTGAACACAGTTGTCATTTTCCCTGAAGTGACAGATTGAGTTTGTTGAGCAAGTTAAATATGTCACACAAGTAAGCAAGTTTTGTGACCTATTCTGTGTCATTGAAGTGTGCTGCCAGTAGTGACTGTTTTTCTGAAAGAAATCTCTGGAGTGGCTCTAGTAATGCAAAGACTCTGGTCAGTGACCTACCTTTAGAAAGCCATCTTACTTCTTTGTAGAAGACAAGACATGTGTGTTCTGCGTCCATCTTCTCAGAGCTAGGAGAACAGTAGTGAGTTAAGGGCATGTACTTTAATGTGGTTGATAATTTTGATAACATCCTACAAATTGTTGTTAAATTCAGGTGACATTTTTCAACTAGCCATTTCTCTGTGGACTCAGTGCAGACTCACATGCAGAAGCGACCTGCTGATTCAAATAGTGAAACCAGAAAGCCATCCAGTCATGACAGCTGCTCCACCCATGCATATACTGACTCAAAAGGACCCATTCAACTTTTCTGATATGTAATCATTAAAAAAAACTTGAATAGTTTTGCAGCTGTGGTTTTGGTTGGCAATAAAAGGGCACATAGCATATTGTATGCACATCCTCCTGAAGAATATATTGCACAAAACCAACATTGTTGCCTTACTGTCAACATCAGTAGACTTGTCACCATGGATTGTACCATGGTGTCTCAACCCTCTCTAACATTTGTGCCTCAATAGCCTCTTCATCATTTCATCTAGTTAAGTTGCTAGCTGAAAGAGGAACATGTACCAACTTTTGAATGGCATCCTATCCTGAAATTTCACAAGTGTCCAGAACAACAGGAAGAATCAACCCTTCACCAACAGTGAAGGGCTTCTTAGCTTTAGCAATGTGGTTAGCCACAAGAATAATGCTCTCAGTGGAGACACATTTGATGAAATGGTGGCCTTCGATAATTGCTTCTGTTCTCTGTGCTCATATTTATTTTTTCTTCTTTTAAAATGCAAAGGCTTGACTTGTAATGCAGGGTGCTTGGTTTCCATGTGGCAAAATGGTCTTGAAGATTTCATGGCTTTGTTGGATACCCAGTCACCGCATATTATATAAAGCGGGCTTGCAGAACGTGAATCACCTGTTGCAATGTACCTTAATTTAAGTAGGACTCTCACACAGGATGAGATGGCTGGATGGCATCACTGACTCGATGGACATGAGTCTGAGTGAACTCCGGGTGTTGGTGATGGATAGAGAGGCCTGGCATGCTGCCATTCATGGGGTCACAGAGAGTCGGACACGACTGAGTGACTGAACTGAACTAAACTTGGTATTTTCTTTTAAATGCAACTTTGTTGTTGTTAGCAGTCTTCGAGTCTTCTGCTGTCTCATTATTGGGTGCTTCCCCCCACCCCCTGATTTCATAGATGCTCTCCAGTGACATTTGTTTTTCACTCATTTTGCCTAGGGCTAACCTGTGTGCTTACCAAAACTGTGACTGAAATAAGTGCCCAATACCAGAAAGAGGAAATGTCAAACAAAAAAATGGGTGGGCCATGCACAGACTAAAATGTGTCAGATTCTGACTTAAAGACTGCTACCAGGTGCAGCTTAATTTTCACTTGCCACTCACTGATAGGGTTTTGATATAATTCTGCAGGCAATTGATTTATTATGATATCTGTGCAGTCAAACCTCTCTGCTAATGATAATCTGTATTTGCAGCCATTCCCCAGCACTAGCATCACTGCCTCAGCTCTACCTCAGATCATCAGCCATTAGATTCTCATAAGGAACCTGCAACCTAGATCCCTTGCCTGTGCAGTAGGGTTCATACTCCTGTGGATCTGACAGCAGGTGGAGCTCAGGAGGTAATGTAGGTGATAGGGAGCAGCTGTAAATACAGATGAAACTTAGCTCACTCACCTGCCACTCACCTTCCACTGAGCAGCCCAGTTCTGAACAGATCATGGACTGGTACTGGTCCATGGCTCAGGGGTTGGGGATCTCTGGATTAAGGGATCTGAAAGAATGAGGGAATGACACAGGCATACTCATGGAAGGAATTGTGTTCAGTTAGGCAGCAAGCCCCAAGTCCTATGTGCCATACCTTCCTGTGTATATTTCCCCATTGATTGATATTTTGCCCTTTTTTTTCTTTATTCCATATTACAAGGGGTCTGCCTCCTGTAGGCTGCTTTCTCCAGCCTTCCAGCTTAGCTTCCAAGGTTCGTTCAGCCAATGGTATAGATTGGGTGATGAGAGAAGTGGGGTGTTTCTTCTATATCCTGAATAGTAATCTGGCAGCAGTTAATTTTCTGTATGGCTCTAACTCTGGCAATGTGGCTTCCATGGATTGAGTTTCACAGATGTGACCTTGGTCCCTGGGCTTCACAAACTCTGCCTCTTCCCTTAGTACTCAGCCTAGGGAAAACAGTGACTTTCTATTCTTGCTGATCTCTGGGATTATATCATTTATACAACCACTTGACTGAAATAAATTTCTCCTATTGTAAAAGCATAGAGGAGCTGTTTTCCTGATTGGACTTGATTTATGTACCTTCCTTCTTCACAAACTTTCCTACTCCCTCTCCAATGGACATTTGCAAATGAAACTTTTTTTCTAAACTGAGAAAAAAGGTTTTGTCTGCTATAAATATTTTAAACTTCATTGAGGAGCTGCAGAAGTCTACTCTGAATGGGAGAGTGGCTGTCGATAACCCCACATCCACCAGGCAGTCACTCATTCAAGAACTTGGGGAAATGCATCCAGTTCTTAATTAGTTGTGAGTAGATGTGCCTGGAGAATATGCATTGAGAGCTTCATTCCTACCCATCTCCACCTGACTGTGAGGAGATATAGACTTTTAATGTGAGCAGAAACAAGACCAAAACATAAAGTAAACCAGCAACAAAAAACCAGCGTTTAAGGCAATCACAGCACAGTGGAACAAGAGATCATGTGACCTGCACTGTGTTACGCAACTGATCAAGAGCTGATAATATAATCAGTTTTCCACGTTTGACTGCATACCCCCCAGGATGTCAATCCAGGTAAAGGTCATTCTCCTGTTAAGCTAGTTGGAAAAACAGTACTGGACTGCTTTTTTCCCCAGCAGTGGGTTTTGGGGAAATGAAATTGTATCTGTGTTTTTTCTTCTGGAATATAACTACATGTGGACTTATTTTCTCAACAACAGGTCACAAAACTACCTTAAATTATGTCTCTCATAACCTTCTTTCCTCTTGTTTTAATTAAGGAAGGATTTCTGCTGCAATAATGTCATTCTAAATTCTTAGAGGCTTATGGCAATAAAGATGTTTCTCACTTTTGGGGGCATGTTCCATGTGTCTTAATTCTGGGACCTAGGCTAATAGAGCAGCAGCTCTTTGGAATAATGCTGGTTGCTTTGGCAGAGGCAAGTGATAAACATTGCTCTGACATTGCTTTCACATTTCAAGGTCATATAAAGTCACATTGGAGCATCCAACATCTTGCATACTTTTTTTCTTAAAATTTTTTTTATTGAAGTATAATTGATTTACAATGTTATGTTAGTTTCAGGTGTACACCTTTAATTAACCCCCATATCAGTAAATGATGCTACTTTCTATTCAGTTGCTTAAGTCAGAAATCTAAGCATCATTCCTGATTTCTCTTTCTTTCATTTGCCACATTCAACCCATCTACAAGTCTCATTGGTTCAACCTTCAAAATAGCTTTAGAATCTGTCTACCTTTCCCCATAGTCACTGTATTCACATGTATTAGTTTAGGTTTCCCCCAGAAGTGGTCCCTGGTACAAAGATTAAAGTGCAAGTAACTTTTCTGGGAGGTACTTTGTAATGTTGATGGAGAAATGGCAACTTGAGACAGGGAGTAACAGGTCAAAAAAAGGGGAGGTCATTATTGAGAGACAAATAATGCTACAGTTAACTAAAGCTTAATTCTGTAGGAAACCTCTGGGAAACAATGTAAAACATATGCCTTAGTATTATTGCCCTTGACTTAGGGGTGGGATATCATCAGTGGGGGGTGGGGAGCAACTCCTGGGAGCTATTGATATTTTGGACTTCCAAATTGTGCTGCAAGCAGGCAGAGTGATTTCACGTGGCTTTGGAGAGATTATTTCAGGAAAAAGACACAGACATTGGCAATTTGAAGTCAGTTGCCTCATTAACGTGATCCAACAAGAAGGAAGGATATGAATGGGGCACCAGCAGCATCTATTATGGTCTCATGTTCACATGTGACCTATAGAGAGTTTACCTTTATAACAACTGCTCTTCAGGATAGTTGCCAGTTAACAAATAAGCAAAACAAACAAACAAACAAACAAACAAACAGTAACATAACAAGAAACTTCATGGAACAAGCTGCAGTTGGCCAGTTGGTCCTGAGATTGGGTCTTGCTATAATTTCATTTCTCCAGCACCACTTCTAGGTTCCCTTCACCCCCAGCCAACACTTCAATGTGTATAGGCTTCTTTCCCGGTAATTGAGACTTTCCTGGTTAATGGATCTGTGCACCTGGGTATAATATCTTCATTAAGGTATGATTCTGAGGTTACTCATTAGCAGTCATTAACAAACAATAAATCATCAAGAGTTGTAATCCAAGCAAACTCACTAAGATCCAGACAAACTCCTCATGGCTTCCATTATATGACAGAAACTCTGTCGTTCATGCTTTCTTTGCTTATAGATATACTGGTGTAAAGACACCAACATGAAAACGCAGCAGTTATAGCCTTAATTTTAGTAGAATCAATATTGTGTCCCCTGGCAAAAGTGTGTTAAGATTTCTAGTCTAATGCAGCATGCAATTCTGGGGACAGGAAACACAAATTCCTCAAGCAGTCCATTAGGTATAACACTAGGTGACATTTTTTTTTTTTTTGCAGTGGGGGTAGCTCTAGGGAGCTCCAATTCTTTATGTCTCAGCACAGAAAGAGTTCATTCAGCAAGAGCAAAGTGATAGATAGGAAGTGATTTATTAGACTAGGATGCTTGTGAGGCTTCTGAGCAGGCAGGCAAGAGGATGCCACACCCAAAGAACTCAATAGGCCACAGTTTTATAATCAAAGGAAAAGTGGGGAGGAGGAAAAGACCACTTTCTTCCTCATTATTCAGTAGATGCCAAACTTCCATCATTAGCTTCTCTTTCAGGTTAGGCAGGGGAATTTTCTTTTATCTACGTGATCAAGCTGGGACTATCCTGGCACTATAGAAAAATTATTTCAGGTAACAGTACAATGAGGGTCTCTCACTTTGAAATGTCATCTTTTCACAAATTATTGCTTTTTATGGATGCAGAGAGCATATTCTAGTGGTCATTAACTTACTTAGCTCACTTGGCAGGATGTGGGTCTCATGCCACCATTGTTTCATTGCTTGGGGGCATGCTTCATGCTTCTGTTTCTTGGTTTTGTTTCTAAGCAAGCCTGCTTGGTTTTGTGGTAAAGCAAACCTGCTTTCTTGAGTAATTAACTTACAGTAGTCTCCCATACTTTTTCCCTCTACTTACAATTCCTAGTAGAATTAACTATTGAATCAGCTGCTTTGTCCCTTTACTCTGTCCCTATCAATTTGGCCTACCTAGTTGAGCAGTGCCTCTTTTGTAGTCTGTGTTTTCTGGTGGGTATTATTAACATGTGGTACAAAGATCCTCACACTTTGAGGCCACTCTCATAAATCCATCTGTACGCATCTTCCTGAGACTTCTTTGCTTCCTCTCTTCCAATTTCTTAGCCCCACCCCAAATTCCTAAACAAACAGTTAAGCTATTAGCAACAGCTGAAAGTCCCAAATATTCCTCTCTCAGGCCACTTTTTACTCCAATCCAAGTTAGTAAACAGCTGTACTGCTTAGCTCTAGCCCCTGAGTTTTCTTTGCCACCACTAAAATTGTACTACAGAATAGCAGTAAATCCATTTTCAGCTTGCACCAGCAAGTTGTACTATCTATTGATGAACCAAAAATGACCACTTTTTCCTTTTTCAACTGGATGAAATAAAATCTTATAAGGGTCTAGGAGAGAAGGAGATTCATGTGTAAGAGTTAGAGACAGTCTGAGTGTCTGGGCCAAGTATTAGTTTATATATGTTCACTGGATCTACTTAGCCTGAAGACAATTTAAGTGTCTGGGCCAAGTATTAGTTTATAAATGTTCACTGGATCTACTCAGCCTGATCTCAAATGTATCATTGCCATTATATGATAAAATTATGTTGTACTTGCCTAACCTTGTGAATTGGTGGCTTTGCTCAGCTCAGGAGGCAAAGCTCAGATCAATGTTGGGAAGCAATTTGATGTCCTATGATTAGATATCCAGTCTCTATCAGAGCCTAGTAGTATGCCAGGAACTGCTCTTCAAATGATGGGTAAGGGCAGTCCTAAGATGGCAGAGGAATAGGACTGGGAGAACACTTTCTCCCTCACAAATTCATCAAAAGAAAATTTCAACACAGAGTAAATTCCACAAAACAACTTCTGGATGCTGACAGAGGACATCAGGCACCCAGAAAAGCAGATCATTGTCTTCAAAAACAGGTAGGAAAAAATATAAAAATATAAAATATAAAAATATAAAAGATATAAAATATATAAATATAAAAAATATAAAAGAGACAAAGGAGGTAGGGAGGGAGCTCCGCCCCAGGAAGGGAGTCCCATCCCAGGAAGGGAGTCTTAAGAAGACAGAAGTTTCCAAACACCAGGAAACACTCTTGCTGCCGAGTCTGTGGTGAGCCTTGGAAGCACAGAGGGCAACATAACAGGGAGGAAAAATAAATAATTAATCAAAACCAACAGATTATGAGCCCAACTGTAACCCCCAGTGGAGAAGCAACACAGATGCCTGCATCCACCCGCAAGTTGGGGCTGGCCAGGGAGGCGCGGGCTGCAGTGCTTTTTAAAAATCAGGCCAGAAGGCCCCAAGCATAACCAGAGCGAACTAACTTGGACTAGCAAACCAGACTGTGGGGTAGCTACCACGTGAAAAGCTCTAACATAAGACACTGCCAGGACCACACACAGGACAAAGGATGGAACAGAAATAGCCAGTTGCAGACCATCCTCCTCCAATGACAGGCAGCCAGAGCCAGAAGGGCCAGAAGGGGGCAATCTCAGCCCCAGAGAGACATTACCTATGAAACTGCAAGCAGGCTTCTTTGCTAACTAAGGCTTCTTGGGGTTCTGGACAGTCGCCATCTGCCTGAGAAGGGACATCAGCAGTACACCCAGAAAACTGAGCAGCAGGGACAGGAAAGATTATAAGTCAGAGCAACCACACTCGCCAAACACCTGAGCTACTTGGACCTGGGAAGGGCACAAAACACAGGCCCAACCAAATCTGCACCTCTGAGGGCTACCTGAGTGCCAAACCTGAGTGGCTTAGACTGGGGAGGTGCATGCAGCCGAGGGCCGGCCTCAGACGGTTCCTGGCAGAGCAAAGTAGACCCTGAATGGTGTGCGCCATGAGCAGGGGTAGGCCCAGCATGGCTGAGACTGCAAGCACATGCCAGTGTTATTTGTTTGCAGCATCCTTCCTTCTCTTCAGCACGACTGAACAAGTGAGCCTTGAAAAAAAAAAAAAGTGTCCACCACAGCCCCCCTTGTGACAGGACAGAAATCAGACACTGAAGAGACTAGCAAACAGAAGAAGCTAAACAGTGGGAACCATCTTGGAAGTGACCCCACACTGCCCACAACACCAGAGAAAGTTCCAGATATATCTTTACTATTTTTACAATCATTCTTTTTTTGTTGTTGTTGATGTTATTGTGTGACTGTTTGTTCTTCTTTTCTTTTTCTTCTTTTTTTTAAAAAAAACTTTTAAAGTCCTCTATTTCTCCTTTAATTTTTATTTTTATAACCTACTATTACTTTTCAAAAAAAAGACCCTATTTTTTAAAGCAAACACCACATATGTATATTTTTGTGTTTTTTTTAAACTAATTCTTTGTTTGTTTCTTCTTCTTCTTTTCTTTAATATTGTATTTTTGAAAATCCAACCTCTACTCTAGATTTTTAATCTTTACTTTTTGGTATGTGTTGTCAATGTTGTGCATTTAAAAAACCAATCTTCAGTACCCAATTTTACCTGAGAGCAAGATTACTGGCTTGATCACTCTCTCCTCCTTTGGACTCTCCTTTTTCTCCACCAGGTGGCCTCTGTCTCTTCCCTTCCCCTTCTCTTCTCTACCCAACTCTGTGAATCTCTGTGTGTTCCAGATGGTGGAGAACACTTAGGGAACTGGTTACTGGTTGGATCTGTCTCTCTCCTTTTCATTTCCCTCTTTTATCCTCCTGACCACCTCTGTCTATTTCCTCCCTCTCCTCTTCCCTGTATAACTCTGTGAACATCTCTGAGTGGTCCAGGCTGTGGAGCACCCATAAGGAAGTGATTACTGGCTAGCTTGCTCTCTCCTCTTTTGATCCCACCTCATCTCATTCCAGTCACCTCTAACTACCCTCTCCCTCTTCTCTTCTCCATGTAACTCAGTGAACCTCTCTGGGTGTCCCTCAATGTGGAGAAACTTTTCATCGTTAACCTAGATGTTTTATCATCAGTGCTGTATAGATGGAGAAGTCTTGAGACTACTGTAAAAATAAAATGGAAAACCAGAAGCAAGAGGCTTAAGTCCAAATCCTGAGAACATCAGAGAACTCCTGAATCCAGAGAACATAAATTGATAGCAGCTCATCAAACGCCTCCATACCGACAGTGAAACCAAGCACCACACAAGGGCCAACAAGTTCCAGAGCAAGACATACCACGCAGATTCTCCAGCAACACAAGAACACACCTCTGAGCTTCAATATACAGGCAGCTCAAAGTTACTCCAAGCCTACCATGCTACTCCATACCTGGGATTCTCCAGGCAGGAATACTGGAGTGGGTTGCCGTTTCCTTCCCCAGGGGATCTTCCTGACCCAGGGATCGAACCAGGGTCTCCTCCCAACCCAGGGATTGAACCAGGGTCTCCCGTATTGCAGGCAGATGCTTTACCATCTGAGCCACCAGGGTAGTCTCAATATACAGGCAGCTCAAAGTTACTCCAAAACCATTGACATCTCATAACTCATTACTGGACACTTCATTGCACTCCAGAGAGAAGAAATCCAGCTCCACCCACCAGAACTTCTACACAAGCTTCCCTAACCAAGAAACCTTGACAACCCACTGATACAACCCACCCACAGTGAGGAAACTCCATAATAAAGAGAACTCCACAAATTCCCAGAATACAGAAAGGCCACCCCAGGCGCAACAATATTACTAAGATGAAGATACAAAGGAATACCCAGCAGGTAAAGGAACAGGAAAAATGCCCACTAAACCAAGCAAAAGAGGAAGAGATAGGCAATCTACCTGAGAAAGAATTCCGAATATTGATAGTGAAAATGATTCAAAATCTTGAAGTCAAAATGGAATCACAGATAAATAGCCTGGAGACAAGGATTGAGAAGATGCAAGAAAGGTTTAACAAGGACCTAGATGAAATAAAAGAGTCAATATATAATGAATAATGCAATAAATGAGATCAGAAACACTCTGGAGGCAACAAATAGTAGAATAACGGAGGCAGAAGATAGGATTAGTGAAATGAATCCAAGAAGAAAAAGAAAAACGAATTAAAAGAAATGAGGACAATCTCAGAAACGTCCAGGACAATATGAAACGCTCCAACATTCGAATTATAGGAGTCCCAGAAGAAGACGAAAAGAAAAACCATGAGAAAATACTTGAGGAGACAATAGTTGAAAACTTCCTTAAAATGGGGAAGGAAATAATCACCCAAGTCCAAGAAACCCAGAGAGTTCCAAACAGGATAAGCCCAAGGTAAAATGCCCCAAGACACATATTAATCAAATTAACAAAGATCAAACACAAAGAACAAATATTAAAAGCAGCAAGGGAAAAACAACAAATAACACACAAAGGGATTCCCATAAGGATAACTGCAGATCTTTCAATAGAAACTCTTCAGACCAGGAGGAAATGGCAAGACATACTTAAAATGATGAAAGAAAATAACCTACAGCCCAGATTACTGTACCCAGCAAGGACCTCATTCAGATATAAAGGAGAATTCAAAAGCTTTATAGACAAGCAAAAGCTGAGAGACTGCAGCACCACCAAACCAGTTCTCCAACAAATGCTAAAGGATATTCTCTACACAGGAAACACAAAAAGGGCGTATAAACCCGAACCCAAAACAATAAAGTAAATGACAACAGGAGCATACTTATCAATAATTATCTTAAATGTAAATGGGTTGAATGCCCCAACCAAAAGGCAAAGAATGGCTGAATGGATACAAAAACAAGATCCTTATATATGCTGCCTACAAGAGACTCACCTCAAAACAAGGGA
The DNA here is from genome assembly GCA_006408755.1 of Eudorcas thomsonii. Classification (NCBI taxonomy): domain Eukaryota; kingdom Metazoa; phylum Chordata; class Mammalia; order Artiodactyla; family Bovidae; genus Eudorcas; species Eudorcas thomsonii. Next base: position 277,187 of record SJYE01004594.1, on the reverse strand, counting down.
CACATACAGACTGAAAGTGAAGGGCTGGAAAAAGATATTCCATGCAAATAGAGACCAAAAGAAAGCAGGAGTAGCAATACTCATATCAGACAAAATAGGCTTTAAAACAAAGGCTGTGAAAAGAGACAAAGAAGGCCACTACATAATGATCAAAGGATCAATCCAAGAAGAAGCTATAACAATTATAAATATATATGCATCCAACATAGGAGCACTACAATATGTAAGGCAATGCTAACAAGTATGAAAAGGGAAATTAACAATAACACAATAATAGTGGGAGACTTTAATACCCCACTCACACCTATGGACAGATAACTAAACAGAAAATTAACAAGGCTGTATACACCCTGCTTATTTAATTTATATGCAGAGTACATCATGAGAAACACTGGACTGGAAGGAACACAAGCTGGAATCAAGATTGCCAGGAGAAATATCCATAACCTCAGATATGCAGATGACACCACCCTTATGGCAGAAAGTGAAGAGAAGCTAAAAAGCCTCTTGATGAAAGTGAAAGAGGAGAGTGAAAAAGTTGGCTTAAAGCCCAACATTCAGAAAACAATCATGGCATCTGGTCCCATCACTTCATGGGAAATAGATGGGGAAACAGTAGAAACAGTGTCAGACTTTATTTTGTGGGGCTCCAAAATTACTGCAGATGGTGACTGCAGCCATGAAATTAAAAGACGCTTACTCCTTGGAAGAAAAGTTATGACCAACCTAGCTAGCATGTTCAAAAGCAGAGACATTACTTTGCCAACTAAGGTCCGTCTAGTCAAGGCTATGGTTTTTCCTGTGGTCATGTATGGATGTGAGAGTTGGACTGTGAAGAAGGCTGAGCACTGAAGAAGTGATGCTTTTGAACTGTGGTGTTGAAGAAGACTCTTGAGAGTCCCTTGGGCTACAAGGAAATCCAACCAGTCCATTCTGAAGGAGATCAACCCTGGGATTTCTTTGGAATGAATGATGCTGAAGCTGAAACTCCAGTACTTTGGCTACCTCATGTGAAGAGTTGACTCATTGGAAAAGACTCTGATGCTGGGAGGGACTGGTGGCAGGAAGAGAAGGGGATGACTGAGAATGAGATAGCTGGATGGCATCATGGACTTGATGGATGTGAGTCTGAGTGAACTCCAGGAGTTGGTGATGAACAGGGAGGCCTGGTGTGCTGCGATTCATGGAGTCACAAAGAGTTGGACATGACTGAGCGACTGAACTGAACTGAGGACCTGATGGGTTACAGCCCATAGGGTTGCAAAGAGTCAGACAAGACTGAGCGATTGAACACACACAAAGGAACAGCAGTAAAAGTCTAAGAATGGAACTTCAGCTTATCACAGTGCCACATTTAAAATAAATTTCCCACTCTTAAAAAAAAAGAAATGCAAACTTTAAATGATACAATTGACCAGTTAGACCTAATTGATATCTATAGGACATTTCACCCCCAAACAATGAATTTCACCTTTTTTCCAAGTGCTCACGGAACCTTCTCCAGGATAGATCACATCCTGGGCCATAAGTCTAACCTTGATAAATTCAAAGAAATCTAAATCATTCCAGGCATCTTTTCTGACTATAATGCATTAAGATTAGATCTCAATTACAGGAGAAAAACTATTAAAAATTCCAACATATGGAGGCTGAACAACATGCTGCTGAATAACCAACAAATCACAGAAGAAATAAAAAATGAAATCAAAATATGCATCAAAATGAATGAAAATGAAAACACAACAACCCAAAACCTGTGGGACACTATAAAAGCAGTGCTAAGAGAAAAGTTCATAACAATACAGGCATACCTCAAGAAACAAGAAAAAAGTTAAATAAATAACCTAACTCTACACCTAAAGCAACTAGAAAAGGAAGAAATGGAGAACCCCAGAGTTAGTAGAAGGAAAGAAATCCTAAAAATTAGGGCAGAAATAAATGCAAAAGAAACAAAAGAGACCATAGCAAAAATCAACAAAGCCAAAAGCTGGTTCTTTGAAAGGATAAATAAAATTGACAAACCATTAGCCAGACTCATCAAGAAACAAAGAGAGAAAAATCAAATCAATAAAATGAGAAATGAAAATGGAGAGATCACAACAGACAACACAGAAATACAAAGGATCATAAGAGACTACTAACAGCAATTATATGCCAATAAAATGGACAACTTGGAAGAGATGGACAAATTCTTAGAAAAGTACCACTTTCCAAAGCTGAACCAGGAAGAAACAGAAAACCTTAACAGAACCATCACAAGCACGGAAATTGAAACTGTAATCAGAAATCTTCCTGCAAACAAAAGCCCAGGTCCAGACGGCTTCACAGCTGAATGAAAGAGAGTCATTTCCTAGGCAGGTTGATAAGAAGTCTAGGGGTCCCCAAGGAGAGAGGAGTCTGGAATTCTCAAGGAGGAAGAAAGTGAAGAAGGAAGTAAAATGTTTCCCAGGGAGTTGAATACTAGGTCAGCTTTACTGGGACAGAAAGCCCCAAATTTTAAAGGGAACAATGGATACCAGGTGTGTCACTGCAATGTTTGCCCTGCAACCTAAGAAACAGGATCTAGCTCTAGGAAACAGGGACTCGACGCTAACTGCAAATTGTCACCAATGGTTACATAAACCTTACCTGCCTGCGCACCAATCATGCTCTGCTGAGTAGCTTGGGCCCCCTCCTCCCCTGCACAACAGGATAAAAGGCTCCCAAAGTGGGTGTTCGGGGCTCCCCACCTTCGATTGGCTTGGTGGGGGCCCGGATCCGAAATTGCCAATAAACTGTTTTTCTCTGAACTCCGACTGGTGGTCTCTATTGGCAGCTAGTCTCTTACACTGAATTCTACCAAAAATTTAGAGAAGAGCTAACATCTATCCTACTCAAACTCTTCCAGAAAATTGCAGAGGAAGGTAAACTTCCAAACTCATTCTATGAGGCCACCATCACCCTAATACCAAAACCTGACAAAGATGCCACAAAAAAAGAAAATTACAGGCCAATATCACTGATGAACATAGATGGAAAAATCCTCAACAAAATTCTAGCAATCAGAATCCAACAACACATTATAAAGATCATACACCATGACCAAGTGGGCTTTATCCCAGGGATGCAAGGATTCTTCAATATCCGCAAATCAATCAATGTAATTCACCACATTAACAAATTGAAAAAAAAAAAAAAGGATGGGTAATTTTCTGTTGTAGATATGCTAGGACTGAATTGTGTCCCTTCAAAATTCATGTGTTTCAGCTCTAACTTTCAGTGTAACAGCATTTGTAGGTGGGACCCTTAAGGAAGCAAACCACCATTTTTGGTACCAGGGACTGGTTTCATGGAAGATAATTATTCCATGGACTGTTGGAGGAATGATTTCAGGATGATTCAAGTGCATTACATTTATTGTGTATTTTACTTCTATTATTATTGCATTGTGACTTTATTATGAAATAATTACACAGTTCACCATAATGCAGCATCATTGGGAGCCCTGATCTTGTTATCCTGAACTCAGGCAGTAATGTAGGAGATTGTAGGACACTGTAAATACAGATGAAACTTCATTTGCTTGCCCTCTAGTCACCTCCTGCTGTATAGCACAGTTCCTAACCTTGTACCAATCAGTGGCCTGGGGGTGGGGTGGAGTAGGGTGGGGATCCCTGAGGTAAGCAATGTTCAATGAGGTCATAAAAGTGGGTCCCCAATCCAATAAGGCTAGTGTACTTACAAGAAGTATAACACGATTGTACACCTCCTACCATTTTGTTGGTGCTGGGGTATCTTTTTTTTGGTGAGATCCAACAAGGCTGAGTTCCAATGAATTAATGCTTTTGAACTGTGGTGTTAGAGAAGACTCTAACATTAAAGAAGACTCTGACAATAGAGAAGACTCTGTTGAACAGGTAAAAGTAAAGTCTGGCAAGGAGATCAAACTAGTCAATCCTAAAGGAAATCAGTCCTGAATATTCATTGAAAGGGCTAATGCTGAAGCTGAAACTCCAATACTTTGGCCACATGATGCAAAGAAGTGACTCCTTGGAAAAGACCCTGATGCTGGGAAAGATTGAAGGCAGGAGGAGAAGGAGACGACAGAGGATGAGATAGTTGGATGGCATCACTGACTCGATGGACATGAGTTTGAGCAAGCTCTGGGAGTTGGTGATGGACAGGGAAGCCTGGCGTGCTACAGTCCATGGGGTTGCAAAGTATCAGACATGACTGAGTGGCTGAACTGAACTGAACATTCTCCTGTTGATGATTGAGTCCTGGCTTAGACCTTGAGATTTATGAAACAAAAACTTCCATGCTTTTTCCACTTCACAGAAAACTAGCAAAACCAATCACATTGATCACAACCTTGTTTAACTCAATGAAACTATGAGCCATGCTGTGTAGGGTCACCCAAGATGGATGGGTCATGGTGGAGGGTTCTGACAAAACGTGGTTCACTGGAGAAGGGAACGGCAAACCACTTCATTATGCTTGCTCTGAGAACCCCATGAACAGGCAAAAAGATGAAAAGGCAAAAAGATATGACACTGAAAGGTGAATTCCTCAGGTCAGTAGGTGCCCATTGTGCTACTGGAGAAGAGTGGAGAAATAGCTCCAGAAGTAATAAAGAGGCTGAGTCAAAGTGGAAACAATACCCACTTCTGTAAGTGTTTGGTGGTAAAAGTAAAGTCTGATGCTGTAAAGAAAAATATTGCATAGGAACCTCGGATGTTAGGTATATGAAAGAAGGTAAACTGGAATTGATCAAACAGGAGATGGCAAGAGTGAACATCGACATTTTATGATTCTATGAACTAAAATGAACCAGGATAGGTGAATTTAATTCAGATAACCATTATATCTACTAATGTGGGCAAGAATCCCTTAGAAGAAATGGAGTAGCCCTCATGGTCAATGAAAGAGTCCAAAATGCAGTACTTGGATGCAATCTCAAAAATAACAGAAATCTCTGTTCATTTCCAAGGCAAGCCATTCAATATCCAGTATTGAACAGTAATCCCCCAACTACTAATGCTGAAGAAGCTGAAGTTGAACAGTTCTATGAAGAGCTACAAGACCTTTTAGAACTAACACTGAAAAAGATGTCCTTTTCATCATAGGGGAATGGAGTGCAAAAGTAGGAAGTCAAGAGATACCTGGAGTAACAGGCAAGTTTGGCCTAGGACTACAAAATGAAGCAGGGCAAAGGCTAACAGAGTTTTGCCAAGAGAACACACTGGTTGTAGCATACACCATGTTCTAAAAACACAAGAGATGACTCTACTTATGGACAGTACCAGATAGTCAATGCCAAAATCAGATTGGTTATATACTTACAGTTGAAGATGGAGAAGCTCTATATAGTCTGCAAAAGCAAGACCAAGAGCTAACTGTGGCTCACATCATGAACACCTTATTGTAAAATTCAGACTTAAATTAAAGAAAGTAGGGAAAACCACTAGCCCATTAAGGTATGACCTAAACCAAATCCCTTATGATCACACAGTAGAAGTGACAAATAGATTCAAGGGATTAGATATGATAGAGTACCTGAAGAACTATGGATGGAGGTTCATGACATTGTACAGGAGCTGGTGATCAAAAGCATCCCCAAGAAAAAGAAAGCAAAAAGACAAAATGGTTGTCTGAGGGGGCCTTACAAATAGCTGAGAAAAGAAGAGAATCTAAAGGCAAAGGACCAAAGGAAAGATATACCCATATGATTTCAGAGTTCCAAAGAATAGCAAGGAGTGATAAAAAAAAGCCTTCCTAAGTGAACAATGCAAAGAAATAGAGGAAAACAACACAATGGGAAAGACTAGTGGTCTCTTCAAGAAAATTAGAGATACCAAGGAAACATTTCATGCAAAGATGGACACAATAAAGGACAGAAATGGTATGGACCTAACAGAAGCAGAAAATATGAAGAAAAGAAAGAAAGTGAAGTCACTCAACATGTGCGACTCTTTGCGACCATGTGGACTGTAGCCTACCAGTCCTTGGGGGTTCTCCAGTCAAGAATGCTGCTAAGTCACTTCAGTCGTGTCCGACTCTGTGCGACCCCACGGATGGCAGCCCTTGGGCTCTGCCATCGCTGGGATTCTCCAGGCAAGAACACTGGAGTGGGTTGCCATTTCCTTCTCCAATGCATGAAAGTGAAAAGTGAAAGTAAAGTTGCTCAGTCGTGTCCGACTCTTAGCAACCCCATGGACTGCAGCCTACCAGGCTCCTCCGTCCATGGGAGTTTCCAGGCAAGAGTACTGGAGTGGGATGCCATTGCCTTCTCCGCCAGGCAAAAATACTGGAGTGGATTGCCAGGGGCAAGAATACACAGAAGAACTATACAAAAAAGATCTTAATGACACAGATAACCAAAATGGTATGATTACTCATCTAGAGCCTGACATCTTGGAGTGTGAAATGATGTGGGCTTTAGGAAGCATCTCTACGAACAACACTAGTGGAGATAATGGAATTATCAGTTCAGTTCAGTTCAGTTCAGTTCAGTCGCTCAGTCGTGTCTGACTCTTTGTGACCCCATGAACTGCAGCACGCCAGGTCTCCCTGTTCATGATCATCTCTCGGAGTTCACTCAGACTCACGTCCATTGAGTCCGTGATGCCATCCAGCCATCTCATCCTCGGTTGTCCCCTTTTCCTCCTGCCCCCAATCCCTCCCAGCATCAGAGTCTTTTCCAATGAGTCAACTCTTTGCATGAGGTGGCCAAAGTACTGGAGTTTCAGCTTCAGCATCATTCCTTCCAAAGAAATCCCAGGGCTGATCTTCTTCAGAATAGACTGGTTGGATTTCCTTGCAGTCCAAGGGACTCTCAAGAGTCTTCTCCAACACCACAGTTCAAAAGCATCAATTCTTCAGTGCTCAGCCTTCTTCACGGCCCAACTCTCACATCCATACATGACCACAGGAAAAACCATAGCCTTGACTAGACGGACCTTAGTCGGCAAAGTAATGTCTCTGCTTTTGAATATGCTATCTAGGTTGGTCATAACTTTTCTTCCAAAGAGTAAGCGTTTTTTTAATTTCATGGCTGCAGTCACCATCTGCAGTGATTTTGGAGCCCCCCAAAATAGTTTGACACTGTTTCCACATTTATTTCCCATGAAGTGACGGGACCGGATGCCATGATCTTCATTTTTTGAATGTTGAGCTTTAAGCCAACTTTTTCACTCTCCTCTTTCACCTTCATCAAGAGGCCCTTTAGCTCCTCTTCACTTTTTGCCATAAGGGTGGTGTCATCTGCATATCTGAAGTTGATATTTCTCCTGGCAATCTTGATTCCAGCTTGTGTTTCTTCCAGTCCAGCATTTCTCATGATGTACTCTGCATATAAGTTAAACAAGCAGGGTGACAATATACATCTTTGATGGCCTCCTTTTCCTATTTGGAACCAGTCTGTTGCTCCATGTCCAGTTCTAACTGTTGCTTCCTGACCTGCATACAGATTTCTCAAGGGGCAGGTCCGGTGGTCTGGTATTCCCATCTCTTTCAGAATTTTCCACAGTTTATTGTGATCCACACAGTCAAAGGTTTTGGCATCGTCAATAAAGCAGAAATAGATGTTTTTCTGGAACTTTCTTGCTTTTTCCATGATCCAGCGGATGTTGGCAATTTGATCTCTGGTTCCTCTGCCTTTTCTAAAACCAGCTTGAACATCAGGAATTTCATGGTTCACGTATTGCTTAAGCCTGGCTTGGAGAATTTTGAGTATTACTTTACTAGCATGTGAGGTGAGTGCAACTGTGCGGTAGTTTGAGCATTCTTTGGCATCGCCTTTCTTTGGAATTGGAATGAACACTGACTTTTTCCAGTCCTGTGGCCATTGCTGAGTTTTCCAAATTTGCTGGCATATTGAGTGCAGCACTTTCACAGCATCATCTTTCAGGATTTGAAACAGCCCCACTGGGATTCCATCACCTCCACTAGCTTTGTTCTTAGTGATGCTTTCTAAGGCCCACTTGACTTCACATTCCAAGATGTCTGACTCCAGATGAGTGATCACATCATCATGATTATCTGGGTCATGAAGATGTTTTTTGTACAGTTCTTCCATGTATTCTTGCCACCTCTTCTTAATATCTTCTGCTAATGTTAGGTCCATACCATTTCTGTCCTTTATCGAGCCCATCTTTGCATGAAATGTTCCCTTGATATCTCTAATTTTCTTGAAGAGATCTCTAGTCTTTCCCATTCTGTTGTTTTCTTCTATTTCTTTGCATTGATCACTGAAGAAGGATTTCAGATCCTAAAGATGATGCTGTGAAAGTGCTGCACTCAATATGCCAGCAAATATGGAAAATTTAGCAATAGCCACAGGACTGGAAAAGTTCAGTTTTCATTCTAATCCCAAAGAAGAGCAATGCCAAAAATGTTCAAACTACTGCATAATTGCCTTCATTTCACATACTAGCAAAGTAATGTTCAAAATTCTACTAGCCAGGTTTTAAGAGTACCTGAATTGAGAATTTCCAGATGTTCAAGCTGTATTTAGAAAAGGCAGAGAACCAGAGATCAAATTGCCAACATCCATTGGATCTTAGAAAAAACAAGAGAATTCTAGAAAAACATCTACTTCTGCTTCATTGACTACACTAAAGCCTTTGACTGAGTGGATCACAAAAAGCTAGAAAATTCTTACAGAGATGGAAATACCAGGCCAGCTTACCTGCCTCCTGAGAAATCTGTATTCAGGTCAAGAAACAGCAGTTAGAATCAGAAATAGAACAAAAGACTGGTTCCAAATTGGAAAAGGAGTATGTCAAGGCTGTATATTGTTGAGAGGGTAACAGGCAGGAAGGCCAGGGGTCTCCAAATGGAGGAAATAGCCTGCAAGTGTCAGACATTTTTATCTCTGTTAAGCAGCAGGAGGAAACAAACTAGTGATATTTTTTCCTTCTCTATACAAAATTAAAAGGAGGTTTCTCTTAAAATACTGTGTTGCCATAATGACAACTGGTTTCACCTGAAGTTAACTATTCTCAAACCTAGAGATAACCAATGCCTTTTTCTTATGGAAATGTTTATCTTACGCTATGCTAATGTACTATGCATTTATCCCAAACTCTGTCTTCAAGTCCGGAGAAGGCAATGACACCCCACTCCAGTACTCTTGCTTGGAAAATCCCATGGATAGAGGAGCCTGGTAGGCTGCAGTCCATGGGGTCGCTAAGAGTCGGGCATGACTGAGCGACTTCACTTTCACTTTTCACTGTCATGCATTGGAGAAGGAAATGGCAACCCCCTCCGGTGTTCTTGCCTGGAGAATCCCAGGGACGGAGCCCAGTGGGCTGCTGTCTATAGGGTCACACAGAGTTGTTCACGACTGAAGCGACTTAGCAGCTTAGCAGCTGTCTTCAAGTTGGTTCTGCCTTTTGGTTCAGAACTTACTTGACAAAGCAGTATGTTATACTCAGATATTTTCCCTCTAATCTATGTAAATGAAACTGTTTGTATGGTGATCTGCCCTTCTTCAAGATTCAAGTTAATCATTTTAGGGCTCAGGATGAACCATTTGGTGCCAAGATTATCCCAAAATACATCTTATGGGTGAGGGGCCTGGTGCCATTCTGAGTTTTAAGACATTCCTTTCTTTCATTAACAGACTGCTAGTGACTATATAACATCCAGCTAAAGACTAGCAAGGGGGTACTCTTTCTGCCTCCTCCTGATGCCTATGTCAGAAGCTTTCTCTATCTCCTTTATACCTTAATAAAACTTTATTGCACAAAAGCTCTGAGCGATCAAGCCTTGTCTCTGGCCCCGGATTGAATTCTTCTCCTCTGGAGGCCAAGAATCCCAGCATCTTTGTGTGATTCAACAACAACCTTTCATTGTCACCCTGCTAATTTAACTTATATGCAGATTATATAATGAGAAATGCCACCTGGATGAAGCACATTCTGAAATCAAGATTGCCAGGATGAATATAATAATTTCAGATATGCAGATGATACCACCCTTTAGGGAGAAAGTGAAGAAGAGCTAAAGAGCCTCTTGATGAAGGTGAAAGTGAAGAGTGAAAAAGCTGGCTTAAAACTCAATATTCAAACAAACAAACAAACAAGATCATGGCATCTAGTCCCATCATTTCATGGCAAATAGATGGAGAAACAATGGAAACAGTGACAGACTTTATTTTCTTGCTGTCCGAAATCACTGCAGATGGTGACTGCAATCACAAAATTAAAGGACACTGGCTCCTTGGAAGAAAAGCTGTGATGAACCTAGATGGCGTATTAAAAAGCAGAGACAGCACTTTGCCAATAAAAGTCTGTATAATCAAAGCTATGGTTTTTCCAGTAGTCATGTATCGATGTGAGGGTTGGACCATAAAGAAGGTTGAACATTGAAGAATTGATGCTTTTGAGCTGTGGTATTGGAGAAGACTCTTGAGAGTCCCTTGGACTGAAAGGAGATCAAACCAGCCAATCCTAAAGAAATCTATTCTGAATATTCATTGGAAGGACTAATGCTGAAGCTGAAGCTCCAGTACTTTGGCCACCTGATGGGAAGAGCCGACACATTAGAATAGATCCTGATGTTGGGAAAGATTGAAGGCAGGAGAAGTGGATGAAAGAGAATGAGATGGTTGGATGGCATCACTGACTTGATGGACATGAGGTTGAGGAAGTTCTGGGAGATGGTGAGTGACAAGCAAGCATGGTGTGCTGCAGTCCACCGGGTTTCAAAGAGTTGGACGTGACTGAGTGACTGAAAAATAACAATTTATAAGAAGAGGCAGAGAAGCCATATCTCTTTCTCTGTCTCTCTTTCCACATGCATACAGGAGAGGTTATCTTAGGATATAGTCTAAAGGTGGCTCTTTGAAAGCCAAGAAGGGAGCTCTCACCAGGAAACAGCCCTGGCATTTTCTGAGTCTTGGACTTCTGGCCTCCACAACTGTGAGACAACAAATTTCTTTCATTTAAGTGACCCAGTCTGATATATTCAGCAGCTCTGATAGACTAATACATAATGGCATTGATTTGCTGTAAAACCCTAGGGGTCAGCACTGAGACCCTTCCATTAAGATTTGCCTGAGATATCCTGTCTTTAGTCACTGTGAAGTGAAGTGAAAGTCGCTTAATCATGTCTGACTCTTCACCATGAACTGTATAGTCCTTGGAATTCTCCAGCCAGAATACTGGAGTGGATAGCCTTTCCCTTCTCCAGGAGATCTTCCCAACCTAGGGACCAAACCCAGGTCTCCTGCATTGCAGGGAGATTCTTTACAAGCTGAGCCACAAGGGAAGCCACTGTAGGTATGTCTAATACCCTCTCGTATGGCTTATGGGAGACCTGATTGTACTGCAGCCTGAATATGCTGTAAAGCTATCTCTTGCTCTGGTTTCCACTGAAAACTGGCATCTTTTTAAGTCATTTAATAAAAGAGTTGTTGCAGGTTTTCCAAGTGTATGTGCTACTTCCGAAGTTAAGAGGTTTGTTCATTGTTAAGCCTTTTTCTCAATGGTAGAAGCTACAAAGTGTAAAAACTTCCCAGTATTCCTCAGATCACTTTGAATTTATGTAGGACTTATCTTCCAGCCTCTGGGTACATCCATTGTACTTTCTGCTTCATAGTCCCTAGGTTCAATTCACATTATATCATTGATATAGTGACTATGGGATATCAAGAGAGCCAAGGTCTAACTAGACTGTGTTGTGGTAGAGAGCAAGGAGAGTTAACCCAGATTTCTTCCAAGATGTGAATGTATGCTGCTGTTCTTTCCAAATGAATGCAAATATCTTTTAATTTTCCTTTGTGATAGGAATGGAAAGAAATACATTTTTCAGATCAATAGTTGTTATTTATGACAGAGATTGGCTTGGTCTAGTAAAAATAAAATATCTGCTATAGCTGCTACAATTGGGGCTAAAATTTTATTTATTTACAATTTTAGTAGTTGTATTGATTTCCCATGACTACTGTAACAAATTACCTCAAACAGTGACTTAAAACAATAAATGTTTATTTCCTCACACTTATGGAGCTTGGTCAAGAAGTCTAAAATTTGTTTCATTGCGCTTGAGATCTTAGTCACAATAGGGTGGTGCTCCCTCCAGGGGTGCTAAGGGTAGGTAGATTTCCTTATCTTTTCCAGCTTCTAGAACTGCATTCCTTGGTTCATGGTCACTTCTTCCTTCTTCAGAGCTGGCAGCATGGCATCTTGTTTCTAGAGTCACACTGACTTCTTCTGTAGTCTAATCACCCTCAGTCTCCCTATTGTTAGGACACTTATGATTACACTCAAGGTTCACTGGGATAATCCAGGATAATTTCTCCACCTCAAGATCCTTAATTTAATCACAAATTAAATTAATCTGCCAAGTGCTTTTGCAATATAAATGAACACTCACATATTCCAGAACACTCACCTGGATATTAGGAGGACCACTTTCAGCCTCCACAGTTTTTTTTCTCATCTACCATGACCAGCTTTCACCGTTTTTTCCAGGGTCCTGTTAAAAATCAAAATAAATTCTAAGTGAGAAGATGCAAGAGACTTGGGTTTGACCCTTGGGTCAGACAGATCCCCTGGAAGAGGAAATAGCATCCTACTCAAGTATTCTTATCTGGAAAATTCCATGGGCCTGGTGAGCTACAGTCCATGGAGTCTCAAAGAGTCAGACATGACTGAGCATATGCACAGAGCCCCAGAGACACTGTCACTGAATCCTTTAGTCTTCCAGGAGAGTACTGATCCCTGCCATTACACTTGGAATGTGGTAGTGCTTCCAAAAGTTCATTAACTTGGCCAAAGGGAAGTATCAGGAGATTGTATCTGTACTTTCATATAACCTTAAATGATCTTGACCTTGAGATCATATTGAGAGAGTCATTTCCTAGGCAGGTTGATAAGAAGTCTAGGGGTCCCCAAGGAGAGAGGGGTCTGGAATTCTCAAGGAGGAAGAAAGGACAAACTTATTTCTCTACATTCCTTAGGATTATATAACAACAATGTATTCTGCCTGAGGAGAGTCTCTGGATTAAACCTTCTCTTTACAAGGATTATATAACAGCAATGTATTATGTATTCTGTCTGAGGACAGTCTCTGGATTAAACCTTCTGGCTAATTCTGTTATCTTAAAATGTAAATTATGGGAGTAGGTCTGGTGAGGTCTTTACAACCTCCAGACCTTCTTTGGATTAGCTGGAGGATATATAAACTCATTGCTAAAACTAGCAAGTGGGTACTCTTTCTACCCCCTTCTGATGCCTATGTCAGAAGCTTTCTCTATCTCCTTTATACTTTAATAAAACTTTATTACACAAAAGCTCTGAGCGATCCAGCCTCGTCTCTGGCCCTGGATTGAATTCTTCTCCTCCGGGGGCCAAGAATCCCGGTGTCATGATTCAACAACAACCTTTCAATATTTTGCTGGTAGCATCCTGTGTTTAATCTCCACCCAGGTTTTAGTTGGAGGGAACTTATCTGAAGATGAGAAATAAGTTTGTTTTCCACTACAGAAAGTTCTGGTTCTTTTATATTTCCTCTAAATTCTGCTTGCAAACTGAGCAGTTCCTTCTTTAGTTTATCCCTCTCTTTCTATACTTCTCCGTATACCAATTATAAATTGAAAGCCAATGAACATGTCCTACACACTGCCTGAAGGTCTCCTTTGCCTTGTCTACAAGTTCATTAGATATATTTTCTATCTACCAGCTTACCACAGGCTAGTCTTTGCAATTATTCCACTGATATATAACAAATGTAGCCTCCTTCTGGCTTCTTCAGGAATTCTCAGCCTCTAAGAGCAGTTTTCTGGAAGCCACTTTTATAGCCTCTGTCTGCTCCTCAGTCTCAAAGTTAATGCCATGTGTTTTAAGTTTTATTAAAGCAGGATGCCATTCCTGATATTAGATTGAATTGCTTCAGTTAGCTTTTATTGTGTAACAAATTACTGCAAAATTTAGTGGCTTAAAACAGCAATTTTTTTTTTTTTCATTCACAATCCTGTGAGTTGTTTGGGCTATTTCCCTGCTGATTTTTCCTGGGATCCCTCATGCAACTGACTTTATCTAGAGGGTTGGTACACTGGGAAGACTATAAGTTGCCCCTTAAATGATCCCCATATTCTGGTAGTTATTCATTTTTGTAATCTTTTCCCCTGGATTGTGGGTTGACCTAACAACTTGTAACTTGCTTCTAAACCATAGAACATGACAAAGGTTATGAGGTGTCCCTGTCAGGATTAGGTTACAAGAGTTTATAATTTCTCTCTTGCTAGCTGACTTTATTGACTCTCTTTCCCTTGCTGGCTTTGATGAAAGAAATTTATCATGTTGAAGAGGCCTATGTGGCAAGGCATTGAGTACAAAGAAAAGGAGTGGTGTCTTCATGATCCTGCAAGGAGATCCAACTTCATCTTCATCACCTCCACCAGTATTATTACTCTTCTGCATAGCCTTGGTTTTATTTTTTATTAAGGTATAGCTGGTTGACAACATTATATTAGCTCAAGATGTACAACATACTAATTCACAATTTTTAGAAGTTATCCTTGATTTATAGTTCTTATAAAACATTGGCTGTATTCCCTATGCTGTACAGTGTATCCTTGTCAGTTCAGTTTAGTCGCTCAGTTGTGTCCGACTCTTTGTGACCCCATGAATCGCAGCACGCCAGGCCTCCCTGTTCATTACCATCACCCGGAGTTCACTCAGACTCACGTCCATCGAGTCAGTGATGCCATCCAGCCATCTCATCCTCGATTGTCCCCTTCTCCTCCTGCCCCCAATCCCTCCCAGCATCAGAGTCTTTTCCAATGAGTCAACTCTTCACATGAGGTGGCCAAAGTACTGGAGTTTCAGCTTTAGCATCATTCCTTCCAAAGAAATTCCAGAGCTGATCTCCTTCAGAATGGACTGGTTGGATCTCCTTGCAGTCCAAGGGACTCTCAAGAGTCTTCTCCAACACCACAGTTCAAAAGCAGCTTCTTTTATATATAGAAATTTGTATCTCTTAATTTCATGCCTTTATATTCCTTCCCCTTTCCTCTCCCCACTAATCACCACAAGTTTATTCTCTGTGAGTCTATTTCTTTATGTTCTATTTGCTAATTTGTTTTTTTTTAAGATTCCACATATAAGTGATATTATATAGCATCTTTCTCTGATTTATTTCACAAAGCATGATACCCTTCGAATTGGTCAATGTTATAGCAAAGGGCAAAATTTATTCTCCTTTATGGATGAATAGTATTTCATTATATGTATGTGTGTATGTATATATGTGTGTGTGTGTGTGTGTGTGTGAGGGTGTGTGAGTGTGGGTGTATCTCAAATAATTATCCACTCAACTGTTGAACACTTAGGTTGTTTCATATCTTGGAAACTGTAAATATTATTTCTATGAACAATGAACATTGAGGCACATGTATGTTTTCAAGTTAGTGCTTTAATTTTCTTCAGATATTTATGAAGAAATAGAATTGCTGACTCATAGAATGTGGTCCACTGGAAAAGGGAATGGCAAACCACTTCAGTATTCTTGCCTTGAGAACCCCATGAACAGTATAAAAAGGCAAAATTATAGGATACTGAAAGAGGAATTCCCCAGGTCAGTAGGTGCCCAAAATGCTACTGGAGATCAGTGGAGAAATAACTCCAGAAGGAATGAAGGGATGGAGCCAAAGCAAAAACAATACCCAGCTGTCGATGTGACTGGTGATAGAAGCAAGGGCCAATGCTGTAAAGAGCAATATTGCATAGGGACCTGGAATGTCAGATCCATGAATCAAGGCAAATTGGAAGAGGTCAAACAAGAGATGGCAAGGGTGAACGTTGACATTCTAAGAATCAGTTGACTAAAATGGACTGGAATGGGTGAATTTAATTCAGAAGACCATTATATTTACTATTGCAGGCAGGAATCCCTCAGAAGAAATGGAGTAGCCATCATAGTCAACAAAAGAGTCCAAACTGCTGTACTTTGATGCAATCTCAAAAACAACATAATGAACTGTTTTCATCTTCAAGGCAAATCATTCACTATCACAGTAATCCAAGTCTATGCCCCAACCAGTAATGCTGAAGAAGCTGAAGTTGAATGGTTCTATGAAGATCTACAAGACCTTTTAGAACTAACACCCCCAAAAGATGTCCTTTTCATTATAGGGGACTGGAATGCAGAAGTAGGAAGTCAAGAAACACCTGGAATAATAGGCAAATTTGGCCTTGAAATGCAGAATGAAGCAGGGCAAAGACTAATAAAGTTTTGCCAAGAAAATGCACTGGTCATGACAAATACCCTCTTCCAACAACACAAGAGAAGACTCTACACATGGACATCACCAGATGGTCAACACCAAAATCAGATTGATTATATTCTTTACAGTCAAAGATGGAGAAGCTCTATACAATCAACAGAAACAAGACCAGGAGCTGACTGTGGTTCAGATCATGAACTCCTTATTACCAAATTCAGACTCAAATTGAAGAAAGTAGGGAAAACTGCTAGACCATTCAGGTATGACTGAAATCAAATCCCTTATGATTATACAGTGGAAGTGAGAAATATATTTAAGGGCATAGATCTGATAGATAGATGCCTAATGAACTACGGAATGAGGTTCGTGACATTGTACAGGAGACAGGGATCAAGACAATCCCCATGGAAAAGAAATGCAAAAAAGCAAAATGGCTGTCTGGGGAAGGCCTTACAAATAGCTGTGAAAAGAAGAGAGGTGAAAAGCAAAGGAGAAAAGGAAAGATACAAGCATCTGAATGCAGAGTTCCAAAGAATAGCAAGAAGAGATAAGAAAGCCTTCTTCAGCGACCAATGCAAAGAAATAGAGGAAAAGAACAGAATGGGAAAGACTAGAGATCTCTTCAGGAAAATTAGACATACCAAGGGAATACTTCATGCAAAGATTGGCTTGATAAAGGACAGAAATGGTATGGATCTAACAGAAGCAGAAGATATTAAGAAGAGGTGGCAAAAATACACGGAAGAACTGTACAAAAAAAGATCTTCACGACCTGGATAATCACGATGGTGTGATCACTCACCTAGAGCCAGACATTCTGGAATGTGAAGTCAAGTGGGCCTTAGAAGGCATCACTATGAACAAAGCTAGTGGAGGAGATGGAATCCCAGTGGATCTGTTTCAAATCCTGAAAGACGATGCTGTGAAAGTGCTTCCCTTAACATGCTAGTAAATTTGGAAAACTCAGCAGTGGCCACAGGACTGGAAAAGGTCAGTGTTCATTCCAATTCCAAAGAAAGGCGATGCCAAAGAATGCTGCAACTACTGCACAATTGCACTTATCTCACATGCTAGTAAAGTAATGCTCAAAATTCTCCAAGCCAGGCTTCAGCAATACATGAACCGTGAATTCCCTGATGTTCAAGCTGGTTTTAGAAAAGGCAGAAGAACCATGGATCAAATTGCCAACATCCACTGGATTATGGAAAAGGCAAGAGAGTTCCAGAAAAACATCTATTTCTGCTTTATTGACGATGCCAAAGCCTTTGACTGTGTGGATCACAATAAACTGTGGAAAATTCTGAGAGATGGGAATACCAGACCACCTGACGTCCTTCTTGAGCAATCTGTATGCAAGTCAGGAAACAACAGTTAGAACTGGACATGGAACAACAGACTGGTTCCAAATAGGAAAAGGAGTACGTCAAGGCTGTATATTGTCACCCTGCTTACTTACTTTTGTGCAGAATACATCATGAGAAATGCTGGACTGGAAGAAACACAAGCTGGAATCAAGATTAGCAGGGGTAAATATCAATAACCTCAGATATGCAGATGACACCACCCTTATGGCAGAAAGTGAAGAGGAACTAAAAAGCCTCTTGATGAAAGTGAAAGAGGAGAGTGAAAAAGTTGGCTTAAAGCTCAACATTCAGAAAACGAAGATCATGGCATCAGGTCCCATCACTTCATGGGAAATAGATGGGGAAACAGTGGAAACAGTGTCAGACTTTATTTTTTGGGGCTCCAAAATCACTGCAGATGGTGACTGCAGCCATGAAATTAAAAGATGCTTACTGCTTGGAAGAAAAGTTATGACCAACCTAGGTAGCATATTCAAAAGCAGAGACATCACTTTGCTGACTAAGGTCCATCTAGTCAAGGCTATGGTTTTTTCCTGTGGTCGTGTATGGATGTGAGAGTTAGACTGTGAAGAAGGCCGAGCACTGAAGAATTGATTCTTTTGAACTGTGGTGTTGGAGAAGACTCTTGAGAGTCCCTTGGACTGCAAGGAGATCCAACCAGTCCATTCTGAAAGCGATCAGCTCTGGGATTTCTTTGGAAGGAATGATGCTAAAGCTGAAACTCCAGTACTCTGGCTACCTCATTCGAAGAGTTGACTCATTGGAAAAGACTCTTATGCTGAGAGGGATTGGTGGTAGGAGGAGGAGGTGATGACAGAGGATGAGATGGCTGGATGGCATCACGGACTCGATGGACATGAGTCTGAGTGAACTCTGGGAGTTGTTGATGGACAGGGAAGCCTGGCATGCTTCTCTTCATGGGATCACACAGTCGGACATGACTGAGCAACTGAACTGAACTTTAGGTGAAGCCAAGTGTCATGGCAGAACAGAATTTTAAGAGAAATCTCCTTTTAAATTTGTATAGGAAGAAAAGGAACATCGGTAGTTTGTTTCCTCCTGTTGCTTAAGAGAGATAAAAATGTCTCACACTTGCAGGCTATTTCCTCCATTTGGAGACCCCTGGCCTTCTTGCCTGTTACCTTCTCATTCCCCTCTTTTCTTTTAGGAGAATTATGTTGCCTAGGGAATAGGGGCGTCGTTTTCGTTCCATAACTGCTTCTGAGCTAAGAAGGGGGTGTTGTCCCTAAATTGGTGAGGCAACATATTCTCCTAACCCTCATATTGAGGATATCTGATTGAGGGGCCCCAAATAGTAGTTGGAGGAAGTTGCAGCAGTAACAGGAGTTTGAGCAACCATTTGTAACCTGAAAGCTTTCATGCGGCTAGAAACAAATCCAGTTATACAGTTACAGATGCAGGGAGCAAACAGCAAAAGCAAGTTAAAATCAAAATTAAAAGTCACATTATGTCCATAGTTAAAGTACAAAGTATTGTACCAGTCCATTTTAGGGTTGGTAGATGTCATCAGTAGAAGAAGAGGCATTGCATGTGATTGTTGTTGAAGGTATTCACATACTTGGAGAAAGTCCTTTCCTTGAAGTGGAGATAGCCTTCAACTGATGAAGAGGGGAGTGCTCCACAGACCCAGCAGTTAGACCAATTGTGGAATGCAGCGTAGGAGTGAGCCCAGGACAGGAAGGCATTGTCTTGAGGATTGAACAGCAGACTCAGGATATTTGGAGTCAGCAGAAGTAGGCTCACATTGGTTATCAGGCCTATCTGAAAAGTACAAAGTCAGAGCATAGAAAGTAAAGACATAAAAAAATGTCACTTAGTTTAGGTCAGGGTGCCACCTCTTAACTCGAGTGTGATGTACGCATGAATCAGTTCCTGGCACTTTGACAGCTGTGGGAGAAGAAAGATTGACCTGGTAAGGGCCTTCCCAGAGGGGCTCAAGGGATGGGTCCCCAGATCCCAAAGATTTTATGAGGACCTCAGTTCCTGGCTCAAATAGAGGCTTGCTTGACTCAGAGGCAGGGTCAAGAGTCGTCTCCCGGAGTTCTGTTAATGCCTGTTGAAAAGCTGAGAGCTGAGTTACGTAACTAGTTAATTTCAAGGCTTCAGAGTCTATAACAGTGTCTGTGCATAAGAAAGGCCTTTCATAAAGACATTCAAAGGGGGACAGTCCCTCCTTTCCGGGAGCAGTTTGAGCCCTCATTAAAGCTATGGGTAGGACTGTAATCCAATTGTCCTGTGTCTCTTGAGTTAATTTGCTCAGATGTCTTTTGATAATGTCATTAGCCTTTTCAACCATTCTTGAGGATGCGGTCTCCAAGAACAGTGTAAGTGATATTCTATTACTAGAGCTTTAGACACCCCCTGAGTTACAGCAGCTTTAAAGGCAGAGCCATTGTCACTCTGAAGGCTCCGTGGCAGCCCAAACCTGGGGATAAATTTATGGATTAAAACCTTTATAACCTCCTTAGCCTGTTCTCTACGACAGGGAAAAGCCTCAATCCATCCAGTAAAAGTATCTACCCAAACTTGTAAGCAAGAATATCCATTAGCTTTTGGCATATGAGTAAAATCAATTTCCCAGTCCTCTCCAGGATACTTCCCACTTCATTGTAATCCAGATTTTGCTAGCTTTTCAGTCTTTGGGTTATTTTTCTGACAAACCTCACACCTTTTGATAATATTCTTTAAAGTTTTCATTACATTTTTACCTTCAAACAAACGAGACGCCATTTGGTAAGTACTCTCTGCACCCAAATGAAAACTCTGATGTAAACCCCTAAGAATTTTCCATTGAGCATTTTCAGGAATTGTTAATCTTCCATCCTCGGACTGTAACCATCCTTTATCAGTAATCGTTGCCCCCCCCCCTTTTTTAAATATCTTTCTAATTCTTTGTTTTTTTTCTGTTCCACAGGACCTGTCCAGATCAAAAGCATCTACAGTGAAGGGGTTTGGTAAAGTACCGCTTTTCTGGCTTGACAGTCAGCCAGCTGATTACCTTTGGCTACTTTACTCCCATCCCTGCTCTGCACTTTGCAATGCATTAACAGCTCCTTCTTTAGGACAATATATAGCAGTTAAAAGTCTCTCAATCTCTCTGAAATGCTTAATAGGTTTTCCTGTGGCTGTTTTAAGCTGTCTTTCTTTCCATGTTGCAGCATGAGCATGTAAAGTCAAATAAGCATACTTAGAATCAGTGTAGATATTTACCCACTGCCCTTTGCTTAACTCTAGAGCTCAGGTCTAGAGAAGTCAATGACACCCCACTCCAGTACTCTTCCCTGGAAAATCCCATGGACAGAGGAGCCTCGTAGGCTGCGGTCCATAGGTTGCAATGAGTGGGACACAACTGAGCGACTTCCTTTTCACTTTTCACTTTCATGCTGTGGAGAAGAAAATGGTAACCCACTCTAGTGTTCTTGCCTGGAGAATCCCAGGGATGGGGGAGCCTGGTGGGCTGCTGTCTATGGGGTTACACAGAGTCGGACATGACTGAAGTGACTTAGCAGCAGTAGAGCTCAGGTCAGAGCCACAAGATCTGCTAACTGAGCACTGTTTCCCTGGGGGAGATATTTTGCTTCTGAAACCTGTTCAGCAGTCACCATGGCATAACCTGCTTTACACTTTCCATCCCGAACAAAAGAGCTGCCATCTGTAAATATTTCCACGTCAGGATTGTCTAATGGGGTGTCCATTAGATCTTCCTGAGCTGAATAGTTTAAAGTTAGGAATTGAGAACAATCATGATCAGGTGTTTCATTTTCCTACTCAGGAAGGAAAATTGCAAGATTTAAATTTCCACAAACTTTAAGCTTAGTTACTGGTCCTTCTAACAACAATGACTGATATTTAAGAAGCCTACTCTCTGGCATCCAAGTATTAACCTTAGAATTTAAGATTCCACTCACATCATGAGAAATCAGTACAATAAGGTTTCATCCATTAATTAGTTTTAAAGCTTCAGGTGCTAATAAAGCCACTGTCCCAATTACTCTTAGGCAGTGGGGCCACCCACGTGAAATTACATCCAATTCTTTGCTTAGATAAGTAATAGGTTGCTGATGAGGCCCTTGGGGTTGTGTCAAAACTCCCAAGGCCATTCCTTTTCTTTCAGTGGCAAACAAATAAAATTCTGACCCTGTGGGCAACTCAGAGCTGGAGCTTGCAGGAGAGCAGTCTGAAGAACCTTAAAGCCTTTTGAGTTTCTGGAGACCAAACGAGTTTGTCAGTTCGGGCCTGCTGAGTTTCAGCTATAAGTTTCTATAAAGGCCAGGTAAATTCCCCATAACCAGGAATTCAAATGCAACAGTAACCTGTGATTCCCAAAAATCCTCTCAATTGTCTTAAAGTCATAGGTAGGGGATGATTTAGTATAGACTTAATTCTCTCTGGCCTTATGGCCCTAGTCCCTTCTGATATGATTGAAGTGAAGTGAAGTGAAGTCGCCTAGTCATGTCCGACTCTTTGCGACCCCGTGGACTGTAACCTGCCAGGCTCCTCTGTCCGTGGGATTTTCCAGGCAAGAATACTGGAGTGGGTTGCCATTTCCTTCTCCAGTGGATCTTCCCAACCCAGGGATCGAACCCAGGTCTCCTGCATTGTAAGCAGAGACTTTTACCATCTAAGCCCAGAGCTGACAAAGCTGAGCCTTTTCTCTTGATGCCTTGTAACCGCAGCCTGCCAGAAAGTTTAAGAACTCTTCTGAGGCTCATGAACAAGCTTCCTCTGTCTCAGCACAGAGCAAAATATCATCTACATATTGTAACACCACTGCTTCAGAGCTATTAAAGTTTTGTAGATTCCATGACAAACTTTGTCCAAAGAAGTGAGGATTGTCACGAAATCCCTGGGGCAAAACTGTCCAGGTTAACTGAGAAGCTGGCTGTGTAGGGTTTTCAAAGGCAAATAGAAATTGACTTTCCTCCACCAAAAGCACTGAATAGAAGACATCTTTTAAATCAATTACTGAGAAATATTCACCTCGTTCAGGAATTTTAGACAATAGAATATAAGGGTTAGGCACCATGAGGTATAAAGGAACTATAGCCTCATTTATTATATGTAAATCTTGAACTAGTTTCTATTTACCATTTTATTTTTTTACACCCCAAATAGGAGTGTTGCAAGGATTGTTACAGGGAATTAATAGTCCCTGCTCCTTTAAATTTTTGATGATGGGTTTTAACCTTTCCTTAACCTCAGGTTTCAGTGGATACTGCTTCTTATGTGGAAATAAGTGTGGGTCTTTGAGCTTGACAACTACAGGAACAGCATTTTGTGCTCGACCCACAGATTTTCCATCAGCCCATACTCTAGGATCTACATTTTGTTCAATTAAAGGAAGAGAAAGGGAGGGCTCCTTATTTATGAAAACAGAGCCATGGAACTTGCTCAGTATATCCCTCCCCAAGAGGGGTGAGGGAGATTCTGGCATGATCAGAAACTCGTGTGAAAATAACACAGAATCTCAGTTGTAAGATAAAGAATAACTGAAATCATACCTTTTGGCTCATCCAGACAGTCCCATTACAGAAGCTGATTGGGAAGAAAGTGGGCCAGGGGCTTCAGTAAGCACAGAGTAAGTTGCCCCAGTATCTAAAAGGAAACTGATGGATTGACCCCCCACAATTATTAATACCTGGGGTTCCTCAGGTGTAATTAGGATGGGAGCTTGTGTGGGGACTCCTGGGCACCTTCAGTCCTGATTGTCTTGAGAGTCCGACCCTGGAGACCTACGCCTGTGAGGGCAGTCTCTCTTCCAGTGTGGTCCTTTGCAGACTGGACATGGAGCCAGGGGTGGCTTAGATGTCTGAGGGCAATCCTGCTTGAAGTGACCCTCCTTTCCACAGTAATAGCAAGCTCATCCCTTTTCACCTGGGTCACTCTGGGCATCTTTCTCAGGCTGTTTAAGAAAGTTTTTCATAGCCATTGTGAAGGCGTCTGCCTTTTCCTTTGTCTTTTTCTGCTTTTCTTTATTTTCTGCATATTCCCTACCATAATAGACTGTCTGAGCCAGTTGTAACAGAGTATCTAAGACTGATTTGGTCCATACTCCCATTTTTGTAGCTTACAGTGGATATCTGGAGCCGACTGAGTGAGAAATCTATCCTTTAAGATCACTTTTCCCTTGTTCCTTACAGAACCAGTCTAATTGCAAAACAGTATTATCCATAAGAGACCCTCCAACCGGCCACCGTTCGCCATCACCCAATGGATACTGTGGCCATGCAGTATCGCATAGGAAGACCAGGTGTGTCTTTTTTAATTTCTGGGGATCAAATCGATCCGTTTTTCAGCATACAGTTCAAAGGAGTGAGGCTGGAATTGTTAGCACCCGTCTGTAAGAGAGAGAGAAAAAAAAACACAAAAAAACAAAACAAAAAAACGACCAGCACCAATTTTCTACTGGAGGCGTCCCTCCCTGCTCTAGATGGGGATGTAGACAGATTTTACACCAAAAGCTTTTCCTTCCTGTTCGGACTTAGTCTGTCCCTTACTGATGCAGGTGCCATCTTGACCCTCCTGGTTTTACCACCGAGGTGGGGTGGGGATGTACCAGGGGTAAACCTGATAGCATCTCTACCTGACATCCAGCTCTTCACCTTTAACCTTGCTTGCCTCTGATGCCACCTGGGGTGCAATCAGAGTAACCTTCCAGAATGCCTCCCAAGCTAAGACTGCTGGGGGAAATATTTGTTACCTGAGTGCCTGTGCACGACCCTGAGTATATTCCTGACAACAATAAGACCGATATGAATATAAAGCTGAGATGTTCTTTTCAAGCATCGTCACACCAGTATGAGTCTCCTCTGGTCCACTAAGAGCCAACATTACCAAAGGAAAAAAACCTGATTGCAGTCCCAATCTGAGTAACCTTTAACCTCAGAGATGTTCCTAGGGCTAGAGCTTCATCTAGCCTACCGAGGCTAGGTGCTTTCTTGACCACCAATCCAAGTTTTGGGACCTAAGCCACAGTACACAGTAACAGTATAGACCACAAGTCCCTTGAAAGGCTAAGATCCAATAGATTAGGTTAGTACTTCTAATTCCCAAGGAGTTATGAAATGGTCAAAGAGATAAAAAAGTTTGATGAAGAAATGAGAGTTTGGTCCACACGTTTTGCCCATTTCTGGTCGGTTCCCAAAGGAGACATTGGGTACTGCTCGGCAATGGTTCAGTTCAGTTCAGTTCAGTCACTCAGTTGTGTCCAACTCTTTGAGGCCCCATGAATTGCAGCACGCCAGGCCTCCCTGTTCATTACCACCTCCAGAGTTCACTCAGACTCACATCCATTGAGTCCGTGATGCCATCCAGCCATCTCATCCTCGGTTGTCCCCTTCTCCTCCTGCCCCTAATCCCTCCCAGCATCAGAGTCTTTTCTAATGAGTCAACTCCTTGCATGAGGTGGCCAAAGTACTGGAGTTTCAGCTTTAGCATCATTCCTTCCAAAGAAATCCCAGGGCTGATCTCTTTCAGAATGGACTGGTTGGATCTCCTTGCAGTCCAAGGGACTCTCAAGAGTCTTCTCCAACACCACAGTTCAAAAGCATCAATTCTTCAGCACTCAGCCTTCTTCACAGTCCAACTCTCACATCCATACATGACTACTGGAAAAACCATACCCTTGATTAGACGGACCTTAGTCGGCCAAGTAATGTCTCTGCTTTTGAATATACAGTAGGTCAGTATAAATCCCTGACAGGTTTCTGCTATAAGTCGTGTGAGATCACCATGGAACCGCAGAGCAGGGCTCCTCACTTGCTTCTCACAGGGCATGTCATTCATTCATACAAGCACACCATAGAGTTAGTAAAGCACAGCAGAAAATGTGTTTGCTAAGAGAACAAAAAACTAAAGCTCCAAGCATCCTTATCTAGTCCTGAAGGATCCCGGATGAGCCCCCAAGATGAAAGGTTGTTGTTGAATCATGACGCCGGGATTCTTGGCCCCCAGAGGAGAAGAATTCAATCCAGGGCCAGAGATGAGACTTGATCACTCAGAGCTTTTGTGGAATAAAGTTTTATTAAAGTATAAAGGACATAGAGAAAACTTCTGACATAGGCATCAGAAGGGGGCAGAAAGAGTGCCCCCCTACTAGTCTTCAGCTGGATGTTATACAGTCACTAGCAGTCTGTTAATGAAAGAAAGGAATGTCTCAAAACTCAGAATGGCACTAGGCCCTTCACCTATAAGATGTATTTTGGGGTAATCTTGGCACCAAATGTTTTATCTTGGGCCATAAAATGATTAACTTGAATCTTAAAGAAGGGTAGATCACCATAAAAATAGTTTCATTTACATAGATTAGAGGAACAATATCTGAGTATAACATACTGGTTTATCAAGTAGGTTTTGAGCCAAAAGGAGTAGGACTTGAAG
The DNA here is from genome assembly GCA_006408755.1 of Eudorcas thomsonii. Lineage (NCBI taxonomy): Eukaryota > Metazoa > Chordata > Mammalia > Artiodactyla > Bovidae > Eudorcas > Eudorcas thomsonii. Next base: position 251,210 of record SJYE01004594.1, on the reverse strand, counting down.
ACAGAGGTTGGGGTAAATGCATAGTACGTTAGCATAGCTTAAGATAAATATTTCCATAAGAAAAAGGCATTGGTTATCTCTAGGTTTGAGAACAGTTAACTTCAGGTGAAACCAGGTGTCATGACAACATAGAATTTTAAGAGAAACCTCCTTTTAAATTTTTATAGAGAAGGAAACAAATATCATTATTTTATTTCCTCCTGCCGCTTAAGAGAGATAAAAATGTCTGACACTTGCAGGCTATTTCCTTGATTTGGAGATCCCTGGCCTTCCTGCTTGTTACCCTCTCAGAGGGATGCTCTTGGACACACTGCACCACATGGCTAATCTTTTCCTTCTCATTATCCCTATGTGTGTTCTCCCAATCTGTCCCTCACCGTCTGTCTGCCTCCTCCACGGTAGGGATTTCCAGGCCCTTGCCTCACCTCAGCTTTCTGAGTTCAGCTGCTCTAAGTCCCTTCACAGTCCTCTTATGTCTGGTTTTTCTTTGCAGACCGGTATAAGATGGTCTTGTTTGATAGGGAAGTCATACAGTTCCCCAGCCCTACAGACACTACAAAGGCATTACTGTCATTGTCAGGTTGCTTGATGGTTTCATAATTTTAACTGGCTTTAGACTCAAAAGAGTGACTAATAAAGAAGTCCACAGCCATGTGGTAATGGCCAAAGTGCTCTCAACAGGAGGGGGCTGAGTTCTCTCGGAGTTTGAGGGCTCTCCTGCTCTCCCATCACTCCTCCTCCAGCCCTTCATCCTGCCTGCACAGCTCTCCTGCTTAAAGCTATACAGTGAAACATTTCTCTAAATGGAGAGAAAAATAAGCAGATTAGAAGCTTTTAACCACTTGCATGAGTCAGGACTTTCTTTTTTGTCTGTGATAGAAACCTAACTCTGATAAAAGAAAAAAAGAAAAAAACAGACTGAGCTGGGCACATGTGGATTGGCTCAAAGGACTACCCAGATCAGGAGGATAGGTGTCCCTTCAGGCAAGACTGAAACTCAGAAAATGAAAATGTAGTCCTCAAGACCCCAGCCCTGTCCTCTCATCCCTTGGCTCAGTTCGGCTTTCTTCTGGGTGAGCTGGTTGTCAGGCCGTCCCTAACAGCTGAGCCCAGGACCTCTGCTGTGATGAAGAAGCCACATTCAAGCTTCTACTCTGTTTTCTTTGTTTCTTAACCCCACTCACCCTTCCTTTGTTTGTTTGTTTGTTTCTTTGTTGTCTCCCTCTGGGGAGAGCAGAGGCTTTTCAGGTTTCATTATTTTATAGCCAGAGCTTCCAGCAGCACCTGGAACATAGAAAGCTTTCTCATAGTAGTTGAATAAATGAATAAGCCTTGTGAAATATGTTTATAATCTTTCCTTTCTAGACAGAGAGGTTGAGACTCAGAGAGAAGAAATAATTCCCTGAGGTCATTTAGCACACATGTGACAGAGCCCAGGTTCGAACACATATGACTAGATTTCAGACCCTCTGATGATATTCACTGTGTGGCAGAGTCTTGTATCCAGTATCTATCTGAACTGGGCTAGGAGGCCCTGGAGAGTGACTGAGAGAGACAGGGGGAGGAGGGAAAGGAAAGGCCAGGATACCAGGGCAGTGGGCAGCTCATCTCGTCCATCTCAGGGAGGGGAGATGGCACCCACTTCCCTCTCCCATGACAGCACTGGAATATGCCAGTTTAGGGAAAGGAAACTATTAAAGGAGCCTTTAAAATCATTAGCAAAATCAAATTATTGCACAGTTCTGTTTTCCATGGGTCCTGACTCAAGCCATAGGTTCCTTTTCTATGATTCTCTGTACCAGACCACTGGGGCACCTCACCTCTGTCCTGCAAGTGTCTCCAAGGTCAGGGCTTGGAATGTAGGAAGATAGCTACCCAGAGAGTTCTGCATCCCCAGTATATTTTGCTCTACTGGGAACACTAGTTTCAGAGCACCTGCTCTGGAATCTGACACTCTGAGGCTCTGCCCTTCTCTAACTTCATGACTTTAACCTTTCTGTGCTTTTAAGGCTCTTCTTTTGTGGGGCTGTAGAACAGATGCAGCTGTGTGGATGTTCTCTTCTCTCTCTGCAAGTGGCTCCCTGTGCCGCTTCTCTCACAGGGACTGAATGAGTGGTGGGGATGTGGCAGGGTCAGGGTCCTGCTGCTGTGGTTTTGGCTCCTTGGCTGCAAGGTGACAGGCACATCCTCAAAACTCACAAGCTCTCCCTCCCTCCACAGGGTAGTCATGGAGTAGACCATCTCATTAGGTAGCAATTGGATGCACATAAAAGTGGTTGCTACAAAGCCCATTAGTTAATTGCAAAGTAATTGCCAGCACACAGAAAGGAACATCTGTTTGATTTATCCTAATTGTCTAGATGTGATTAAGTCCTCCAGACTTGAGTCCTTACCTTGGGAGACTTGAGTCCAGACCTTAGGAGACTGGCAGTTTGCAAGTTCATGAGCACCCTTGTGCTGAGATGGGATGGGGTGGATCTCAGGGCTCATGGAGTAACATAGTAAGGGGGCAGGTATCTTGCCCCCAGTGAAATTCACAAAGCCCTCTGAAGCTCAGGGATGAAGCTTTCTTTGGAGTCTGCCAATGCTTCTGTTGGGCTACTCAGCTGGTGAACAGGGTTGCACATGGGGCATATGGAGAAGGAGGCCCAGGGCTTACAGCCAGTCCCCAGTTCTGCTGATGCAATTCCACACTTGTCCTCACCTGTTCCATTTGCACCCCCAGGCATTTTCCCAGACATGAATTTGCTCAGGCTGCCATGAAAAAGTACCACACACTGAGTAGGTTTACAGAAACTTACACTCTCACAGTTCTGTAGGACAGAAAGCTGACACCAAGGTGTCAGTCTGGCCATGTTCCCTCTAAAGCCTCCAGGGAGGCTCATTCTTTGTCTCTTCCAGTTAGTCATAGCCTCAGACATCCATTCCTTGGCTTATAGCTGCATCACTTCAACCTCTGCCTCCAGCTTTACATGGATTTCTCCCCACATCTCTGTGTCTTCACATGGCCATCTTCTCATAAGGACATGAATCAATGAGTTCGAGTCCATCCTAACTCTAGTGAAACCTCATTTGTACTAACTACCTCAGCAATGACCCTTCCACATCACCCCAGAAAGAATATGAGAGGAATGGTGACTGTAGAACCCTGTGGTCCTAATAGATTGAACACCCTGCTTCTGTCCTGATCAGCTGACATTGCCAGACTGGGCTCGAAAGGAAGGCCCCTCCCAGTGATGGTCTGTTTAGAAAGACTGCCAGGGCAAGCTGGCCAAGCATGTCCTTCCATAGAACCCAGAGATGAGAGATTATTTCCCAGAATATGTGACTTTTCTGTTAAAATAACCATTTTATATTTTCACTTTCCTTACACATGACCTGTCTTTAGAATGATGTTGCAGAATAGAATAAGAGCCTTTCACTCCTGAGAAATTAGCTGCAAGTTGACATGTGTTTTCTCATTGACTTTCATTATAAAATCAGAGATATGTTCTCTGACCACCTATTAGGCCTGCGCGTTTCTTACTTCTGCTTCTTTCTTTGTATCTTTCCCTTCTATGACCTTCATTTTAAGCTCACATGAAGTCTGATAAACAGGACCCAAGTAGGTCCTCCTCTTTGCCAATTCTTTCCTGTGCTCCATTTCCACAGTGGCCTTCTTATGTGGCTTATTAAATGCCATGACATCCACCTGAATCCCAAAACTTCCCACCAGTGAAAAGGAGAGATCCCCAGATTAGCATTTCCATGACCTATTTCTTTTGCTCATTAACCCATGGTGCTCTCTTCTTCCCATTTGGGTTTCAGGGCACCAGCAGGAACCCTTCTTCGTTACACCATGGGTGTATCTTGGGAACCATGCAGGTTTCTTTTCCTGGATTACCCCACTATTTTGCTTCCAAGCATCAGAATTCCCTTTGGATCTTACATCACTCAGAAAGTCCCAGTGAGAACATAATGTCTGCTTTGGCAAACTCCTGTAGCACCCTATAGGAAGCAGGACACAGCATGGCAAGAACCATGTGACAAGAACAAGACAGACTTGACTGTTGGTCTCTTCCTTCTGAGTGTGCTTGGTGTCTCTTCCTATTCCTTCCTCTTAAATAACAGCATCTGTAAAGGGAGTGGTTTGCTACATGGGTAAAATGAAGGATGGTTTTCCCAGGTGATGCTAATGGTAAAGGACCTACATGCCAGTGCAGGAGATGTAAGAGACATAGGTTCTATCCCTGGGCCAGGAAGATCCCCCAGAGGGGGAAACAGCAACCCACTGTAGTATTGTTGCCCTGGAGAATCTTCATGAACAAAAGGACTATAGTCCGTGGGGTAAGACACAACTGAAGTTACTTAGCATGCACTTATGTAAGATGAAGGACAAGTCTAGCCAATAGGTCTCCAGGTCAAAGAGGTAGATCCTTGGTTATAGTTGTTTAATTACCAAGTTGTGTCTGATTCTTTTGTGACTTCATGGACTATAGACTGCTAGGCTCCTCTGTCCATGGGATTTTTCAGGCAAGAATACTGGAGTGACTTTGGAATCCAAGAAAATTAAGTCTGTCACTGTTTCCATTGTTTCCCCCATTAATTTGTCATGAAGTGATGCAGCCAGATGCCATGATCTTAGCTTTTTGAATGATGAGTTTTAAACCAGCTTTTCACTCACTTTCATCAAGAGGCTCTTTAGTTCTTCTTTGCTTTCTGCCATAAGGATGGTGTCATCTGCATATCTGAGGTTATTGATATTTCTCCTAACAATCTTGCTTCCAGCTCAGGCTTCTTTCAGCCTGGTATTTTGCATGATGTACTCTGCCAAAGCCTTTGACTGTGTGGATCACAATAAAATGGAAAATTCTGAGAGAGATGGGAATACCAGACCACCGGACCTGCCTCTTGAGAAATCTGTATGCAGGTCAGGAAGCAACAGTTAGAACTGGACATGGAACAACAGACTAGTTCCAAATAGGAAAAGGAGCACATCAAGGCTGTATATTGTCACCCTGCTTATTTAACTTATACTACAGTGGGTTGCTGTTTCCCCCTCTGGGGGATCTTTCTGGCCCAGGGATAGAACCTGTGTCTCTTACATCTCCTGCACTGGCATGTAGAGTACATTATGAGAAATGTTGGACTGGAAGTAACACAAGCTGGAATCAAGATTGCGGGGGGAAATATCAATAACCTCAGATATGCAATGATACCACCCTTATGGCAGAAAGTGAAGAGGAACTAAAAAGCCTCTTGATGAAAGTGAAAGAGGAGGGGGACGTGGACGGCCAGGGCCGTGGGCGCAGCCTCCTCGTCTCCCCGGCCATGGCGGCGCTCGGCCGGCCGTTTAGTGGCCTTCCCCTGAGCGGTGGCTCGGACTTCCTGCAGCCGCCGCCGGCCTTCGCCGGTCGGGCCTTCCCACCGGGGACCGAGGGCGCCGAGCTGGCCCCACAGCCGGGACTTCGCGCCACCCCGAGCAGCTCCGGCGGGAGTGCGGCGCGCGGACGTATTTCAACTCACTGTAGAAAGAAACACAAGCGAGAGGAGGAGGAGGAGGAGGAGGAGGAGGAGGAGGATTGTCCAGTAAGAAAGAAAAGGCTAACTGAAGCAGGGCTCTGTGCTGGTCCTAATGACTGGATTCTTTGTGCACATCAGGATATAGAGGGTCATGGAGTAAATCCATGCACTAGTGGCCTTTCTGCACCTGGCATGTTAGATGTTATTTGTGAAGAGATGGATCAGACAATGGGGGAACCACAGTGTGAAGTTGCCCGAAGGAGGCTTCAGGAAATTGAGGACAGAATAATTGATGAAGACGAAGAGGTTGAAGCTGACAGAAATATTAACCGTCTCCCCAGCATTGTCCTTTCTGATACCATGAAAACAGGTTTGAAGAGGGAATTTGATGAAATCTTTACAAAAAAAATGATTGAGTCCATGAGCCGTCCTTCCATGGAGCTCGTGCTCTGGAAACATCTCCCTGAACTCCTTTCCGATAAGCCAAAGCCGTCATCTAATGCTAAGAACTACACAGGAGAGAGCCAAACTAAGCACGCAGCTGCTGCCACTGCCTTTCCTCAAAGAACTGAACTGTTCTTGGAACCTCGGCCAACAGGGTTGCCTGTTTACAATAGTTTGGAGACAGCTGCTTGCACAGAAGAGGAGATGGAACTCTAGAAACCAGTTTCTACACTAAAGCTGTCATGTTGCAGAGGCTTATGTGTTCAGTCATGAGCCTGCTTGTACAATATAGGGACTTGAAAGTTTGGAAACGGGTGTAATATCTCCACCTGTGATTTGGGGTGGGACTCTGATTTTGGGTAGCCATTTCTTCAACTTCTTGCCAAGGAAACTTGTCTCAAGGGAAAAGGAGTTTTCTAGGGGGCTTATTAAAGGAATGTGAGAGTACATTCTGCAGAGTCAAGTGTAGAAGCTGTATGTGACTTTTAAGTCATCTGTCACATTGTCTAAGTCATTCAGATACTTGGAGAATATTCAGACACTTGAGTTGAGAAAGATGCATTAAAAAAAAGAGTGCTCTCCCTACTACAACTGTGCCCTGACAGTTGAGCCACAACTTCAGATAAATGAGCTCTGTTTATCATGGTGACTAGATATTACTGGGGAGGAGGAAGATGACAGTAGCTTAGGCCTGTTGCTGGGGAATTTAACAGAGGCTCTGAGACTTGTATATTAGTTGGCAGTTCAATGTAGCTTTATTGATTAAATAGCCATTAGTGCTGTGGCTCCCCTCCTCGCCTCTGACAACGCAGTGGAAAACAAAAAGGTTTTCCTCTGAGGCTTTTTATCCTGTGCTACTGTGGCTCCTCGGTTTCCCCTGCATAATCGGTAAACCCAGCTCTTCAGCGATGTTTACAGCCTAATTAACTTTGAGTGATAGTTTAGAAGATTGCGAGGTAACCAATGTGTGAACTGGCTCTGGGAGAAACATCCTTAGGTAATCCTGAGGAAGTGCCGTATCAGCTCAGCCCAGCATTATTATTTCAGCAGTTAAAGAAATGTGCCTGTAGAAGCAAGTTGTTTTGGTTTTTTTTTTTTTAAATGTTAATTTAGGAAACATTGACTGAATAATTAACTGAGCATATGCAAGTGACATTGAGATTTACTGAAATAGCCAGTTTGCCTGATGCTTCAACTCTTTGGGCAGTAAGCCTATAAGTTAACTAGAGAATAGCTTCCTGCCTGCCAGAAATCATCTAGAGGACCCTACCCAGGCTCAAGGTGTCCTCTTGAGAACAACCAGGATTGAAGTATTTTTTTCCTCAGGAACAGCTCTTCTGCGTGGCAAGGACTGAGTAGTACAAAGTAAAGAGACCGTCCCTTTAGTGCTACAGAATACCCACTATAACTTATTAAATGAGTGTAATACTGGCCCTTTTTATCAGACAGCAGACCACTCCAGTTCTTTTTGTTTTGTTTTCTGGTTTTATTTTCTTTTGTAGGAATCACATACCTTGTATAGAAAAAATGGTTTATGCCAAGTAGAGGTGACTTTAGGAGGCAGCTCCCAGGCAATTTTGAAACCCATGCCGAAGTCCCTCCCCTTGTTACAGATGGCGTAGAAGTCACAAGTCTGTTAACTGGACTGTTTCTTCTGCCTGTAGTTCCTGCTTTTTCTATTTCTGTCTGGATAGTCAGGAAAAGATATAATGTTTAATATTTAAACAAAATATTTAATGTCTACACAGTAAAATTATTCAGACTTCAAACCAGTATTGAAACCAGTTGGAAACCAGCTACCAGTAGTTTCTTAATCTCAGATTTAGAGATGAATGTAAACTGTGTTCTGTTGAAACGTGCACGTGTTTGATTCACGCCATGTCAGCTGCCTCTAGGTCATTGTTTAATGGGACCAACTTGTAACATTTGTAGCCTTAAAGAAGTCTCCAGATAAAAAGTTAGAAGTGACTGCCTGGAATTTGGAGTTTTCCCAGTGTTGAGGTGAAGAAGAGATGACAGTTTTCCAAAGGACACACACCCACTTACTCTGTCCTCTGTAGAGGGGTTGGACAGGCCTGGGGTCCAGGTCTGTACAGTGAACAGTAGGAAAGAGCTCTCTGAACAAGGCTCTGATATCAAGGCTTTATGTAGGAGAGAACTAGCAGGATTCTGTTAATTGAAATCCAGGCAGAACTTGTTTCAGGAGTCATTTTATCTGACACTATCATCATTTCTGCGGGAAACATGGATGTTCAGTGCACCTTTTTAAACCTGCATTCGTCTGTACAAAAATTTTCTTCATCCTTGTGGTGCTTACTCATCTGAGCCGTCTCCACAGGCCCCATGACTTGCTTTGTTTCCCTTTTTGTAGGGTAAGGCTTTTGCCTTAAGGTTTCCCTCGGGAATTAACAGGTCTTTTGGTTTTGTAAAACTTTTACAGCGAGATCAAACATTGGCTTTTACTATGCTAATGTGTGATGAGAAAAGGTTATCAAAAGCAGGCGAGCTTTAATGAACAAATGTGTATTTCCTCTGAGTTTGATTAGGGTGTGTGTGGTTTTGTTTTTTAATTAATATGAAGAAAGTCCAGTTCTCACAGATACTAATCAAAAATTGCTACTCATTCTTGAAAAGGTGCAAATGTCCAATTAAAAAAGAAAAAAGTAGGGTGGTAGCTCTAACCATGAAAAGAATGTTTACCAGCAGGTTCATTGATTATTTTGGATCTGGAACTTGGCTTTGTTTTTTCAATAGTGATAAGAATGGTGGAATACTAGGAAAGTCCTGGAAGATGCTGTCAGTTTTACTTTAAAATGAGAATCTGGTGTTTCTGTATTTCATTGTTTTCAATAAAACTTCTTAAGTGTTTAAAAAAAAAAAAGAAAGTGAAAGAGGAGAGTGAAAAAGTTGGATTAAAGCTCAACATCCAGAAAATGAAGATCATGGCATCCGGTCCCATCACTTCATGGGAAATAGATGGGGAAATAGTGGAAACTGTGTCAGATTTTATTTTTGGGGGCTCCAAAATCACTGCAGATGGTGACTGCAGCCATGAAATTAAAAGACATTTACTCTTTGGAAGAAAAGTTATGACCAACCTAAATAGCATATTCAAAAGCAGAGACATTACTTTGCCGACTAAGGTCTGTCTAGTCAAGGCTATGGTTTTTCCAGTAGTCATGTATGTATGTGAAAGTTGGATTGTGAAGAAGGCTGAGTGCTGAAGAATTGATGCTTTTGAACTGTGGTGTTGGAGAAGACTCTTGAGAGTCCCTTGGACTGCAAGGAGATCCAACCAGTCCATTCTGAAGGAGATCAGCTCTGGGATTTCTTTGGAAGGAATGAGGCTGAAGCTGAAACTCCAGTACTTTGGCTACCTCATGTGAAGAGTTGACTCATTGGAAAAGTCTCTGATGCTGGGAGGGATTGGTGGCAGGAGGAGAAGGAGACGACCGAGGATGAGATGGATGGATGGCATCACAGACTTGATGGACATGAGTCAGTGAACTCTGGGAGTTGGTGATGAACAGGGAGGTCTGGCATGCTGTGATTCATGGGGTCGCAAAGAGTCGGACATGACTAGTGACTGAACTGACTGAACTGAACTCTGCATGTAGGTTAAATAAGCAGGGTGACAATATAGAACCTTGACATACTCCTTTCCCAATTTGGAACCAGTCTGTTGTTCCATGTCCAGTTTTAACTGCTGCTTCTTGATTTGCATACAGATTTCTCAGGAGGCAGGTAAGGTGGTCTGGTATTCCAATGCTTTGAAGTATTTCCCATAGTTAGCTGTGATCTACGCAGTCAAAGGCTTTGATATCATCAATAAAGCAGAAGTAGATTTTATGGAAGTCTCTTGCTATTTCTATGACCCGACAGACGTTGGCAATTTGATTTCTGGTTCCTCTGCCTTTTTTAAATCCAGCTTGAACACCTGGAAGTTAATGGTTCACATACTGTTGAAGCCTGGCTTGGAGAATTTTGAGTATTACTTTGTTAGTGTGAGAGATGAGCACAACTGTGTGGTAGTTTGAACATTCTTTCACGTTGCATTTCTTTGGAATTGGAAGGGAAACTGACCTTTTCCAGTCTTGTGACCACTGCTGAGTTTTCCAAATTTGCAGGTATTTGAGTGCAACAATTTAACAAGCACCATCTTTTAGGATTTGAAATAGCTCAACTGGAATGCCATTACTTCCACTAGCTTTGTTCATAGTTATGTCTTCTAAGCCCCATCTGACTTCACACTCCAGGATGTCTGGCTCTAGGTGAGTGATCACACCATCATGGTTATGAAAGGTTGTTGAATCACATAAAAATGCCGGGATTCTTTGCCCCCGGAGGAGAAGAATTCAATCTGGGCCCAGAGACGAGGCTTGATGACTCAGAGCTTTTGTGTAATAAAGTTTTATTAAAGTATAAAGGAGATAGAGAAAGCTTCTGACATAGGCATCAGAAGGGAGCAGAAAGAGTGCCTCCCTGCTAGTCTTCAGCTTGGTGTTATATAGTCACTAGCAGTCTGTTAGTGAAAGAAAGGAATGTCTTAAAACTCAGAATGGCACCAGGCCCCTCACCCATAAGATGTATTTTGGGATAATCTTGACACCAAATGGTTCATCCTGGGCCATTAAATGATTAACTTGAATCTTGAAGAAGGGTAGATCACCATACAAATAGTTTTACATAGATTAGGGGAACAATATCTGAGTATAACATACTGGCTTGTCAAGTAGGTTCTGAGCCAAGAGGCAGAACCAATTTGAAGACAGAGTTTGGGGTAAATGCATAGTACATTAGCATAGCTTAAGATAAACATTTCCATAAGAAAAAGGCACTGGTTATCTCTAAGTTTGAGAATAGTTAACTTCAGGTGAAACCAGGTGTCATTATGGTAACACAGTATTTTAAGAGAAAACTCCTTTTAAATTTGTGTAGAGAAGGAAAAAATACCGCTAGTTTGTTTCCTCCTGCCGCTTAAGAGAGATAAAAATGTCTGATACTTGCAGGCTGTTTCCTCCGTTTGGAGACCCCTGGCCTTCCTGCCTGTTGCTGCTGCTACTGCTAAGTCGCTTCAGTCGTGTCCGACTCTATGCGACCCCATAGATGGCAGCCTGCCAGACTCCCCTGTCCCTAGGATTCTCCAGGCAAGAACACTGGAGTGGGTTGCCATTTCCTTCTCAATGCATGAAAGTGAAAAGTGAAAGTGAAGTCACTCAGTCGTGTCCGACTCTTAGTGACCCCATGGACTGTAGCCTACCAGGCTCCTCCATCCATGGGATTTTCCAGGCAAGAGTACTGGAGTGGGGTGCCATTGCCTTCTCCGTCCTGCCTGTTACCCTCTCAGTTATCTGGGTCATGAAGATCTTTTTTGTATAGTTTTTCTGTGTATTCTTGCCACCTTTGCTTCATATCTTCTGCTTCTGTGAGGGCCATACCATTTGTATCTTTTATTGTGTCCATCTTTGCTTGAAATGTTCCCATGGTATCTCTAGTTTTCTTGAAGAGATCTCCAGTCTTTCTCATTCTATTGTTATTCTCTATTTCTTTGCACTGATCACTTTAGGAAGGCTTACTTATCTCTCCTTGCTATTCTTTGGAACTCTGCATTAAGATGGGTATATCTTTCCTTTTCTCCTTTGCCTTTCACTTCTCTTCTTTTCTCAGCCATTTGTAAGATACCTTTTGTAAGATGCCTTTTTGCATTTCTTTTTCTTGGGGATAGTCTTTGTCACTGTCTCCTATACAATTTCACGAACCTCTGTCCATAATTCTTCAGGGTCTCGGTCTATCAGATCGAAACCCTTGAATCTATTTGTCACTTCCACTGTATAATCATAAGGGATTTGACTGAGGTCATACCTGAATGATCTAGTGGTTTCCCCTACTTGCTTCCATTTAAGTCTGAATTTTGTAATAAGGAGTTCATGATCTTAGTCAGAGTCATCTCTTGGTCTTGCTTTTGCTGAGTGTATCTTCTCCATCTTCGACTGCAAAGAATATAATCAATCTGATTTTGGTATTGATCATTTGGTGATTTTCATGTACAGAGAAGTCTGTTCTGTTTTTGGAAGATGGTGTGTGCTATGACCAGTGTGTTCTCTTGGCAAAAGTCTGTTAACCTTAGCCCTGCTTCATTTTGTAGTTCAAGGCCAACTTGCTCATTACTTCAGGTATCTCTTGACTTTATACTTTTTCATTCTAGTCCCCCACGATGAAAAGGACATCTTTTTTTGGTTTTAGTTCTCGGAGGTCTTGTAGATAATCATAGAACCACCCAACTTCAGCCTCCTCAGCATTACTGGTTGGGGCATAGAATTGGATTACTGTGATATTGAATGATTGCCTTGGAAACGAACAGTGATCATTCTGTTATTTATTTATTTTTTTAAGATGAGAAATCCTTTTATTTATTTATTTTTTTGGTAATAAATTTCTGGAGCAGTTTATTTAATCTCTCTAAACCTCAGCACCTTCATCTGAAAAGTGAGCATAATAACAATAGTTCTAAAGTCACAGTGTTATGAAAAGGACTAAGTGAGATAATTCATGGATAGCTTACAACCCAGTGTCAGACATATAGTGAATACTCATTAAACACTGGCTTTTGTGACTTTATTTTATCAAAAATTTTAATTGAAGTATAGTTAATTTACAATATTGTGTTGGATTCAGGTGTATAGTAATTTGATTCAGTTATATATTTGTATTTTTCAGATTATTTTCCATTATAGGTTAATGTAAGACATTGACTGTATTTCCCTGTGTTATATAGTAAAACCTTCTTGCTTATCTATTTAATGTGAACTAGTTTGTATCTGTTAATTTCATAGTCCTGATTTAACCCTTCCTTGATTGCTTTCCCCTTTCATAACCATAAGCTTATTTTCGCTCTCTGTGGGTCGGTTTCATATATAGATTCATTTGTATTTTTTTTTGACTCAACATATAAGTGATATCATATAGTATTTGTCTTTTTCTAATTGAATTACTTCAGTAACTATAATTTTTAATAGGTCTATCTACATTGCTCCAAGTAGCAATATTTCATTCTTTTTATAGCTGAATACTATTCTACTGTATATATACCACTTTTTAAAAATTTTACAATATTGTATTGGTTTTGAAAGGTTGTTGAATCACAACGCCGGTATTCTTGGCCCCTGGAAGGGAAGAATTCAATCCGGGGCCAGAGACAAGGCTTGATCGCTCAGAGCTTTTGTGTAATAGAGTTTTATTAAAGTATAAAGGAGCTAGAGAAAGCTTCTGACATAGGCATCAGAAGGGGGCAGAAAGAGTACCCCCCTGCTAGTCTTCAGCTGGATGTTATATAGTCACAAGCAGCTTGTTAATGAAAGAAAGGAATGTCTCAAAACTCAGAATGACACCAGGCCCCTCACCCAGAAGTTGTATTTTGGGGTAATCTTGGCACCAAATGGTTTATCTTGGGCCATAAAATGATTAACTTGAATCTTGAAGAAGGGCAGATCACCATACAAATAGTTTCATTTACATAGATTGGAGGAACAATATCTGAGTATAACATACTGGTTTATCAAGTAGGTTCTGAGGCCAAAAGGCGGAACTGACTTGAAGACAGAGTTTGGGGTAAATGTATAGTACATTAGCATACCTTAAGATAAACATTTTCATGAGAAAAAGGTATTGGTTAACTTCAGGTGAAACCAGGTGTCATTATGGCAACAGAGAATTTTAAGAGAAACTTCCTTTTTAATTTGTATAGAGAAGGAAAAAATATCGCTAGTTTGTTTCCTCCTGCCGCTTAGAGAGATAAAAATGTATGACACTTGCAGGCTATTTCCTCAATTTGGAGACCCCTGGCCTTCCTGCCTGTTACCCTCTCAGTTTTGCCATACATTGACATGAATTCCCCATGGGTGTACATGTGTTCCCCATCCTGAACCTTCCTCCCACCTCCCTCCCCATCCCATCCCTCTGGGTCATCCTAGTGCACCAGCCCCGAGCATCCTGTATCATGCATTGAACCTGGACTGGTGATTCATTTCACATATGATAATATACATGTTTCAATGCCATTCTCGCAAGTCATCCCACCCTCGCCCTCTCCCACAGAGTCCAAAAAACTGTTCTATACATCTGTGTCTCTTTTGCTGTCTTGCATACAGGGTTATTGTTACCATCTTTCTAAACTCCATATATATGTGTTAGTATACTATATTGGTGTTTTTCTCTCTGGCTTACTTCACTTTGTATAATAGGCTCCAGTTTCATCCACCTCATTAGAACTGATTCAAATGTATTCTTTTTAATGGCTGAGTAATACTCCATTGTGTATATGTACCACAGCTTTCTTACCCATTCATCCGCTGATGGACGTCTAGGTTGCATCCATGTCCTGGCTATTATAAACAGTGCTGCAATGAACATTGGGGTACACGTGTCTCTTTCAATTCTGGTTTCCTCAGTGTGTATGCCCTGCAGTGAGATTGCTAGGTCATAAGGCAGGTTTATTTGCAGTTTTTACAGGAATCTCCACACTGTTCTCCATAGTGGCTGTACTAGTTTGCATTCCCACCAACAGTGTAAGAGGGTTCCCTTTTCTCCACACCCTCTCCAGCATTTATTGCTTGTCGAGTTTTTAATAGCAGCTATTCTGACTGGTGTAAAATGGTACCTCATTGTGGTTTTGATTTGCATTTCTCTGATAACGAGTGATGTTGAGCAGCTTTTCATGTGTTTGTGAGCCATCTGTATGTCTTCTTTGGAGAAATGTCTGTTTAGTTCTTTAGCCCATTTTTTTGATTGGGTCATTTATTTTTCTGGAATTGAGCTGCAGGAGTTGCTTGTATGTTTTTGAGATTAATTCTTTGTCAGTTGCTTCATTTGCTATTATTTTCTCCCATTCTGAAGGCTGTCTTTTCATCTTGCTTATAGTTTTCTTTGTCATTGCACTCAAACATTGCATTTTGGACTCTTTCACTGACTATGAGGGCGACTCCATTTCTTCTAAGGGTTTCTTGCCCACATTGGTAGATATAATGGTCATCTGAATTAAATTCACCACTTCTTTTCTTTTTTAGTTCACTGATTCATAAAATGTCAGTGTTCACTCTTGCCATGATAACTTATGGTGAACGATGTCAGATTCGTGATCTCCAAAGAAGATTTAGCTTTGGGACAAAGGACTAGGCTTGATCACTCAAGATGTTTTGTGTAGCCAAGTTTTATTAAAATATAAAAAGGGACAAAGAAAGCTTCTGACATAGCCATCAGAAGGAGGACGAAGAGTGCCTGCCTCGCTAGTCTAAGCAAGGGAGCTATATACTTTTTCAATTGATTATTGCAGTAAATCAAAAGAATGTCTCAAGGTTGCAAAGGTCTTACTAGATCCATTCCCACAATATACATTTTAAGATAACAGGATTAGTCAGAAGATTCTCAAGAAGGAGAAACTTGTCCTCAATCAGGATACATTATTGTTATATAATCAGTGGTACAGAGTTTAGGGAAAAACATATCTTTGAGCAAGATGGGTTGTTTTGTTGTGCAATCATCAGCTCTGGACTTAGAGGAAAAAAACGCTCATCCTTTTTTCCTTCTTGAGAACTCCAGACCTTTATCTCCTTCTCAAGAGCCCCAGACTTCTTATCAACCTGCCTAGGAATTGACTCAGCCATCTCCTGTTTGACTACTTCCAATTTGCCTTGATTCATGGACCTAACATTAAAGGTTCCTATTCAATATTGTTCTTTACAGCATTGGACTTTACTTCCATCACCAGTCACACCCACAACTGGGCATTGTTTTCACTTTGGCTCCGTCTCTTCATAGTTCCTGGAGTTCTTTCTCCAGTCTTCTCCAGGTGCACCTACTGACCTGGGAGTTCATCTTTTAGTGTCATATCTTTTTGCCTCTCATACTCTTTGTTCATGGGGTTTTGAAGGCAAGAATACTGAAGTGGATTGCCATTCCTTTTACCAGTGGATCACATTTTGTCAGAACTCTCTACCATGACCCATCCATCTTGGGTGACCCCTACATAGAATGGCTCATAGTTGCATTGAATTAGACAAGGCTGTGGTCCATGTGGTCAGTTTGGTTAATTTTCTGTGATTGTGTTTTCATTTTGTATGCTCTCTCACGGATAATGATAAGAGGCTTATGGAAGCTTCCTGATGGGAGAGGCTGACTGTGGGGGAAACTGGGTCTTGTTCTGATGAGGGAAACTGGATCTTGTTCTGATGGGGGAAACTGGGTCTTGTTTATATATATATATANAGAGCTGGTTATATATATATATATATATAGCCTATTGATTTTGTTTTTCTGGAGAAAACTGGCTGATGTGAGGATGCAGCAGCAAGACTCCTGGGCAGAAGTTCCCCTGATATCACTCAGTTAGGCTTGACTGATAAAAGACTACAATCTGATTGGGTTGGGGGTCAGGAGTGGGATACAAAAGCAAGGGCCCTCACAAGAGAGGGTTGACATTGTGGACCATGGGCCCTGAACCATACAGGAGGCTGTCAGTCCAAGAGGGGGAAAAAAGGAGAAAGCAGAGGCCTAAACAAGAGTGTGTGTGGGGTGAGGGGACTGTGACTAAAGGGATAAGCAGGAAGGATGAGAGATTGTGGTCTGAGAATAGAAGATTCAAGTAAATATTCTGGGGGTAAGGGACTCTGCTGGATTACATTCACTATAGGCCTAGGAGGGCTACCAGCTGGGGAGAGCGGATAGCCCACTGAAGAAAGCATCCTAACAGGGCCACCCAGTGAATGCTCAGCTTCTTAGGGAAACTTCTTTTCAGTATTGAAGTATTGATCTGATGGAGGAAGAGCCATACTCTTCACGGAGACCTTTATCAGAGATTTTATGGACTATTTCTTCAGGTGGAGTGTGGAGCAATTATTTTCTTAAGGCTCTTTTTGTGTATAATTGTATTCCTGCTACTCAGGATATGTTCAGAAAATAATTACTATTGAATTAACTGCATTGACAGTCTTTCAGTTTTACTACCAACACTGTTTGCATTTATGCTAAATTTCCTCCTTGCCAATATGTGCCTGTTACAATAAGCATTTCAAGTAAATTACCATCTCAGTAACAATCAAATTATCTTTAATATGATGTAATTACTTTTTTTTATTAGGCTACACTAGAAACTAGCAGGCCTGGTGTGCTGCAGCAAAGAGTTGGACATGACTGAGTGACAGAACTGAACTGAACTAAAGTGAACTGAAACTAGAGATACTGAGCTGTGAATGTCTAGCATAGCTTTGAGAAGTCATTAAAACAAATCCAGATGCTAAGACAGGAGTATATTTTCCAACATCTTATTAAAGACCTAAAACTACATATCTTGTGCTACATACACTTCTTGCAGGATGCCTTCCTGATGTTGTCACACCTCATGCCTTCCTGATGCAGTTAGACCTCTCAGACCTCACATAAGTTCTGTGCATCTGCATCTGCTACAGCTGTCTACGCAGCTTCCTCATGTGTAGACCTCACTGCTAGGCTGAACCATGAGGCTTGTCAGCATAAAAGGAACGAATGTTTGTTGAGTCTCTTCTGTTCAAAACATTGTATGTGGAATTGCCATCCCCATTCATATGCTGAAATCCTGCATCCTGGTACCTCAGAAAGTGATCTTATTTGGAAATAGAGTATCTGTAGAAGTTAAAATGAGGCCATTAGGTGGGCCTTAATGCAATGTGACTGGCACCTTTATTAAAAAGAGAAATCTGGACACAAACATGTACAGAGGGAAATAATGTAAAGACACCAGAAGAAGACCCTCTACAGGCCAGAGAGAGGCTGTTTCCCACAGGCCTCAGAAGACACGTTGATCTCAGATTTCCAGCCTCTAAATCTGTTAGTAAATGAATCTCTGTTGTTTAAACCATCAAAATTTCAGTATGGTATTACAGCAGCCCAAGAAAAGTAACACAGACTTTAACCATAATGGTTAAGGGCAAGGCATTGGAATCAGGGTGCTATAGTCTGAATCTCAACACAACTGTTTATCAGCAGTGGGAAATTTTGTGCCTCATTTTTCTCATCCTTAAAATGTAGATAGTAACAACATCTGCCTCCTCAGTTCAGTTCAGTCACTCAGTCGTGTCTGACTATTCTCGACCCCGTAGTCTGCAGCATGCCAGGCCACCCTGTCCATCACCATCTCCCAGAATCTTCCCAAACCGATGTCCATTGAGTCAGTGATGCCATCCAGCCATCTCATCCACTGTTGTCCCCTTCTCCTCCTGCCCCCCGTCTTTCTCAGCATCAGGGTCTTTCCCAATGACTCAGCTCCTCTCATCAGGTGGCCAAAGTATTGGAGTTTCAGCTTCAACATCAGTCCTTCCAATGAACATCCAGGACTGGTCTCCTTTAGGATAGACTGGTTAGATCTCCTTGCAGTCCAAGGGACTCTCAAGAGTCTTCTCCAACACCACAGTTCAAAAGTATAAATTCTTCAGTGCTCAGCTTTCTTTATAGTCCAACTCTCATGTCTATACATGACCATTGGAAAAACCATAGCCTTGACTAGATGGACCTTTGTTGATAAATAATGTGTCTGCTTTTCAATATACTGTCTACGTTGGTCATAAATTTCTTTCCAAGGAGTAAGCATCTTTTAATTTCATGACTGCTGTCATCATCTGCAATGATTTTCGAGCCCCCCCAAATAAAGTCAGCCCTGTTTCCACTGTTTCCCATCTATTTGCCATGAAGTGATGGGACCGGATGCCTTGATCTATGTTTTCTGAATGTTGAGCTTTAAGCCAACTTTTTCACTCTCCTCTTTCACTTTAATCAAGAGGCTTTTTATTTACTCTTCACTTTCTGCCATAAGGGTGGTGTCATCTGCATATCTGAAGTTATTGATATTTCTCCCAGCAATCTTGATTCCAGTTTGTGCTTCCTTCAGGCCAGCATTTCTCATGATGTACTCTGCATATAAGTTAAATAAACAGGGTGACAATATACAGCCTGACGTACTCCTTTCTCTATTTGGAGCCAGTCTTTTGTTCCACATCCAGTTCTCTCGAGTGGGGATGAAATGTAGGTGAACTTCTTGAGTTGCATAATGGGTGTTGAGTACTGTTTTGAGTTTCAAGAGGGAATATGGGATTTTTCTCAAGATGCTGCAGTGGGAAAGGGCCTCATTTCACATTGAGGGGAGAATCCCGTGGATTTTCTCGAGGCTTGGTGGGAAGTTTGGTGTTCCTCTCGAGTTGCAACGTGGACCTCAGGGTGCTGCTCGTATTGCCTCAGGGAAGCCAGGTCTCATTTTGAATTGTGACGGGCACCTCGGGATTCCTCGTAAGTCACTGCAGGGGAAATAGGCCTCATGTAGACTTGTGTTCAGCAACTCCATATTCCTCTCCAGTGGCAACAGGGATCTCGGGGTTGTGTTCAAGGTTCACCTGGGGAATCAGGCCTCCTCTCGCACTGAAGCAAAGAACTCTGCTCTCCTCTCACGTTGCAACGGGTATCTCTGGGAGCCCTTTGAGAGGCTTAAAGAGAGTCAAGCCTCCTATCTAGTTTTGAGAGGGAACTCGGGATTGCTCTCTAGGCCCAGCAGGAAAAGAAGGGCCTCATCTTACGATGACAAGGGAATCTCATGATTTTTCTCGAGTTGCGGTGGGAAGTTTGGGGTTTCTCTCGAGTTAAGACGGGGAACTCAGGGAGCCTCTCGTGTTGCCACAGGGAAGTCCAGTCATCATTCGAGTTGTGAGGGGGAGTGCGGGATTGCTCTTGAGTCAAGGCAGGGGAATGGGGCCTCAGTTTGCATTGAAGGGGGAATCTCAAGGTCTTTCTTGAGTTGCAGCAGGAAACTCTGAGTTCCCTCAAGTTGCGATGGTGACCTCAGGGAGCTTCTCATGGTGCCTATGGAAAGTCAAGAATCCTTTCTAGTTGTGAGGGGCCTCTCAGGATTCCTCTGATGGTGCAATGGAAGAGGGCCTCATCTCGAGTTGAGGTGGGAACCTCAGCATTCCTCTTTATTTCTGACCTCGATCTCGGGGTTTCTGTGGAGCTTGAACAGGGGAGGCAGGCCTCGTCTTTTGTTGAGGCATGGAACTCGGCTTGTGTCTCGAGATTTGAATGGGGTTTCAGGCCTCTTGTTGAGTTGTATTTGGAACCTGCAGCTTTTTCTTGAGACTGCAACTGCAGTGTCAGTCCCCCTTCGTGTTGTGACTTGATACTCGGGATTACATTCGAATCAGTTCAGTGGCACCAGGCCTTATCTCGAGTTGATGGGGAAATTGGTGTCTTTAGGATTGAAGCATGACCCATGAGGGTTCCTCTTGAGTTTCAATGTGAGACTGGCCTCTTCTTGAGGTGATTCCTTTGCAGACAAAGCAGGGGAATCGACCCTCATCTCGAGATGAGGAGGGGAAAGGGGGTTCAGATTGAGTTGTGCCAGGAAACTCGGTGTCCCACTGAAGTGGGGTCGGGTATGTCAGGGAATTTCTGGGGTTTCATAAAGGATGTCAAGTACCCTTTCGAGTTCCAAGAGGGAACGTGGGATTTTTTGGCAAACGCTGCAGCGTAAAAGGGCCTCATCTCTCGTGGAAGGGAGAATTTCGTGGTTTTTGCCAGGTTGCAGTGGGAAGCTTAAGATTCCTCTGGAGTTCTGTGGGTACCTGGGGGATCCACTCGTGTTTCCTCAGGGAAGTCAGATCCATCTATCTATCTATCTATCTTTCTTTCTTTTCTTTCTTTCCAGATCACTTTTCAAGTTGCAAGGGGCACCTCGGGATTCCTCTCACGTCATTGCAGGAATGAATAGGGCCTCATCTCGAGTTGAGGCGGAAACCTCAGGGTTCCTCTCCATTTCTGACCTCGATCTCAGGGTTTCTGCATAGTTTGAACAGGGGAGGCAGGCTTCGTCTTGTGTTGAGGCAGGGAACTCGGCTTGCCTCTCGAGTTGTGAATGGGGTGTCAGGCCTCTTGTCGAGCTATATTTGGAACCTGCGACTTTTTCTAGAGGATGCAACCAGGGTGTCAGTGCCCCTTCCTGTTGTGGTTTGATACTCATGGTTACATTCGAATCGGTGCAGGGACATCAGACCTTATCTCGAGTGAATGGGGAAATTGGGGTCTTTGAGATTGTGGCACGACCCACAAGAGTTCCTCTCGAGTTTCAGTGTGAGACCAGCCTCCTCTTGAGGTGCGATGGGAATGCTGGGATTCCTTTCCAGACAAAGCAGGGGAATCGACCCATCTCAAGATGAGGAGGGGAAAAGGGGCTCAGATTGAGTTGTGCCAGGAAACTCGGTGTTCCTTTCAAGTGGGGGCTGGAATGTAGGGGAACTTCTTGAGTTGCATAATGGGTTTCGATTATGATTTCGAGTTTCAAGAGTTAACGTGGGATTTGTCTTGAGACACTGCAGTGGGAAATGGCTTCATCTCACGTTGAGGGGAGAATCCTGTGGTTTTCCTTGAGGATTAGCGGGAAGTTTGGCATTCCTCTCGAGTTGCGATGGGAACATCAAGGGCCCGCTCCTACTGCTTCAGGGAAGTCTGGTCTCATTTTGAGTTGTGACAAGCCCCTCAGGATTCCTTGCAAGTCACTGCAGGGGAAATAGGCCTAATGTAAACTTGTGTCCAAAGGTAAGACAAACTTTAAATTATTTGGTCAAACTTGGTTTTCTGAAATGGTTTAATGTACAAAGCTTCCTAGAAGTCTTTGTGTCTTCAGAAAACAGAACAGGGCTCATTGGGTTTAAGAGACTATAAGTGAAAGAAACTATTTGAAAACCAAAATGGAAACAAGCAGACTACAGCAAGATTCAGACTCAGCAAGATGCACTGAGAGAAGAATAAGCTCCAATAAAACTTCATTAGTTAAAAAGTCATTAGGGCAAGGCAAGTTTGATTTGGTGAAAAAATTCATAAATTTAAAAGAAAAAATATGTAAATCCTCCATTAAATATGTGTGTATATCTATCAGGTAAAAAGAGTGAATTCAGTGTATCTAAATAAAGGTGTGGCTGGATAAATTAAAGTTTGTCTTACCTTAGAAAAGCAAAACATTTAAAATCAAAATTATCTGAGTGTATTTAAAACTGCCAAACTAGTTTACAGTAGTTTTCTATTTTATTACTTCTGGGCTAAGGGTTAAATATTTTCTTAGGCAAAAATCTTTTCTTTCCCTCAAAAAATCATTAATTTTTATGCTGTAAAGAATTTTTGTTTCATAGTTCTTTTTTTTATTACCTGCAGTTAATGCTCATCTTCATTGAATTTCATATTTGAGAGACTATTGTCTTGATTGAAATGAATTTACACAACCATTGCTTGCCTCTGGTTTGGATACAGACACTTTACTGGCCTTGTGGCCCTCCTGGGGAGCACTGTGCATTGACCTCCATGCTTAGATGTGGCACAGGGGAGACTGTGAGCCCTTTCTTCCTCAGGCTTGGGGCAGGGAGCTCAGCAGGGCCCTGTGTCTTTGGGTCACCCTGTAGGGACTTCATTGGTTCTTCTGACTTCAACAATAGGGATCCACTTTGTTACTCTTCAGAGGAAATGTTCTTTGGCCCATAACTTGTCCTTTTCTCCACGTATTAGTTTTCTTGCCTTAATTTCACAGGAATGTAAGCTCCAGGAGCTCTGTAAGGGCTGGGGTTTTTGTTTTGTCTTCTGCTGTATCTGTACCACTGGCATCTGGGTCAGTACCTGTTGTATGTAGTAGGTGCTCAATAAAAATGTGTTCAATGAAAAACAAAACAAAACAAAACTTGTGTCCAGAAACTCCATGTTCCTCTCCAATGGTGACAGGGATCTCGAGGTTGTGTTCAAAGTTCACCTGGGGAATCAGGCCTCCTCTCGCACTGAAGCAAAGAACTCTGCTCTCCTCTTGAGTTGCGATGAGTATCTCTTGGAGCCCTTTGAGTGGCCTAAATGGAGTCAAGCTTCCTATGGAGTTTTGAGAGGCAACTCGAGATTGCTCTCTAGGCCCAGCAGGAAAAGAAGGGCCTCATCTCACGATGACAGGGGAATCTCGTGGTTTTTCTCGAGTTGCGGTGGGAAGTTTGGGGTTTCTCTCGAGTTATGAAGGGGAATTTAAGGAGTGTCTTGTATTGCCACAGGGAAGTCCAGTCTCTGTTTAAGTTGCTGGGGGGAGTGTGGGATTGCTCTTGAGTCAAGACAGGGGAATGGGGCCTCAATTTGCATTGAAGGGGGAATCTCGAGGTCTTTCTTGAGTTGTGGCAGGAAACTTCGCATTCCCTCGAGTTGTGATGGTGACCTCAGGGAGCTTCTCATGGTGCGTATGAAAAGTCAGGAATCCTTTCGAGTTGTGAGGGGCCTCTTGGGATTCCTCTTGAGTTGGTGCCGGGGACTAGGGCCTCATCTCGAGTTGAGGTGGGAAACTCAGGTTTCCTCTCCAGCTCTGACATGGATCTCAGGGTTCCTAAGGAGATTCGACTAGGGAGTCAGACGTTGTCTCATGTTGGGGCATGGAATTCTTCTTCCTTCTTGAGGTGTAAAAGGGGTGTTAGGCTTCCTGTCGAGTTGATATAGAGATCTGGGCTGTCTCTCGAGGCGCCACGGGGCTGTCACATCTCCCTTCATGTTTTGAGTTGATATTCGGGGTTACAGTCAAGCCAGTGCAGGGGAATCAGGCTGATCTGGAATGGATGGGGAAATCGGGGTTTTTTCGAATTAAGGCATGACTCCCGGGGATACGCTCGAGTTTCAAGGTGAGACTGGCCTTCTCTTGACGTGCGACAGGAACGTCGGGATTCCTTTACTGATGAAGCAGGTGAATTGACCTTCGTCTCGAGTTTAGGAGGCTGAAAATGGGGCTCTTCTTGAGTGGTGGTGTGAAACTCAGTGTTCTTCTTGAGTGGGGATGGGTATCTCAGGGAACTTCCAGAGTTGCCTGAAGAGTGTCCAATACCCTTTCACGTTTCAGGAGGGAATGTGGTATTCCTCTTGAGACACTCCCTTGGAAAAGGGCCTCATCTCATGTTGAGGGGGAGAATCTCATGGTTTTTCTCGAGTTGCGACGGGATGCTTGGGGTTCCTCTCGAGTTGTGACAGGGACCTCAGGGACTCGCTCGACTAGCCTCCGAGAAGTCAGGTCTCTTTTCGAGTTGCGAGGGTCACGTCCTGATTCCTCTCAAGTTGCTGCCGGCCAATAGAGCCATGTCTAGATTTCAGTCAGGAAACTTAGTGTTCCTCTCCAGCATCGATAGGGATCTCGGGCTTCCTATTAACGTTCAGCTGAGGAGTCAGGCCTCGTCTTGTGTTGAGGCATGGAACTCTGCTTTCCTCTTGAGTTGTTAAGGTTGACAGGCCTCCTGTCGAATTCAGGCTGGGAATTTGGGCTTTTTCAAGAGGATCAGCAGGTGCGTCAGGCCTCCCATCATGCGAGGGAATACTCGGTGTTCCATTGGAGGCAGCACAGGGGAATCAGGACTTCTGTTGAGCTGAAGGGGAACCAGTGTCTTTTTTCCTTGCAGTAGGATCCTCAGGGTTCCACTGAAGATTCAATAGATGAGACAGGCCTCTTCTTGTGGTGTGAGGGAAAGTTGGGATTTGTTTTGTGTTGAAGCAGGGAATGGGCCCTCACCTCCAGATGAGGTGGAAAACATGGGGCTCTCCTCGAGTTGTGGCGGGAAACTCGGGTTTCATCTTGAGGGTTGTTGGGGATCTCTGGGCCTCCTTGAGTGGCATGAAGTGAGTCAAGCTTCCTTTCGAGTTTTGAGAGGGAACTTGGCATTGCTCTCTAAGTTCAAGTTCAAGTTCAGTTGCTCAGTCGTGTCCGACTCTTTGCGACCACATGAATCGCAGCACACCAGGTCTCCCTGTTCATCACCATCTCTCAGAGTTCACTCAGACTCACATCCATTGAGTCTGTGATGCCATCCAGCCATCTCATCCAAGATCGTCCCCTTCTCCTCCTGCCCCCAATCCCTCCCAGCATCAGTCTTTTCTCATGAGTCAACTCTTTGCATGAGGTGGCCAAAATACTGGAGTTTCAGCTTCAGCCTCATTCCTTCCAAAGAAATCCCAGGGTTGATCTCCTTCAGAATGGACTGGTTGGATCTCCTTGCAGTCCAAGGGACTCTCAAGAGTCTTCTCCAACACCACAGTTCAAAAGCATCAATTCTTCGGTGCTCAGCCTTCGTCATAGTCCAACTCTCACATCCATACATGACCACAGGAAAAACCTAGCCTTGACTAAATGGACCTTAGTTGGCAAAGTAATGTCTCTGCTTTTGAATATGCTATCTAGGTTGGTCATAACTTTTCTCCCAAGGAGTAAGCGTCTTTTAACTTTATGGCTGCAGTCACCATCTGCAGTGATTTTGGAGCCCCCCAAAATAAAGTCTGACACTGTTTCCACTATTTCCCACTATTGCTCTCTAGGTGCTGCAGAATCAAAGGGCCTCATCTCACATTAACGGGGAATCTCGAGGTTTTTCTCGAGTTGCAGTGGGAGCCCTGGGATTCCTCACCAGGTACCATGGGGAACTCAGGGAGCCACTCTTGTTGCCTCGGGGAACTCAAGTCTCCATCTGAGTTGCAATGGGGAATGCGGGCTTGCTCTGGAGTCATGGCAGGGGAATCAGGCCTCAATTCACATTGAAAGGGGACTCTCAAGGTGTTTCTCGAGTTGCGGTGGGAAGACTGGATTCCCTCGAGTTGCGCAGGCACCTCAGGGGCCCTCTCGTGTTGCCTCAGGAAAGTCAAGTCTTCAATCGAGTTGCGAGGGGCCTCTCAGGATTCCTCTCCAGTCGGTGCAGGGGCATAGGGCCTCATCTGGATTTGAGGCTGGAACCTCAGATTTCCTCTCCAGTGCTGACATGGATCTCATGGTTCCTATGGAGTTTCAACAGGAGATTCAAGCCTCATCTCATGTGGAGACATGGAACTCTGCTTTCCTCTCAAGGTGTCAAAGGGCAGTCAGGCTTCCTGTGGAGTTGACATAGGGATCTGGGACAATTTCTCGAGGTGACACATGGCTGTCACACTTCCCATCGTGTTTTGAGTTGATACTCGGGGTGACAGTCGAGTCAATGCAGGGGAATCAGGCTTATCTAGAGTGGATGGGGAAATTGGGGTCTTTTTGAATTGAGGCACGACTCCCGGGGATGCGCTTGAGTTTCAAGGTGAGACTGGCCTCCTCTTGAGGTGCAACAGGGACGTGGGGATTCCTTTACTGACGAAGGAGGGGAATCGACCCTCGTCTTGAGTTGAGGAGGGGGAAAACGGGGCTCTTCTTGAGTTGTGGCATGAAACTCAGTGTTCCTCTCAAGTGGGGACGAGTAACTCAGGGACTTCTGGAGTTGCCTAAAGGGTGTCCAGTACACTTTCACTTTTCAGGCAGGAATGTGGGATTCCTCTTGAGACACTGCTCTGGAAAAGGGCCTCATCTCGCGTTGGGAGAATCTCGTGGTTTTTCTCGAGTTATGGCGGGAAGCTTGGGGTTCCTCTTGAGGTGTGATGGGGACCTCAGGGACCCGCTGGCAATGCCTCCAAGAAGTCAGGTCCCTTCCGAGCTGTGAGGAGCCCGTCAGGATTGCTCTCAAGTCGCTGCCAGTGAATAGGGCTGTGTCTAGAGTTCAGTCGGTCAACTCAGCATTCCTGTCTGGCGGCGACCGGGATCTCAGCCTTCCTCTCAAGGTTCAGCTAGGGAGTCAGGCCTCATCCGGTGTCAGGGCATGGAACTCGGCTTTCCCCTCGACAGGCCTCCTGTCGAGTTCAGGTGGGGAATCAAGGCTTTTTAAAGAGGATCAGCAGGGGAGTCAGGCCTCCCATCATGTTGTGAGGGGACTCTCGGTGTCACAATTGAGCCGATGCAGGGGATCAGGACTTATCTTGAGTTGAGGGGGAACTTGATGTCCTTTCTCCTTGCAGCAGGAGCTGCAGGGTTCCACTTGAGATTCAATAGGTGGGACAGGCCTCCCCTGGTGGTGGGAGGGGAAGTTGGGATTCCTCTTGACTTGAAGCCAGGAATGGGCCCTCATCTCCAGATGAGGTGGGAAACACGGGGCTCTTCTTGAGTTGTGGCAGAAAACTCGCTCGGGTTTCCTCTCGAGGTGTGATGGGGATCTCTGGGCCTCTTTGATTTGCATGAAGGGAGTCAAGCCTCCTCTCGAGTTTGGAGAGGGCACTCGAGATTGCTCTCTAGGCTCTGCAGGAAAAAAGGCCTCATGTCATGAGGATGGGAGAATCTCCTGGTTTTCCTCCAGTTGTGGTGGGCAGCTTGGGATTCCTCTGCAGGTACCCCAGTGAACTCAGGGAGCCTCTTGTGTTGCCTGAAGGAAGTCAAGTCTCCATTCAAGTTGCCAGGGGGAGTGCAGGATCGATCTGGAATCTCAGCAGGGGAATCAGGGCTCAATTCGCATGGAAGGGGCGATCTCAAGGTGTTTCTCGAGTTGCAGCAGGAAGTTTGGGTTCCCTCGAGTTGCGATGGGGACCTGAGGGATCCTCTCATCTTGCCTCTGGCAAGTCAGGAATCTTTTCAAGTTGTGAGGGGTGTCTCGGGGATTCCTCTCAAGTTGGTGCAGGGGACTAGGGTCTCATCTCAAGTTGAGGCAGGATACTTAGGGTTCCTCTTCAGTTCTGACTTGGATCTCGGGGTTCCTATGGAGATACACCTGGGGAGTCAGCTGTCATCTCGTGTTGAGGCACAGAACTCTGCTTCCCTCTCGAGGTGTAAAAGGGGTGTCAGGCCTCCTGTCGAGTTGAGGTAGGGATCTGAGGCTATTTCTAGAGGTGACACAGGACTCAGTCCTCCTTTCATGTTGCAAGGAGATATTCAGAATTCCATTCGAGTCATGGCAGGGGAATCAGGCCTTATTTCGAGTGGATGGGGACATCAAGGTCTTTTGGAATAGTGGCACGACCCCTGCAGTTCCTCTCTAGATTCCAGGTGAGCCTGGCCTCCTCTAGAGAAGTGAGGTGAACGTCAGTAATCCTTTCCCAATGAAGGAAGGGAATGGACCCCCATCTCGAGATGAGGAGGTGACAACGGGTCTCCTCTTGAGTGGTGGCGGGACACACGGTGTTCCTCTTGAATGGAGACGGGTATGTCAGGGAACTTCTTGAGTTGCATAAAAGGTGTCAAGGACCCTTTTGAGGCTCAAGTGGGAAGGTGGCCTTTCTCTGGAGATGCTGCAGTAGAAAAGGGCCTCATCTCATGTTGCAGGGAGAATCTCCTGGTTTTCCTCAAGTTGCGGCAGGAAACTTGGGGTTCCTCTCAACTTGTGACAGGGACCTCAGGGACATGCTTGTGTTGCTTCAGGAAAGTCAAGTCTCCATGTGAGTTGCAAGGGGCATCTCGGGATTCCTCTCCAGTCAGAGCAGGGACCTAGGGTCTCATCTCGAGTAGAGGCCAGAACCTCAGTCTTCCTCTCTGGTGCTGACATAGACCTCAGGGTTCCTATGGAGTTTCAACAGGGGAGTCAAGCCTCGTCTAGTGTGGAGACATGGAACTCCGCTTTCTTCTCGAGATGTAAAAGGGGTGTCAGGCTTCCTGTCGACTTGACATAGGGATCTGGGGCTTTCTTTCAAGGTGCCACAGGGCTGTCCTTCTGCAGACTCGAAAGGGTCTTTTACACCCTTTCTGGAACACAAGATATTCCCCAACATACCCATCTCCACTTAAGAAGAACACTGAGTGTCTCACCACAGTTCAAGAAGAGAGCCGTTTTCCCCTCTTCATTTCAAAATGGGGGTCCATTCCCCTGCTTCCTCGGGAATGGAATCCTGACATTTCTGCTGCACCTCAAGAGGAAGGTGGTCTCATCTTGAAACTTGAGAAGACCTCCAAGGGTCATGCCACAATTCCAAAAGACCCCAATGTCCCCATCCACTTCTCAGAGATAAGGCCTGATTCCCCTGCAATGACTCAAATGGAACCCCAAGTATCAACTCACAATACCAAGGGAGGACTGAGAGCCCTGTCGCATGTCTAGAAATAGCCCCAGATCCCTACCTCAACTCGACAGGAGGCTAACAACCCTTTTACACATCGAAAGGGAAATGTAGTTCCATGCCTCAACATGAGATGATGGCTGACTCCCCAGGGGAATCTCCATAGGAACACCGAGATCCATGTCAGAACTGGAGAACAACCCTGAGTTTCATGCCTCAGCTCAAGATGAGGCCCTCATCCCCTGAACCAACTCGAGAGAAATCCCAAGAGGCCCCTCACAATTCGAAAGGATTCCTGACTTCCTGGAGACAAGATGAGAGTCTCCCTCAGGTCCCCGTCACAACTCGAGTGATCCCAAACGTCCTGCTGCAACTCGAGAAATATGTTGAGATTCACCCTTCCATGCAAATTGAGGACCAATTCCCCTGCCGTGACTCCAGAGCAATCCTGCACTCACCCTCACAACTCGAATGGAGACTTGACTTCCCTGAGACAACACGAGAGGCTCCCTGAGTTCCCTGGGGTAACTGGAGAGGAATCCCAAGCCTCCTGCTGCAACTCGAGAGAAACCAGGAGATTTCCCCGTCTATGAGACATGAGGCCATTTGTTCCTGCAGTGCCTAGAAAGCAATCCTGAGTGTCCTCTCCAATCTCGAGATGAGGCTTGACTCCCTTCATGCAAGTAAAGTGGGTCCAGAGATCCCTATCACATCTCAAGAAGAAACCCGAGTTTCCTGCCACAACTCGAGAAGAGCACTGTGTTTTCCACCTCATGTGGAGATGAGAGACCATTCTCTGCTTCAACTCAAGAGGAATCCCAACTTCCTCTTGTACCACCAGAGGAAGCCTGTCTCACCTATTGAATCTTGAGTGGAATGCCACGGATCCTGCTGCAGGGAAAAAGGACACAGAGTTCCCCCTCAACTCAAGATAAGTCCTAATTCCCCTGCAGCAGCTCCAAAGAAATACCGAGGATCCTCTCACAACCTAATGGGAGGCCTGAATCCCCTGCTGATCCTCTTAAAAAAGTCCCAATTCCCTATATGAACTCGATAGAAGACCTTACATCCCTTTGACAACTGGAGAGGAAAGCAGAGTTCCATGCCCTGACACCAGACGAGGCTGGAATCACTTGTTGAACATTGAGAAGAAGACTGAGATCCCTGTCACTGCTGGAAAGGAACAGTGAGTTGACCAAGAGAACTCTAGACATGGACCTATTCCCCGGTGGTGACTGGTGAGGAATCTTGAAGTGCCTCTATCAACTCAGAAAGAGACCTGACTTCTTGGAGGCAACACAAGCGGGTACCTGAGGTCCCCGTCATAACTCAAGAGGAACCCCAAGCTTCCAGCTGCAACTCGAGAAAAACCAGGAGATTCTCCCCTCAACGCGAGATGAGGCCCTTTTCGAGAGCAGTGTCTCAAGAGGAATACTAGGTTCCCTCTTGAAATGCAAAAGTATAGTTTACACCCTTTATGCAACTCAGGAAGTCCCCTGAGATACCTGTCCCCACTTGGAAGGAACACCGAGGGTCCTGCCACGACTCAAGAAGAACCCCGTTTTCCCCTCCTCATCTCGAGATGAGGGTCCATTTACCTGCTTCATTGGGAAAGGAATCCTGGCGTTCCTGTCGCACCTCAAGAGGAGGCAGTCTCAACATGAAACTCGACATGAAACCAGGTGTCGTGCCACAATTCCAAAAGACCTCGATGGACAAATCCACTCCAGATAAACCTGATTCCCCTGCACTGACTCCACTGTCACCCTGAGGATCATCTCAAAACATGATAGCAGGTGTAACAGGCCTGTGGCACCTCGAGAGAAAGCCACAGATACCTATGTCAACTCGACAGAAAGCCTTACACTACTTTTACAGCTCGAGGTGAAAGTGGACTTCCATGTTTCCACACGAGAGGAAGCCTGACTTTCCTGTGAAAACTCCATAGGAACCACGAGATCCAAGTCAGCACTGGAAAGGAATCCTGAGGTTTTTGGCCTCAACTCGAGATGAGGACCTAGGATCCTGTACCGACTGGAGAGGAATCCTGAGTGGCCCCTTGCAACTTGCATGGGGACTTACTTTCCTAAGGCAACATGAGCGGGTTGCTGAGGTCCCCATTGTAACTCAAGAGGAACCCAAAGTTTCCTGCCACAACTCGAGAAAAACCAGGAGATTCTATGCTCAATGCAATATGAGGCCCTTTTCTGCTGCAGCATCTAGAGAGAAATGCCACCTTCCCTCTTGAGCCTCAAAAGGGTCCCTGAACCCCTTGATGCAACTCAAGAAGTTCTTCATCATAACCATCTCCTTATGGAAAAAGTTAGTTTAGAGCTTTTAGATAATAATAATAATAATAATAATCATAATCATCCAGCCCCAGTGGATCTATGGAATTTGAAGTGGGGATGGAGTTGATGATTAAAGAGAGATTAATTAGAGATTTAAAGAGAGATTAGGGAAAATAATGTAGTTAAAAAATAGAGGAGAAAAGAGACTGAAATTCCTTGGTTTACACGGAAAGCTTATGAAGTCTCAAGACAAGAAACTTGCACTGTCTACATAGGCCACAGGCGCCTGCTTGAATAACGGAGGTTGCCCCACCTTGGGCTCCCTCTTGCATGGGTCTTAGAAGCCCAGGCATATAAGTAGATGCAGCGGCCTCTGTGTTCCAAGGGATCAGCCTGAAAAAGAGAGGGAGGAAGAGAGAGAGTCAACACGGGGGAGGCCAAGATTGTGCAAAAAAAACTGCATAAGTTTTATTTTCAAAAGGTGCTTATATACCCTAAGTTCTACATAATGGAAGATACAGAGTCATGCAGGGGCAGCAGTCCTGACCCTTATCGATACCAGGCTTTCTTTCTGCATATCTTTCCATATACAAAAGGTCTCAGGTGATTTACATTATCTTCAGGCCAAGAGGCCTGTCAACACTTTATGGCTCTCTTCCTTAATGAATGTTAATCTCATTTTCCTTGAAGTGTTTTTCTTTACTCTGCATCACCCTCAAAGCACTAAATAAAGTTACATCCCTTTAGAACAAAGGTGCAGTGGGTTATAACAAAGAAAGTACTTAACTCAAAGATCTAATGTTGCTAATACCAGGGCTACTACCTGTTTTTTCCTACATACCAACTATATCAACAAATAAAAGATATGAAAACTTGGCAGCAAGTAGTGGCTCAATAATGAAACCCTTAATCAGTCCTATTCTATTGATTTTGACTCCTCAGAAGCCCCTATATTCCTAGGATGTTTTAAGCTTCCTGTGCTTCTCACAGTCAGGAGGCTGCAAACAATCACATGCACAGCTGTAAGAGTGCAGACAAACCTGTCAGGCAGGCTAGAGAGCCATCAGAGGGGTTTCTGGATTGAAACACTCTTCTTATGCCCAGGAAATTTATTATCTAAAAGCTCTAAACTAACTTTTTCCAGAAAAAGGTGGTGAGGATAGCCCCCTGTTAATGTCAGAGGAGGTGGTGAAAGGCATAATATAGTAAGGCACACAGATATTGGTTCTGGGGGTAGATGCTCGAGAAATGCCAGGGGGACCCCTAAGGCCTGATTCCGCCTATGCATTTTGTCAGGCTGCATTCCTCATGACCTTTGCCATGGCTGGGATTCCCCATGCTAGCTTCTGGTAGTCTCCAATCGAGAGGAACACCGAGTGTCCCACTACAACTCAAGAAGAGCTGCGTTTTTCCCTCAAGATGAGAGTCCATTTCCCTGCTTCTTCAGGAAAGGATTTGGGATTACCGTCACACCTCAAGAGGAGGTGGTCTCAATTTTAAACTCAAGAGGAACTCCAGGGGTCGTGCCACAATTCCAAAAGACCCTGATGTCACAATCACTGCAGATCAACCGGATTCCCTTGCACTGACTTGACTCTCACACTGAGTTTTGACTCAAAACACGATGGGAGGTGTGACAGACCTGTGGCACAGAAACACTCTTGTTAAGCCAAGGAGATTTATTAACTGGAGCTCTAAGTTAGCTCCTTTTCAGAGAGAGGTGGTGGAGGATAGCCCCCTGTAATGTCAGAAGTGTAGGTGAGAGCATAATGCAGTAAGGTAGGCAGACTCTGGTTTTGGGAGAATGTCCAGGGGGACCCCTGAGGCCTGATCCCACCTTTGCATATGTCAGGCCTCCTTCCTCATGACCTTTATAACAGGCATGATTGCTCAAGCTGGCTCCCAACAGAACTCCAGGGGTTGTACAACAAATTGAAAGACCCCAGCGTCCAAATCCACACCACATACACCTGCTTCCCTTGCACTGACTTGACTGTCACACCGAGTATCAAAACATGATGTAAGGTGTGACAGCCCAGTGGCATCTCGAGAGAAAGGCACAGATCTCTATGTCAACTCGACAGGAAGCTTGACACTACTTTTACAGCTCAAGAGGAAAGTGAACTTGCATGTCTTCATACGAGACGAGGCCTGACTCCCCTGTTGAAACTCCATAGGAACCCCAATATCCATGTCAGCACTGGAGAGGAACCCTGAGGTTCTGGCCGCAACTCCAGATGAGGATCTCTACCGAGGTCCAGCCCCAGTGGATCCAGGGTGATTCGAAGGTGGGGATGGAATAGGTGTCCTAGGAAAAATTTATTTAATTACTGATAGAGAGGGACTAGGAATTTAGCAGAGAAAAAGAGGCCAAATAACTTGGTTAACACAGGGTACCAATCACCACCTATGAAGGCCGCAGGCGTCTTCCCATCCTCCCGAAGGAGAGGAGGCACTGAGGCCCCAGTCTGATCTTAGAAGCCCAGGCAGAATTAGTAGGCTTGGTGGGTCCTATGCACCAGATAGGAATTTGGCCAGAAAATAGTAAGAGAGAGAGAAAGGGGCTGAATAACTTGGCTTACGTGGGGTACCAATAAAATTCTAGACAAGGAATTTGCACCATCTGAATGGCGGGCACCCACGCTCCAAATGGGAATTCAGCCAGAAAATTGGGGAGCAGAAAGGAACGACATGAGGGAATCAGTCTTTCTGGAACTGATCCGATTTCTTTACTTTTCAGGTTTGTTTATATACCTTTTGTTACACATAGGGATGAATACAGAGTCACGTGGGGGTCAGCAGACCTGACCCTTGTCACAATCAGGTGTTTCATATAAAATTATACAAAGGTCTTATGAGTTTTTACATCATCTTCTGACCATGAGGTCCGCTGACATTTTATGGCCCTTTCTGATACTGGTCAGTTAACCAGAAAGCTTATTTTTCCAAGGCACCACCCTCCAAATAAAGTTGCATTCCTATAGGGTGAGGGTGTAGTGAGTTATAGTCAAGAAAGGAATTTACTTAACCTAAGGTTTAACGTGATTAGTCTTAAAGGTTAATACTTATTTCTCTTATATGCTTAAAGGTTAATACTTATTTCTCCTATATGCTAGTTATATTTATTATAAGGGTAGGGAATATGAAGACTTAGCAGCAAACATCAGTCCAACAAATGAAAACCCTTCACCAATGTTCCCTTTACAATCTATTTAGTCTTAAGATGGTGATAAGGTTACAGTTTTGCATAGCAAGGACACAGAGATTTATAACAAAGTACAGTAGTCTGTAACAAGAGAGAAAATTCATTAACTCAAAAAGTCTAATATTGCTAACATCAAAAACTACTATATTTCCTTTTCTATATTCCAAATACATTGATTAATATATTCCCAGGTGCCTAAGGATACGAAGGCCTGTGGGCAATCAAATGAGAAAAGCCCTCTGCTAATACTCCAAACTCTCTGTGCTGTTTATGGTTGAGAGGTTGTCACACAAGCTAGTCTGTCAGCAGAGAGGTTTGACCTGAGCCACCCTTGTCACACCCAAGGCAGGGAATTAGCAGTAATTATTGGCATGACAAATGAAAAAACCCTTCACCAATATAATTCCTAATCAACCCACTAATACTATACTAATAATCTTCTAACTTCTCAAAAGAGTCTATATTTAGAAAGTTTTAAAGCATCCCATGCCTCTCACAGCTGGGAGGCTGTAAACAATCACATGCGGCTGGACAACCTGATCAGGCAGGCCAGAGAGCCTTCAGAGTTTGTAAGTTGAAACACTCTTATCACACTCAGGAATTTTTATTAACTGGAGCTGCAAGTTAACTCCTTCTCTGAGAGAAATGGTTATGGGGGAGAGCTCCCTGTAAAGTACTCTGGTTTTGGGGTAGATGCTCAGGAACAGGGGATCTCCTGAGGCTTGATCACGCCTTTGCATATGCCAAGCTTCTTTTTCCTCATGACCTTTGCATGGGCAGAGTTCCTCACACTGGCTCCCAACAGATCTCGGCCCTGGCACCAACTGCTGAGGAATCCCGGGAGGCCCCTCACAACTCGCATGGAGACTGGACTTTCCTGAGGTAACACGAGTGGGTCACTAAGTCTCCATCGTAACTCGAGCAGAACCCCAAATTTCCTGCTGCAAATCGAGAAAAACCAGGAGATTCTCCCCTCCACATGAAATGAGACCCTTTTCTGCTGCAGGGTCTCGAGAGAAATCCCACCTTCCCTCTTGAGCCTCGAAAGGGTCCTTGACACCCTTGATGCAACTCAAGAAGTTCCCCGACATACCCGTCTCCACTGGAGAGGAACACCAAGGGTTCTGCAACAACTACAGAAGAGCCCCATTTTCCCCTCCGCATCTCGAGATGAGTGTCCATTTCCCTGCTTCATTGCAAAAGGATTCCCGGCATTCCTGTCGCACCTCAAGAGGAGGTGGTCTCAACTTGAAACTCGAGAGGAACTCCAGGGGTCGTGCCACCATTCCAATAGGGCTTGATGTCCCAATCCACTTCAGATAAACCTGATTCCCCTGCACTGACATGACTGTCACCCTGAGTATCAACTCAAAACAGGATGGTAGGTGTGACAGCCCTGTGGCACCTCGAGAGAAAGCCACAATTCCCTAAGTCAGTTTGACTGGAAGCCTGATACTACTGTTACAGCTCGAGAGGAAAGCAGACTTGCATGTCTCCAATCGAGACGAGGCCTG
This sequence comes from Eudorcas thomsonii, assembly GCA_006408755.1. Lineage (NCBI taxonomy): Eukaryota > Metazoa > Chordata > Mammalia > Artiodactyla > Bovidae > Eudorcas > Eudorcas thomsonii. The sequence goes on along the minus strand of SJYE01004594.1, from coordinate 215,370 downwards.
ACTCCCCTGCTGAAACTCCTTGGGAACCCCAAGATTCATGTCAGCACTGGAAAGGAACCCTGAGGTTCTGGCCTCAGTTCCAGGTGTGTGCCTATTACCCAGCACTGACTGGAGAGGAATCTCGAGAGACTTCTTGCAACTCGCATGGAGACTGGACTTTCCCAAGGCAACACAAGCGGGTTTGTGAGGTCCCTGTCGTAACTCAAGAGGAACTTCAAGTTTGCTGCCACAACTCAAGAAAAACCAGGAGATTCTCCCCTCAATGTGAGATGAGGCTCTTTTCCACTGCTGCATCGCTAGAGAAATCCCACCTTCCCTCTTGAGCCTCGAAAAGGTCTTTGACACCCTTGATGCAACTCAAGAAGTTCCCCGACTTACCCATCGATGCCAGGAGCCAGCATGAGGAGTCCCACCCCTGGCAAAGGTCATGAGGTTAAGGGGTCTGACAAGCAAAGGCAAGTTGGGTCTTAAGGAAGCCTTGCTGAATTTTCTCAAACATCTACCCCCAAAAAACCAGAGTATTCCTGCCTTATTGTACTGTGCTTTCCACTCTTCTGACATAACTTGGGGCCATCCCCGATCATCTTCCTCTAAAAAGAATTAACTTAGGGCTCCAGTTAACAGTTTCTTGCATATAAAAATTATGTCTTGGTTTAAACCCCCTGAATGGCTTTCTAACTTACCTGACTGGTCTGCTCGTACTTTTACAACTTGTGATTATTTACAGCCCCCAAACGCGAGAGGTATGAAGGTTAAAGCATCTTAAAGACACAGAGCCTTTTTTGAAAAGCTAAGAATTATATTGGTAGAGGGTTTTTACTGTTGAGTTAATGACTGCTGCCAGGCTTCCATAGTCTTTATCTTTTGGACACCTGAAGGATATTAATCAATGTAATTGGGATATAGAAAAAGGAATATGATAGTTTTGATATTAGCAACACTAGACTTTTGAGTTAATTACTTTTCTCTTTGTTATAAATCACTGTACTTCTTTCATTGTTAAAAATTGTTGTGTCCTTGCTATGTAAGAATGTAACTTTATTTAGTGCTTTCTGAGAGTGGCACCAGACTTTGGGAAGAACAACACAAATAAGTTTTCTGGTTGACAGACCTTTATCAGAAAAGGGTTGTAAAATGTTAATTGGCCTTCTGGCCAGAAGATGATGTAAATCACCTAAGACTTGTGTATACAACTAGGTATGCAGAGAGAAAGCCAGGTCTCAATAAGAGTCAGGGCTGCTGATGCTGCATAATTTTGTATTAGCCATTGATCTCTATGTACACTCAAAAGTAAAAAAGGCCTTTCCAGACAATAGAGGAGGGGCCAGTCACTGGAAAGACTGGTTTCCCCCATGTTTTCTTTACTCTATTTTCTGGGTGAATTCCCATCTGCTGCGCAGAGGCTCGCCAAGTCTACTTACTTGACCTGGCTTCTAAGACCCATGAGAGAGGGATCCCAAGGTGGGGCACCCTCCACTATTCAAACGGGTGCCAGTTGACTAATGTAGATGGTTCAAACCTCTTGTCCTGAGGTTTTATTAGTTTTCCACATAAAGCAAGTTGTTGAACTTTTTTTCTCCACTAAATTTTCCTACTATACTATTTTCCCCCCTAATCTCTCTTATATATCTAATTAAATAATTCTTTTTAAGACACCCTGCCGTCTCCCCTTCAAATTACCCTGGACCTACCAGGGCTGGACCTCGATACGTCTCCACTCGAGAAGAACACCGAGGGTCCTGCTCGACTCAAGAAGAGCCCTGTTTTTTCCTCCTCATCTCAAGATGAGGGTCCATTTCCCTGCCTCGTTGGGAAAGGATTCCTGGCATTCCCATGGCAACTCAAGAGGAGGAGGTCAACTTGAAAGTCGAAATGAATTCCAAGGGTTGTGCTACCATTCCAAAAGACCCCGATGTCCCAATTCACTCCAGATACACCTGATTCCCCTGCACTGACTGGACTGTCACCCCGAGAATCGACTCAAAACATGATGGAAAATGTGACATCCCTGTGACACCTCGAGAGAAAGCCACAGATCCCTAAGTCAGGAAGCCTGACACTACTGTTACAGCTCGAGAGGAAAGCTGACTTGCACGTCTTAACAGGAGAAGGGGCCTGACTCTCCTGTTGAAACTATAGGAACCCCGAGTTCCATGTCAGCACTGGAGAGGAACACTTAGGTTCCGGCCTCAGCTCCAAATGAGGACCTTGGACCTGGCACTGACTGGAGAGGAATATCGAGAGGCCACTCACAACTCACATGGAGACTGGACTTTCCTGAGGCAACACAAGCGGGTCCCTGAGGTCCCTGTCATAACGCAAAAGGAACACCAAATTTCCTGCTACAACTCGAGAAAAACCATGAGATTCTCCCCTCAACATGAAATGAGACCCTTTTCTGCTGCAGGGTCTCGAGAAAAATCTCACCTTCCCTCTTGAGCTTCAAAAGGGCCCTTGACACCCCTGATGCAACTCAAAATGTTCCCCGACATACCCATCACCACTAGAGAGGAACAGTGAATGTCCTGCCACAATCAAGAAGAACCTGTTTTTCCCTCCGCACCTCTAGATGAGGTTCCATTTCCCTGCTTCTTCGGGAAAGAAATCCCAGCAGTCCCGTCACACCTCAAAAGGTGGCAGTCTCAACTTGAAAGTCGAGAGGACTCCAGGGGTCGTGCCATCTTTCCAAAAGACCCCGATGTCCCAATCCACTACAGATAAACCTGAATCCCCTTCACTGACTCGACTGTCATCCAGAGTATTGACTCACAAGATGGCACGCGTGATAGCCCTGTGACACCTTGAGAGAAAGACACAGGCCCCTATGTCAACTCGACAGGAAGCCTGACACTACTGTTACAGCTCGAGAGGAAAGCAGACTTGTATGTCTCCACATGATACAGGGCCTGACTCCCCTGTTGAAACGCCATAGGAACCGCGAGATCCATGTCAGCACTGGAGAGGAGCCCTGAGGTTCTGGCCTAGGTCCAGATGAGGATCTAGGACCCGGCACTGACTGGAGAGGAATCCTGAGAGGCCCTTCGCAACTTGCATGGAGACTGAATTTTCCTGAGGTAACACGAGCGTGTCCCTGAGGTTCCTGTCGTAACTCGAGAGGAACCCCAAGTTTCCTGTGGCAACTCGAGAAAAACCAGAAGATTCTCCCCCCAGCACGAAATGAGGCCCTTTTCTGCTGTGGCTTTTCAAGAGAAATCCCACCTTCCCTCTTGACCTTCCAAAGGGTCCTTGACACCCTTGATGCAACTGAAGAAATTCCCCGACATACCTGTCTCCACCTGAGAGGAACTCTGAGGATCCTGCCACAACTCAAGAAGAGCACCATTTTTTCCTCCTCCTCTGGAGATGGTTGTCCATTTCCCAGTTTTGTCTTGAAACGAATCCCGGCGTTCCTGTAGTACCTCAAGAGGTGGCAGTCTCATCTTGAAAGTCGAGAGGAACTCCAGGGGTCGTACCAGCATTCCAAAAGACCCTGATGTCCCAATCCATTCCAGATATACCTGATTCCCCTGCACTGACTCACTCGACTGTCACCCAGAATATCGACTCAAAACACGATGGCATGTGTGAGAGCCCTGTGGGGCCTTGAGAGAAAGCCTCAGTTCCATATGTCAACTTGGCACGAATCCTGACACCCCTTTTACACCTCAAGACGAAAGCAGAGTTCCATGTCTCCGCAGAAGACTGAGCCTGAATCCCCTGTTGAAACTCCATAGGAACCCTGAGATCCATGTCAGCACTGGAGTGGAACCCTGAGGTTCCGGCTTCAGCTCGAGATGAGGACCTAGTCCCCTGCACCAACTGAAGGGGAATCACGAGATCCCCTCGCAACTTGCTTGGAGACTTGACTTTCCTGAGGCAACACGAGCGGGTCCCTGAGATCCCCTCGGAACTCAAGAGCAACCTCACGTTTCCTGCCACATGTTGAGAAAAACCAGGATATTCTCTCCTCATCGAGAGATGAGGCCCTTTTCTTGTGCAGCATTTGAATGAAATCCCACCTTCCCTCTTGAGCCTCAAAAGGGTCCTTGACACGCTTGATGCAACTCAAGAAGTTCCCTGACATACCCGTCTCCACTTGAGAGGAACACCAAATGTCCCGCCCCAACCCACGAAGAGCCCCGTTTTCCACTCCTCATCTCGAGATGGGGTTCCATTCCTCTGCTTTGTCAGGAAAGGAATCTCTCCGTTCCCGTCGCACCTCAAGAAGGGCCTGGTCTCACCTTCAAACTCGAAAGGAACTCCAGGGGTTGTGCCACAGTTACAAAATACCCCAATGTTTCTATCCACTAGAGATAAGGCCTGATTTCCCTGACACGACTCAAGTGGAACCCTAAGTGTCACCTCACAACAAGAACTGAGGAATGAGAGCCTCATGGCACCTCTAGAAATAGCCCCAGGCTCTTACTTCAGCTAAATAGTAGGCCTGACACACTTTTTACACCTCAAGATGGAAGTGGAGTTCTGTGCCTCAACACGATACGATGGCTGACTCCCTAGTGCAATCTCCATAAGAAGATCCAAGATCCTGAGATCCAAGTCAGAACTGGAGAGAAAAACCTGTTTCCCAACTCAACTCAAGATATGGCCCTAGTCCCTTGCACCAACTCTAGAGGAATCCCGAAAGGCCCCTTACAACACTAAAGGATTTCTGACTTTCCAGAGACAAGAGGAGTGGCTCCTTCAGGTCCCCGTCGCAACTTGAGGGAACTCAAACTTCCTGCCACAACTCGAGAAACACCTTGAGATTTCCCCTTCCATGTGAATTGAGGCCTGATTCCCCTGACATGAATCCAGGGCAATGCTGCTCCACCCCTCTCAACTCGAATGGAGACTTGACTTCCCTGAGGCAACACGAGAGGCTCCTTGAGTTCACTGGGATACCTGGAGAGGAATCCCAAGCCTTTCACCGCAACTCGAGGTAAACCAGGAGATTCCCCCGTCCTCGCGATATGAGGCCCTTTGTTCCTGCAGCGCCTAGAAAGCAATCTCGAGTGCCTTCTCCAAACTCAAGAGGAAGCTTGACTCCCTTCATTCAACTCAAGGGAGCCCAGAGGTCCCCGTCACACCTCGAGAGGAAATTCGAGTCCTCCGCCACAACTTGAGAAGAGCCCCGTGTTTCCCAGCTCATCTGGAGATGAGGGTCCATTCCCGGCTTCAACTCAAGAGGAATTCCAACTTCCCCACACACCACCAGGGGAGGCCTGTCTCACCTATGGAATCTTGAGTGGAACCCCGTGGATCCAGCTGCAAGGAAAAAGGACACCAAGTTCCCCTCAACTCGAGATAAGTCCTGATTCCCCTGCACTGGCTCCAATGCAACCCCGAGGATCCCCTCACAACATGATTGGAGGTCCAAATCCGTTGATGATCCTCTTGAAAACGCCATGATTCCCCACCTGAACTCAACAGGAGGCCTGACACCCCTTTGAGAACTCGAGAGGAAAGCTGAGTTCCATGACTCAATGCCAGACGAGGCCTGACTCCCCAGTTGCACCTTGAGAGGAAAACTGAGATCCCTGTGGCCAGTGGACAGGAATGCTGAGTTGACTGACTGAACTGTAGACATGACCCTATTCTCCAGCAGAGACTCACGAGGAATCCTGACATGCTCCTCACAACTCAGAAAGAGATTTGACTTCTTGGAGGTAACACGAGTGGGTCACTGTGGTCCCTGTCACAACTCGAGAGGAACCCAAAGCTTCCCACTGCAATGCAAGATAAGGCCCTTTTAAGAGCAGTGTCTCGAAAGGAATCCCACATTCCCTCTTGACATGCAAAAGGGTACTTTCTGGGGTCCAGCCCCAGCACAGTCCAGGGATACCCTCAGGATGAATGCCGTCGGCAAACGAAAGACGAGGGAAGGAGGAGACGAAGAAGACATGGGGAGACGAGAGAAGGTGGAATTCCTCTTGAAACGCTACAGCAGAAAAAAGTCTCATTTCATGGTGAGGGGAGAATCTCCTGGTTTTTCTCAAGCTGTGGCAGGAAACATGGGGTTCCTCTAGAGTTATGATGGGGACCTCAGGGAACCCCTTGTGTTGCCTCAGGAAAGTCCAGTCTCCATGCAAGTTGTGAGGGGCCTCTCGGGATTCCTCTCCAGTCAGTGATGGGGCCTAGGTCCTCATCTGTTCTTGAGGCTGGAACCTCAGCATTCCTCACCAGTGCTGACATGGATCTCAGGGTCCCTAATGAGTTTCAACATGGAAGTCAGGCCTCGTCTCATGTGCAGACATGTGAGTTCACTTTCTTCTGCAGCTGTAAAAGTAGTGTCAGGCTTCCTGTCGAGTTGACATAGGGGCCTGTCGCTTTCTCACGAGGTGCCAAAGGGCTGTCACACCTTTCATTGTGTTTTGAGTCAATCCTTAGGGTGACATTCGAGTCAGTGCAGGAGAATCAGGCTTATCTGGAGTGGATGGGGACATTGGGGTCTTTTTGAATTTAGGCTCGACTCCTGGTGATGCACTCGAGTTTTCAGGTGAGTCCATGCTCCTCTTGAGGTGTGACAAAAATGTTGGGATTCCTTTCCCTGCAAAGCAGGGGAATTGACCCTCATAAAGAGTTGAGGAGGGGGAACACGTGCCTCTTTAGTTGTATCGTGAACCTCAGTGTTCCTCTTGAGTGGGGACGCTTATCTCAGGGAACTTGCTGAGTTACAGAAAGGGTTTCAAATATCAGCTAGAAGCCAGCACCATTGATCCCACCCATTACAAGGTCACACGAAGGGTCCTTATACCATTGATTCAACTTGCAACCTTGATGCAACTCAAGAAGTTTCCCGACATACCTGTCTCCATTAAAGAGGAACACTGAGGGCCTGCCACAAATCCAGAAGACCCCCGTTTTTCCCTCCTCATCTCAAGATGAGGGTCCATTTCCCTATTTCATTGAGAAAGGAATCTTGGCATTCCCATTGCACCTCAAGAGGAGGTGGTCTCAACGTGAAAATAGAGAGGGACTCCAGGGGTCATGCCACAATTTCAAAAGACCATGATGTCCCAATCCACTCCATATACACCTGATTCGCCTGCACTGACTTGACTGTCACACCAAGAATCAACTCAAAACACGATGGCACGTGTGACAGCCCTGTGGCACCTCAAGAGAAAGCCACAGATCCCTATGTCAACTCGACAGGAAGCCTGGCACTCCTTTTACAGCTCGAGAGCAAAGTTGACTTGCATGTCTCCACATGAGACGAGGCCTGACTCCCCTTTGGAAACTCCATAGGGACCCCGAGATTCATGTCAGCACTGGAGAGGAATGCTGAGATTCCAGCCTCAACTCCAGATAGGACCTCGGCCCTGGCACCAACTGGAAATGAATCCCGAGAGGCCCCTTGCAGCTCTCATGGAGACTTGACTTTCCAGAGGCAACATGAGTGGGTCCCTGAGGTCCCTGTTGTAAGTAAAAAGGAACCCCAAGTTTGCTGCCGCAACTCAAGAAAAACCAGGAGATTCTCTCCTCAACGTGAGATTGGGGGTGCTTTTCCACTGCGGCATCTCAGGTGAAATCCCACCTTCCCTCTTGAGCCTCGAAAGGGTCCTTGACACCCTCGATGCAAATCAAGAAGTTCCCCAACATACCCATCTCCACTCGAGAGGAACAACGAGGGTCCCGCCACAATTCAAGAAGAGCCCTGTTTTCCCCTCATCTCAAGATGAGGATCTATTTTCCTACTTTGTTGGGAAAGGAACCCTGGCTATCCTATTACACCTCAAGAGGAGGTGTCTCAACTAGAAACTCGAGAGGAACTCAGGGGTCATGTCACAAAACAAAAAGACCCTGATGTCCGAATCCACTCCAGATAAACCTGATTTCTCTGCACTGACTGGACTGTCACATCAAGTATTGACTCTAAACACGGTTGCAGGTGTGACTCCTTGAGAGAAAGCCACAGATCTCTATGTCCCCTCGACAGGAAACCTGACATTACTTTTACAGCTCGAGAGGAAAGCTAATTTTCATGTCTCCCCACGAGAAGAGGCCTGAATACCCTGTTGAAATTCCATAGGAACAACGAGATCCATGTACACACTGGAGAGGAACCCTGAGGTTCCTGCCTCAACTCCAGATGAGGACCTAGGGCTTGGCACCAACTGGAGAGGAATCCCTAGAGTTCCTTCGCAACTTGCATGGAGACTTGACTTTTCTGAGGCAACACGAGCCACCAACTGGAGAGGAATCCCTAGAGTTCCTTCGCAACTTGCATGGAGACTTGACTTTTCTGAGGCAACACGAGCTGTTCCCTGAGGTCACCATTGTAACTTGAGTTGAACTCCAAGTTTCCTGCCATAACTTGATAATAAACAGGAGATTCTCCCCTCAATGCGAGATGATGCCCTTTTCTGCTGCAGTGTCTCAAGAGAAATACCACCTTTCCTCTTGAGCCTCGAAAAGGTCCTTGACACCATTTATGCAACTCAGGGAGTTCCCAGACATACACGTCTCCACTCAAGAGGCCAACACAGAATGTCCCACCACAACTCAAGAAGAGCCCCAGTTTTCCCTCCTCATCTAGAGATGAGGGTCCATTTCCCTGCTTCTTTGGGAAAAGTACCCGGTGTTCCAGTTGCACCTCAAGAGGAGGTGGTCTCAACTTGAAATCCGAGAGGAACTCCAGGGTTGTGCTACTGAGGGCCAGTGCCAGTTGGATCTAAGGTATTTGAAGCATGGACAGTGAGGCCAGAGAGGTATATTGATATTAGATTTATAGACTTAGAGTTATAGAGGGAGGAAAGAAAACCATTAAGAAATCATGGGAGAGAAAGAGGCTGATATTCCTTGGCTTACACAAAAGCTAATACAGTCTCAAGACAAGAGACTTGCTCTGTTCTCGTAGGCCACAGGCACCTGCTTCAATAGCGGAAGGTGCCTTGCCTTGTGCTCCTTCTCACGTGGGTCTCAGAAGCCCGGGAAGAAAAGTGAATGCAGAGAGCCTCTGTGTTCCAAAGGTCAGCCTGAAAAAGAGAGGGTGTGAGAGGGAGAAAGAGAGAAAGAATTGACATGAGGGAGGCCAAGCTTGTGCAAGAACCCCATAACTTTGTTTTCAAAAGTGCTTATATATCCTAAGTTTTACATAATGGAAGATGCAGAGTCATGCAGGGTCAGCAGTCCTGATCCTTATCGATATAAGGCTTTCTTTCAGCATACCTTTCCATATACAAAATGTCTCAGGTGATTTACATCTGCATCACCCTCAAAGTACTAAATAATCTTTCATCCATATAGAATGAAAGTGCAGTGGGTTACAACAAAGAAAGTACTTAACTCAAATATTTAATGTTGCTACTTGTTTTTTTCTATATACCAACTATATTAATTAATGGACTCCCAGGTATACAATAAATAAAGATATGAAAATTTGGCAGCAAGTATTGGCTCAACAATGAAACCCTTAACCAGTTCTAGTCTAATGATTTTTTAACTCCTCAAAAGGCTCTACATTACTAGAATTTTTTAAGCATCCTGTTCCTCTTGTAGTTGGGTTGGTTGAGGCCCTTTTCCATTGTGATGTCTCGAGAGAAATCCCACCTTCCCTCTTGAGCCTCGATACGGTCCTTGACACCCTTGATGCAACTCAAGAAGTTCCCTGACATATCCATCTCCATTCAAGAGGAACACTGAGTGTCTCACCACAAGTCAAGAAGAGCCCTATTTTTTCCTCCTCATCTCGAGATGAGGGTCCATTTCCATGCTTTGTTGGGAAAGGAATCCCAGCATTCCCGTCACACATCAAGAGGAGGCAGGTCTCAACTGGAAACTCGAGAGGAACTCTATTGGGGTCCAGCCCTGGTGGATCCAGGGTAAATCGAAGCAGGAACAGTGTTGGCGTCTACAGGAAAATTGTTTAATTAAAGATATCGAGAGAGATTAGGGAAGAAAAGTGTAGTAGGAAAATTAGTGGAGAAAAAAGGCTGAATATCTTGGTTTAAGCGGAGAACCAATAAAACCCTGGGACAATGGGTTTGCACAGCCTTCGTAGGCCACAGGCATCTTCCCGGTCTCCTGGAAGAGTGGAGATACAAAGTGCCTCCTTGTTCAGATCTTCGAATCCCAAGCAAAATTTGTAGGCTCGGTGAGCTTCCATGGTCCAGATAGAAATTCAGCCAGAAAAAAGAGAGCAAGAAAACATGATATGGAGGAAACCAGTCTCTCCAGGAACTTGTCCCATCTCTTTCTTTTCCAGGGCTGCTTTTATACTTTAAGTCATACATAGATATATATGGAAAATACAAAGTCACGTAGGGTCAGCAGTCCTGATCCTTATTGAAACCACACTTTCTTTCTGCATTCTTTCCAATATACAAAGTTCTCAGGTGATTTACATCATCTTCTGGCCAAAAGACCTGCTAACATGTTATGACCCTTTCTGATGATTTTTAGTCAACCAGAAAAGTTATTTTCTCCAAAGGTAATTTTTCTTAAGTCAGGCACCACCGTCCAAAAGCGCCAGATAAAGTTGCATTCCTACAGGGCAAAAGTCCAGTGGGCTATAATCAATAAAAGAATTTACTTAGCCTAAGGTTTAACATGATTAATATTAAGGTTAATACTTATTTCTTCTATATGCTAGTTATATCAATTGGTGTGTATAAGGGGCAAGGGATATGGAGGCTTAGTAGCAAATATTGTCTCAACAATGAAACCCTCCACCCATATAATGTCTAACTAACTCGTTAATACTATAGTAATAATTTTCTAACTTCTCAAAAGAAACGGTATTTAGGGTTTTTATAGCATCTCGTGCCTCTCACAGTTGGGAGGCAGTGAAGAATCACATGTGGCCAAACAAACCTGTCCTGCAGGCTAGAGAGTCAACAGAGGAGCTTGTGGACTGAAACACTCTTGTTATGCCCAGGAGATTTATTAACTGGAGCTCTAAGTTAGCTCCTTTTCAAAGAGAGGTGGTGGAGGATAACCAACTGTAATGTCAGAGTGTAGGTGAAAGCATAATGAAGTAAGATAGGCAGACTCTGGTTTTGGGGGTAGATGCTCGAAAATGTCAAGGGGGACCCCTGAGCCTGATCCCACCTTTGCATATGTCAGGCCTATTTTCCTCATGATCATTGTCATGGGCTAGATTCCTCAGCCTGCTCCCAGCAGAACCCCAAGGGTAGTGCCACAATTCCAAAAGACGCCGATGTCTAAATCCACTCCAGATCAACCTGATTCCCCTGCACTGACTCGACTGTCACCAAGATTATCGACTAGAACAATATGGGAGATGTGACAGCTCTGTGGCACATTGAGAAAAAGCCACAGATCCATGAGTCAACTTGACAGGAAGCCTGACACTACTTTGACAGCTCGAGAGGAAAGTGGACTTGCATGTCTCCACATGAAACGAGGCCTGACCCCCTGTGGAAACTCCATAGGAACTCTGAGATCCCAGTCAGCACAAGAGAGGAAGCCTGAGGTTCCTGCCTCAATTCCAGATAAGGACGTAGGCCCCAGCACCAACTGGAGAGGAATCTCGAGAGGCTCCTTACAATTTGCTTGGAGACTGGACCGACCTGAGGAAACACAAGCTGGTCCCTGAGGTCCCCGTTGTAACTCAAGAGGAAGCTCAACATTCCTGCCAAATCTCAAGACAAACCAGGAGATTCTCTCCTCAATGTGAAATGAAGCCCTTTTCTGCAGCGGCATCTCGAGAGAAATCCCACCTTCCTCTTGTGCCTAGAAAGGGTCCTTGACATCCTTGAGGCAAGCCAAGAAGTGCCCTAACATAACCGTCTCCACTCGAGAAGAACACTGAGGGTCCCACCACAACTCAAGAGGAGCCCCGTTTTTCCCTCCTCATCTCAAGATGAGGGTCCATTTCCCTGCTTCATTGGGAATGGAACCCCTCATTTCTGTCTCACCTCAAGAGGAGGTGGTCTCAACTTGAAACTTCAGAGGAACACCAGGGGTCGTGCCACATTTCAAAAAGATGCCGATGTCCCAATCCACTCCAGATCAACTTGATTCCCTTGCACTGATTCGACTGTCACCCCGAGTATAGACTCAAAACAGGATGGCAGGTGTGACAGCCCTGTGGCACCTCAAGAGAAAGCCACAGATCCCTATGACAACTCGACAGGAAGCATGACACTACTTTGACAGCTCGAGAGGAAAGTGAAACTGCATGTCTTCACACGAGTTGAGGCCTGACTCCCCTGTGGAAACTCCACAGGAACCCCGAGATATATGTCAGCACTGGAGAACTCTGAGGTTCTGGCATCAACTCCAAATGAGGACCTAGATGCCGGCACTGACTGGAGAGGAATCCCGAGATGCCCCTCGACTAGCATGGTGTCTTGGCATCCCTGAGGCAACACAACTGGTCCCTGAGATTCCTGGTCCCTTGAGATCGTAACTCAAGTGGAACACCAAGTTTCCTGCTGCAAATCGAGAAAAACTAGGAGATTCTCTCCTCAATGCAAAATGAGCCCATTTTCTGCTGCAGTGTCTCGAGAGAAATCCCACCTTCCCTCTTGAGCCTGGAAACGGTCCTTGACACCCCTGATGCCACTCAAGAAGTTCCCCGACATACCTGTCTTCACTCAAGAGGAACATCAAGTGTCCTGCCACAACTCAAGAAGAGCCCTGTTTTCCCTCCTCATCTTGAGATGAAGGTCCATTTCCCTGACTTGTCGTGAAAGGTATCCAGTTTTCCTGTCGCACCTCAAGAGGAGGTGGTCTCAACTTGAAACTCGAGAGGAACTCAGGGGACGTAGTACTGTGGTACAGCCCTGATTGCATCCAGGTTATTCGAAGCATGGACGGCGAGGCCAGAGAGGTATATAGATATAGATTAGACTTAGAGTTAACGAGGGTGGTAAGAAAACCATAAAGCAATTAGAGGAGAGATAGAGGCTGATATTCCTTGGTTTAGACAAAAACCTAATAAAGTCTCAAGACAAGAGACTTGATCTGTTCTCATAGGCCACAGGTGCCCGATTGAATAGTGAAGGGTGCCCCGCCTTGGGCTCCCTATGCGTGGGTCTTAGAAGCCCGGGAAGAAATGTGAATGCAGAGATCCTCTGTGTTCCAAGGTATCAGCCTGAAAAAGAGAGGCAGTGAGAGGGAGAAAGAGAGAAAGAATTGACATGAGGGAGGCCAAGCTTTGCAAAACCCCCATAACTTAATTTTCATAAGGTGCTTATATACCCTAAGTTTTACATAATGGAAGATGCAGAGTCATGCAGGTTCAGCATTCCTGACCCTTATCGATATCAGGCTTTCTTTCTGCATAAGTTTCCGTATACAAAATGTTTCAGGTGATTTATATTACCTTATGGCCAGGAGGCATGTTAATATTTTATGGCATCTTTCCTTGATAAATGTTAATCAACCAAAAAATTCATTTTCCCTTGATGTGTTTTTCTTTAGTCTGCATCACCCTCAAAGTACTAAATAAAGTTACATCCTTATAGGCGAAATGTGCAGTGGATTACAACAAAGAATATAAGCCTTGAGCCTATAAAGGTCCTTGACACCCTTGATGCAACTCAAGAAGTTCCCTGACATACCTGTCTCCACTTGACAGGAACACCGAGGGTCCCACCACAACTCAGGAAGAGCTCCGTTTTTCCTCCTTATCTCAAGATGAGGGTCCATTTCCCTGCTTCGTTGTTGCTCCTTGTTTTTTCTATATACCAACTATATTAATTAATGCACTCCTGGGTACATAAAAAATAAAGGATAAAAAAATCTTGGCAGCAAGTATTGGCTTAATAATGAAACCCTTAACCAGTTCTATTCTAATGATTTTTTAACTCTTCAAAAGGCTCTACATCCCTAGACTTTCTAGAGCTTCCTGTGCCTCTCGTGGTTGGGCGGCTGTAAACAATCATATGCATAGTTGTAAAAGTCTGGATAAACCAGTCAGGCAAGTCAGAGGGCTATCAGATGGGTCTGAATTGAAACACTCCAATTAATCCCAGGAGACTTATTAACTAGAACTCTAAGTTAATTTTATTTATAGAAAGGTGGTCAGGGATAGCCCCCCGTTAATGTCAGAAGTGTTGTTGAGAGACATGAAATAAGAAAACAGACTTTGGCGTAGATTCTTGGGCAGAGGACCTCTTGAGAGCTGACTCGCCTTGCTGTTTCAGGCTCTTCCGTATGACCTAGTCATGGGTGGGATCTCCCGTATGGGCTCCTGGAATCGAGCCACACTTAAACAGGACTGCAATGTCACGGTCCACTCCAGATAAACCTGAATCGCCTGCACTGACTCGACTGTCACCCCAAGGATCGACTCACAACATGATGGCTCATGTGGCAGCCCTGTGGCATCTTGAGAGAAAGCCACAGATCCATATGTCAACACGACAGGAAGTCTGACACTACTGTTATAGCTCAAGAGGAAAGCGGACTTGCATGTCTCCACACGAGACGAGGCATGACTCTACTGTTGAAACTCCATAGGAACTCCGAGATCCATGTCAGCACTGGACAGGAAACCTGAGGTTCTTGCCTCAGCTCCAGATGAGGACCTAGGACCCGGCACTGACTGGAGAGGAATCTGGAGAGGCCCCTCACAACTCACATGAAGACTGGACGTTCCTGAGGCAACACGAGCAGGTCCCTGATGTTCCCATCATAACTCAAGAGGAACCCCAAGTTTCATGTTGCAACTCGAGAAAAACCAGGAGATTCTCCCCTCAACACGAGATGAGGCCCCTTTCTGCTGCAGTGTCTCGAGAGAAATCCCACCTTCCCTCTTGAGCCTATAAAGGTCCTTGACACCCTTGATGAAACTCAAGAAGTTCCCTGACATACCTGTCTCCACTTGAGAGGAACACCGAGGGTCCCACCACAACTCAGGAAGAGCTCCGTTTTTCCTCCTTATCTCAAGATAAGGGTCCATTTCCCTGCTTCGTTGGGAAAGGAATCCCTGACGAGGTTCAGGCCCACTGGATCCAGTGTAATTCCAGGTGGGGATGGAGTCAACCATTGGTTGAGAGAAAGATAAGGAAAGAATGTTATAGATAAGAATATAGAGGCGAGAAAGAGGCTGATATTCCTTGGTTTACTTAGAGAACCAATAAAACATCGAGACAAGAAGTTTGCCCTGTTTACAGAGGCCACAGGTGACCTCCCAGCTCCCAAGGGAGTGAAGACACAGAACATCTACCCATTCAGGTCTTAGAAACCCAGGCAGATAAGTGAACGCAGGGAGTCTCTATGCTCCAAGGGATCAGCCTGAAAAAGAGAGTGAGAGGGAGAGAGAGAGAATGATTGACATGGGGAGACCAAGCTGCTTTGGTGAGCAAGGCCCAATAACTTTATTTTCAAAAGGACTTTTATATCTTTTCCACACATGATGTTGTGTACATTATCTTCTGGCCTTGGAGGCCTGTGAACATTTTAAGACCTTCTTTTGATAAAGGCTGTTCAACCAGAAATCTTATTTTCCCTTGGAGTGTTTTTTCTTTATAGTTCTAATCTATGTCAGCCTCGGAAAGTATCAAACAAAGTTACATTTTCACGAAGCAAAGGGGCAGTGAGTTACAACAAGGAAAGAACCCATTAGCTCAAAGATCTGATGTGGTTAGCTTCAAGGGTACATTTGTTTTTTCTTACATTCTAACTATGTTAACAAATGTACTCCCAGGTGCACAGTGGATAAGAGATATGGGAACTTAGCAACAAGCATTGGCCCAATAATGAAATCCTACACCAGCACTACTCTAATAACTTTTAACTCTTTGAAAGGCTCTACGTTTGAGGCTTCCCATGCCTCTCACAGTTGGGGGGCTGTAAACAATCACATGCATAGTTGTGAAAGTCCGGATAAGGCAAGTTAGAGAGCCATCTGAAGGTTTGAATGAAACACTCCTTTTATATGCAGGAGACTGTTAACTGGAGCTCTAAGTTAACTTTTTCTAGAGAAAGGTGGTCAGGGATAGCCCCCATGTAATGTCAGAAGAATCGGTGGAAAGCATAATGCAGTAAGGCAGGCACACTTTGTGATTGGGGTAGATATTCGAGAAAATTCAGTGAGGCTCCTTTAAAGTCAGACTAGCATTTGCCTGTAGGACCCCTTAACCTCATGAGCTTGGCCATGAGCCAGATTCTCCATGCTGGCTCCCAGCAAATACCAGCATTCCTGTCTCACCTCAAGAGGAGGAGTTCTCAACTGGAAAGTTGATGGGAACTCCAGGGGTTGTGACACCATTCCAAAAGACCCCGATGTCTGAATCCACTCACATTAAACCAGATTCCCCTGAACTGACTCGACTGTCACCCCAAGGATCGACTCAAAACTCGATGGCACATATGACAGCCTTGTGGCACCTCAAGAGACAGCCACAGATTTCTATGTCAACTCGACAGAAAGACTGACACTACTGTTACAGCTTGGGAAGAAAGCGAGCTTGCATGTCTTCAAACGAGAGGAAGCCTGACTCCCCTGTTTAAACTCAATAGGAACCCCAAGATCCATGTCAGCACTGGAGAGGAAGCCTGAGGTTCTGGCCTCAGTTCCAGATGTGGACATAGGACCTGGCACCAACTGGAGAGGAATCCAGACAGGGCCCTCGCAACTCGCATGGAGACTGGATGTTCCTGAGGCAATATGAGGGAGTCCCTGAGGTCCCTGTATTAACTCGAGAGGAACCGCAAGTTTCCTGCTGCAACTCGAGAAAAACAAGGAGATTCTCCCCTTGATGCAAGATGAGGCCCTTTTCCACAGTGGCGTATTGAGAGAAATCCCACATTCACTCTTGAGCCTTGATAGTGTCCTTGACACCCTTGATGCAACTCAAGAAGTTCCCTGACACCCGTTTCCACTCAAGAGGAACACTGAGGGTCCCGGTACAACTCAAGAAGAGCCCTGTTTTTCTCTCCTCATCTCAAGATGAGGCTCTATTTCCCTGCTTCATCTGGAAAGGAATCTCGGCATTCCTGTTGCACCTCAACGGGAAGGTGTCTCAATTTGAAAGTCGAGAGGAACACCAGGGGTCGTGCAAACATTCCAAAAGACACCAATGTCAAAATCCACTTCAGATGCACCTGATTCCCCTGCACTGTCTCAACTGTCAGCCCGAGTATCGACTCAAAACAGGATGGGAGTTGTGACAGCCCTGTGGCACCTTGAGAGAAAGCCACAGATCCCTATGTCAACTCGATAGGAAGCCTGACATTACTGTTACAGCTCGACAGGAAAGCAGACTTGCATGTCTCCAATGAGACGAGGCAGACTCCCTTGTTGAATCTCCATCAAACCCCGATATCCATGTCAGCACTGGAGAGGAACCCTGAGGTTCTGGCCTCAGATCCAGATGATGACCTAGGACCCGGCACTGACTGGAGAGGAATCCAGGCAGGCCCCTTGTAATTTGCGTGGAGACTGGACTTTCCTGAGGCCACACGAGCAGGTCCCTGAGTTGCCCATTGTAACTCGAGAGGAACCCCATGTTTCTTTTTGCAGTTCGAGACAAACTAGGAGATTCTCCTCTCAGTGCGAATTGAGGCCCTTTACTGCTGCAGCATCTTGAGAGAAATCCCACCTTCCCTCTTGAGCCTCGAAAGGGTCCTTAACACCCTTGATGCAACACAAGAAGTTCCCCATCATACCCATCTCCACTCGAGTGGGACACTGAGGGTCCCACCACAACTCCAGAAGAGCCCTGTTTCCCCTCATCTCGAGATGAGGGTACATTTCCCTGCTTCACTGGGAAAGGAATCCTGGCATTCCCGTCGCACCTCAAGAGGAGGTGGTCTCAAACTGAACCTCAAGAGGAACTCCAGGGGTCGTGCCACCATTCCAAAAGACCCGAGTGTCTCAATCCACTCCATATACACTTGATTCTCCTGAACTGACTCGACTGTCACCCCAAGTATTGACTCAAAACACGATTTCATGTGTGAAAGCCCTGTGACACCTCAAGAGAAAGCCACAGAACCCTTGCCAACTCGACAGGAAGCCTGACAGTACTGTTACAGCTCAAGAGGAAAGTGGACTTGCATGTCTCCTTATGAGACGAGGGCTAACTCCCTTGTTGAACTCTATAGGAACCCTGACATCCATGTCAGCACAGAAGAGGAAACCTCTGTCTCTGGCCTCAGCTCCAGATGAGGACCTAGTACCCAGCATCTACTGGAGAGGAATACTGAGTAGGCCCTCACAACTCGCATGGAGACTGAACTTTCTTGAAGCAACACCAGTGGGTTCATGAGGATCCTGTTGTAACTCAAGAGGAACCCAAATTTCCTGCTGCAACTCGAGAAAAACCAGGAGATTCTCCCCTCAACGCGAATGAGGCCCTTTTCCACTGTGGTGTCTCAAGAGAAATCCCACCATCCACTGGAACTGTAGGGGGTCATATGCACACTTGATGCAACTAAAGAAGTTCCCCAACATACCCGTCTCCACTCGAAAGGAACCCCTAGTGTCCCACCACAACTCAAGAAGAGCCCCCTTTACCCCCTTCATCTCAAGATGAGGGTCCATTTCCCAGCTTCTTCAGGAACGGAATCCTGGTGTTCCCGTCACACCTCAAGAGGTGGCTGTCTCAACTTGAAAGTCGAGATGAACCCACTGGTCATGCCATCATCCAAAAGACCTAAAAGTCCCAATCCACTCCAGATACACCTGATTCCCCTGCACTGACTTGACTGTCAGCCCTGGTATAGACTCACAAGACGATGGAACTGTGACAGCCTGCCGGGCGCTAGCATGAGGACCCCGCCAGTGCCAAAGGTCAAGAGGAAGGAAGCCTGACATATGAAAAGGCGTGATCTGGCTTCATGGGTTCCACATGGATTTTCCTGAGCATCTACCCCCCAAACCAGAGTCTGCCTGCCTTATTGTACTCTGCTTTCCACTTTTCTGTCATTAACAGGGGCTGTCCCCCACAACCTTTCTCTGGAAAATGTTAACTTAGAGCTCCAACCAGTCTCCTGCTTATGAAGGAATGTTTCAGCTCAAATCACTCTGATGACTTTCTAAATTGTCTGACAGGTTTCCGTGGAATTTTACAACTTGTGATTGTTTACAACCCCCAAACTCTGAGAGGCACAAAGTTTAAAGCATCTTAAAGATACAGAGCCTTTTCTAAAAAGCTAAAAATTATATTGGTGATGGGTTTCACTGTTGAGTCAATGACTGCAGACAGGCCTCCAAATTCTTTATCTTTTAGGCACCTGAAGGATATTCAGTTCAGTTCAATTGCTCAATTGTGTCCGACTCTTTCCGACTCCATGAATCACAGCACACCAGGCCTCCCTGTTCATTACCATCTCTCAGAGTTCACACAGATTCATGTGCATCGAGTCTGTGATGTCATCTAGACATCTCATCCTCGGTCAACCCCTTCTCCTCCTGCCCCCAATCCCTCTCAGCATCAGTCTTTTCCAATGAGTCAACTCTTCGAGTGAGGTGGCCAAAGTACTGGAGTTTCAGCTTTAGCATCATTCCTTCCAAAGGAATCCCGGGGTTGATCTCCTTCAGAATGGACTGGTTGGATCTCCTTGCAGTCCAAGGGACTCTCAAGAGTCTTCTCCTCCAACACCACAGTTCAAAAGCATCAATTCTTCGGCACTCAGCCTTCTTCACGGTCCAACTCTCACATCCATACGTGACTACATGAAAAACCATAGCCTTGAATAGATGGACTTTATTTGGGAAAGTAATGTCTCTGCTTTTAAATATACTATGTAGGTTGCTCATAACTTTTCTTCCAAGGAGTAAGTGTCTTATAATTTCATGGCTGCAGTCACCATCTACAGTTATTTTAGAGACCAAAAAAAAAAAAAAAAAGTCTGACACTGTTTCCATTGTTTCCCCATCTATTTCCTATGAAGTGATTGGACCGGATGCCATGATCTTCGTTTTCTGAATGTTGAGCTTTAAGCCAACTTTTTCACTTTCCTCTTTCACCTTCACCAAGAGGCCCTTTAGCTCCTCTTCACTTTCTGCCATAAGGGTGATGTCAACTGCATATTTGAGGTTATTGATATTTCTCCAGGAAATCTTGATTCCAGCTTGTGTTTCTTCCAGCCCAGCATTTCTCATGATGTACTCTGCATATAAGTTAAATAAGCAGGGTGACAATATACAGTCTTGACGTACTCCTTTTCCTATTGGGAACCAGTCTGTTGTTCCATGTCCAGTCCTAACTGTTGCTTTCTGACCTGCATACAGATTTCTCAAGAGGCAGGTTAGGTGGTCTGGCATTCCTATCTCTTTCAGAATTTTCCACAGTTTATTGTGATCCACATAGTCAAAGGCTTTGGCATAGTCAATAAAGCAGAAATAGATGTTTTTCTGGAACTCTCTTGCTTTTTTGATGATCCAGTGGATGTTGGCAATTTGATCTCTGGTTCCTCTAACTTTTCTAAAACCAGCTTGAACATCAGGGTGTTCACGGTTCATGTATTGCTAAAGCCTGGCTTGGAGAATTTTGAGCATAACTTTACTAGCATGTGAGATGAGTACAATTGCGCAGTAGTTTGAGCATTCTTTGGCATTGCCTTTCTTTGGAATTGGAATGAACACTGACCTTTTCCAATTCTGTGGCCACTGCTGAGTTTTCCAAATTTGCTGGTATATTGAGTGCAGCACTTTCACAGCATCGTCTTTCAGGATTTGAAACAGCTCCACTGGAATTCCATCACCTCCACTAGCTTTGTTCATAGTGATGCTTTCTAAGGCTCACTTGACTTCACATTCCAAGATGTCTGGCTCTAGATGAGTGATCACATCATCAGGATTATCTGGGTCGTGAAGATCTTTTTTGTACAGTTCTTCCATGTATTCTTGCCACCTCTTCTTAATATCTTCTGCTAATGTTAGGTCCATACCATTTCGGTCCTTTATCGAGCCCATCTTTGCATGAAATGTTCCCTTGGTATCTCTAATTTTCTTGAAGAGATCTCTAGTCTTTCCCATTCTGTTCTTTTCTTCTATTTCTTTACATTGATCTCTGAAGAAGGCTTTCTTATCTCTTCTTGCTATTCTTTGGAACTCTGCATTCAGATGTTTATATCTTTCCTTTTCTCCTTTGCTCCTCACCTCTCTTCTTTTCCCTGCTATTTGTAAGGCCTCCCTAGACAGCCATTTTGCTTTTTTGCATTTCTTTTCCATGGGGATGGTCTTGATCCCTGTCTCCCATACAATGTCATGAACCCCATTCCATAGTTCATCAGGCACTCTATCTATCAGATCTAGGCCCTTAAATCTATTTCTCACTTCCACTGTATAATCATAAGGGATTTGATTTAGGTCATACCTGGATGGTCTAGTGGTTTTCCCTACTTTCCAATTTGAGTCTGAATTTGGCAATAAGAAGTTCATGATCTGAACCACAGTCAGCTCCTGGTCTTGTTTTTGTTCATTTTATAGAGCTTCTCCATCTTTGCCTGCATAGAATATAATCAATCTGAATTCGGTGTTGACCATCTGGTGATGTCCATATGTAGAGTTGTGTTGGAAGAGGGTATTTGCTATGACAAGTGCATTTTCTTGGCAAAACTCTGTTAGTCTTTGCCCTGCTTCATTCTGCATTCCAAGGCAAATGCCTGTTACTCCAGGTGTTTCTTGACTTCATACCTTAGCATTCCAGTCCCCTATAATGAAAAGGACATCTTTTTTGGGTGTTAGTTCTAAAAGGTCTTTTAGGTCTTCATAAAACCGTTCAACTTCAGCCTCTTCAGGATTACTGGTTGGGTCATAGACTTGGATAACTGTGATATTGAATGGTTTGCCTTGGAATCAAACAGAGATTATTCTGTCGTTTTTGAGATTGCATCCAAATACTGCATTTCAGACTGTTTTGTTGACCATGATAGCTACTCCATTTCTTCTGAGGGATTCCTGCCCACAGTAGTAGGCATAATGGTCTTCTGAGTTAAATTCATCCATTCCAGTTCATTTTAGTTCGCTGACTCCTAGAATGTTGACATTCACCCTTGCCATCTCCTGTTTGACCTCTTCCAATTTGCCTTGATTCATGGACCTGACATTCCAGGGTCCTATGCAATATTGCTCTTTACAGCATCAGATCTTGCTTCTATCACCAGTCACATGCACAGCTGGATAATATTTTTTCTTTGGTTCCATCCCTTCATTCTTTCTGGAGTTATTTCTTCACTGATCTCCGGTAGCATATTGGGCACCTAATGACCTGTGGAGTTCCTCTTTTGGTATCCTATCATTTTGCCTTTTCATACTGTTCATGGAGTTCTCAAGGCAAGAATACTGAAGTGACTTGCTGTTTCCTTCTCCAGTGGACCACATTCTGTTAGCCCTCTCTACCATGACCCTCCCATTTTGGGTTGCCCAGCAGGCATGGCTTAGCTTCATTGAGTTAGACAAGGCTGTGGCCCTAGTGTCATTAAATTGACTCATTTTCTGTGAGTATGGTTTCAGTGTGTCTGCCCTCTGATGCTCTCTTGCAACATCTACCATTTTACTTGTGTTTCTCTTACCTTGGGTGTGGGGTATCTATTCACAGCTGCTCCAGCAAAGCATAGCCACTGCTCCTTACCTTGGACAAGAGTTATTTCCTTACTGCCGCCATTCCTGACCTTCAATGTGGGATCTCCTATAGGCCCTCCTGCAACTGTGAAGCCACCGCTCCTCGAGTTGCTTCTTCTGGCTGCTGGCCCTGGCCTCGGGCGGGGGTGGCTCCTCCCAGCTGCTGCCCCTGGCCTCGAATGCAGGGTGTCTCCCCCGAGCCACCCCTGACCTTGGACATTAATCAATGTAATTTGGATATATTAATCAATGTAATTTGGATATAGAAAAAGAATATAGTAATTTCGATGTTAGCAACACTAGACTTTTGAGTTAATTTTCTCTTTGTTATAAATCACTGTATTCCTCTTTCTTTGTTATAAATTGTTGTGTCCTTGCTATGTAAGAATTGAACTCTATTTAGTGCTTTTTGAGGTTGGTACCAGACTTTGGGAAGAACAACACTTTTAAGGTTTTCTGGTTGATAGATCCTTATCAGAAAAGCTCTGTAAAACGTTTATTGGCCCTCTGGACAGAAGATGATGTAAATCATCAAAGGCTTGTGTATATAACTAGGTATGCAGAGAGAAAGCCTGGTTTCAATAAGAGTCAGGGCTGCTGATGCTGCATAATTTTGTATTATCCATTGATCTCTATGTACAACCAAAGGTATAAAAAACTTTTCAGGACAATAAAGGATGGACCAGTTTCTCAGACCAGCTTCTCAAACTGGTTTCTTGGAAATCTGTCATCCCTCGGGTCGACTTCCTCTCTCTCCCTTTCTTCCTCTGCCTCCCTCTCCTTTTCAGGCTGAATTCCCATCAGGAGCGTGGAGGCACACCATGTCTACTTACTTGCCCTGGCTTCTAAGACCCACGCGAGAGGCAGCCCAAGGCAGGACACCGTCAGTTATTCAAGGGGGGCGCTGGTGGCCTAACATAGATGGTGCAAACCTCTTGTCTCAAGGTTTTATTAGT
Organism: Eudorcas thomsonii; assembly: GCA_006408755.1. Classification (NCBI taxonomy): domain Eukaryota; kingdom Metazoa; phylum Chordata; class Mammalia; order Artiodactyla; family Bovidae; genus Eudorcas; species Eudorcas thomsonii. The sequence goes on along the minus strand of SJYE01004594.1, from coordinate 191,925 downwards.
TTTCCTCATAAACCAAGTTATTCAGTATCTTTTCTCCATTAAATTTTCTTACAACATTATTTTCCCCTAATCTCTCTTATATTTCAAATTAAGTAGTCATTTCCCAGACTCTGACGCTGTCCCACTTCAAATTCCCTGGATCCACTGGGGCTGGACCCAGGCAACAGCCCTGTGGCACCTTGAAAGAAAGCCACAGATCCCTATTTCAACTCGACAGGAAGCCTGACAGTACTATTACTGTTCGAGAGGAAAGGGGACGTGCATGTCTCCACACGAGATGAGGCCTGACTCCCCTGTGGAAACTCAATAGGCACCCCGAGATCCATGTCAGCATGGAGAGGAACCCTGAGGTTTCAGCCTCAGCTCCATATGAGGATCTAGGACCCAGCACTGACTGGAGAGGAATCCCGAGAGGCCCCTCACAACTCCCATGGAGACTAACCTTTCCTGAGACAAAACGAGCTGGTTCCAGAGGTCCCAGTCGTAACTCAGGAGGAACCCAATGTTTCCTGCTGCAACTCGAGAAAAACCAGGAGATTCTCCTGTTAGCACGAGATGAGGCCATTTTCTGCTGTGACATCATGAGAAAAATCCCACCTTCCCCTCTTGAACCTCAAAAAGGTCCTTGACACCCTTGATGCAACTTGGAAGTCCTCTGACATACCTGTCTCCATGAGAGAGGACCACCGAGGGTCCCACCACAACTCAAGAAGAGCCCCATTTTACCCTCCTCATCTTGAGAAGAGGGTCCAACCTTGCTTCTTCAGAAAAGGAATCTTGGTGTTCCCATTGCACCTCAAGAGGAAGCACTCTCAACTTGAAAGTTGAGAGAAACTCCAGGGGTCTTACCACCATTTCAAACGATGGTGATGTCCCAGTCCACTCCAGATACACCTGATTCCCCTGCACTGACTCGAATGCCACTCAGAGGACTCACAACATGATGGCATGTGTGACAGTCCTGTAGCACCTCAAGAGAAAGCCACAGATCCCTATGTCAACTCGACAGGAAACCTGACACTACTGTTACAGTTCAGGAGGAAAGCAAACATGCATGTCTCCACATGAGACGAGGCCTGACTCCCCTGTGGAAACTCCATAGGAACGCCGAGATCCATGTCAGCACTGGAGAGGAACCCTGAGGTTGCAGCCTCAGCTCCAGATGAGGACCTAAGACCCGGCACTGACTGGAGAGGAATCCTGAGTGGCCCCTCACAACTCACATGGAGACGGGAATTTCCTGAGGCCACACGAGTGGGTCCCTGAGGTCCCCATTGAAACTTGAGAGGAACCCCAAGTTTCCTGTCGCAACTCGAGAAAAACCAGGAGATTCTCCCCTCAAAGTGAAATGAGGCCCTTTCCGGCTGCGGCTTCTTGAGAGAAATCCCACCTTCCCTCTTGAGCATCAAAAGGGTCCTTGACACCCTTGATGCAACTCAAGAACTTCCCCGACATATCTGTCTCCACTCGAGAGGAACACCGAATGTCCCTCCACAACTCAAGAAGAGCCACTTTTTCCCTCCTAATATTGAGATGAGGGTCCATTTCCCTGCTTCATCAGGAAAGGAAGCCCAGCATTCCCATCACACCTCAAGAGGAGGCAGTCTCAAGTTGAAAGTCAAGAGGAACTCCTGGGGTCGTGCCACCAATCCTAAAGACCCTGATGTCCCAATCCACTCCAGCTACACCTGATTCCTCTGCACTGACTCGACGGTCACCCCGAGTATCAGCTCACAACAGGATGCCACATATGACAGCCCTGTGGCACCTCGAGAGAAAGCCACAGATCCTTATGTCAACTCGACAGGAATCCTAACACTACTGTTACAGCTTGGGAGAAAGGCGGACTTGCATGTCTCCACACGAGATGTGGCTTGACTCCCCTGTGTAAACTCTATAGGAACCCCGAGATCCATGTCAGCACTGGAGAGAAAACCTGAGGTTGCAGCCTCAGCTCCAGATGATGACCTAGGACCCGACGCCAACTGGAGATGAATCCCAAGAGGACCCTCACCACTAGCATGGAGACTGGACTTTCATGAGGCCACGTGATTGGGTTCTTGAGGTCCCCATCATAACTTGAGGTGAAATCCAATTTTCCTATCGCAACTTGAGAAAAACCAGGAGATTCTCCCCTCAGCACGAGATGAGGCCCTTTTCTGCTGCATCGTCTTGAAAGAAATCTCACCTTTTCTCTTGAGCCTGGAAAGGGCCCTAGACACCTTTGATGCAACTCAAGAAGTTCCCCGAGATATCCTTCTCTACTCAAGAGGAATACCAAGTGTCCCACCACAGCTCAAGAAGAGCCCCGTTTTTTGCTCCTAATCTCAAGATGAAGGTCTATTTTCCTGCTTCTTTGGGAAAGGAATCCCAGCGTTCCCATCACACCTCAAGAGGAGGCTGTCTCAACTTAAAAGTCGATTGGAACACCAGGGGTCGTGCCACCATTCTAAAAGACCCCAATGTCCCAATCCACTTCAGATACACCTAATTCCCCTACACTGATTCAACTGTCACCCCAAGTATCGACTCAAAACACGATGGGATGTGTGACAGTCCTGTGGTACCTCAAGAGAAAGCCACAGGTCCCTATATCAAATTGACAGGAAACCTGACACTACTGTTACAGCTTGGGAGGGAAGTGGACTTGCATGACTCCACACGAGAAGAGGCCTGACTCCCTTGCTGAAACTCCATAAGGACCCTGAGATCCTGTCAGCACTGGAGAGGAACCTGGCATTCCGGCCTCAGCTCCAGATGAGGAACTAGGACACAGCACCAAATGGAGAGAAATCCTGAGATGCCGGCAGCGAGCACGGGAGATCCCACCCATGACAATGTCATGTGGAGAGACCTGAAGGGCCAAGGCGAGTCAGGTCTCAAGGGGTCTCTGCCTGAGCTTCTACCCCGAAACCAAAATCTATCTCTTTACAGTCTGCTGTACTATACTCTTCTGACATTACAGGGGGCAATCCCCGACCACCTTTCTCTAGAAAAAGTTAACTGAGAGCTCCAACCGATCTCCTGCATTTGAAAGGAGTGTCTCTGCTCAAACCCCTCTGATGGCTCTCTAGCTTGCCTGACAGTTTTCCCTGGACTTTTACAACTATGCATGTGATTGTTTACAGCCCCCCAACCATGAGAGGCATGTAGCTTAAAACATCTTAAAGATATAGAGCCTTTTCTAAAAAGCTAAAAATTATATTGGTGATGGGTTTCACTGCTGAGTCAATGACTGCTGCCAGGCCTCCATATGATTTATCTTTTAGGCACCTGGGAGGATATTAATCAATGTATCAGGATGCAGAAATAGGACTATATTAGTTTTGATGTTAGCAACACTAGACTTTTGAGTTAGTGAACTTTCTCTTTGTTAGAAATCACTGTCCTCCCCTTTCCTTGTTATAAATTGTTGTGTCCTTGCTATGTAAGAATGTAACTTTATTTAGTGCTTTCTGAGAGTGACACCAGACTTTGAAAAGAACAACACTTTTAAGGCAAGTAAGTTTTCTGATTGACAGACCCTTATCAGTAAAGGGCCATAAAATGCTAATAGGCCTCCTGGTCAGAAGATGATGTAAATCACCTAAGACTTGTGTATACAGCTAGGTATGCAGAGAGAAAGCTTGGTCTCGATGAGAGTCAGGGCTGGTGATGCTGCATAACTTTGTATTATCCATTCATCTCTATGTACAACCAAATGTATAAAAAGCTTCTCTGGACAATAAAGGATGGACCAGTCACTGGAAAGACTGGTTTCCCCCGTGTGGTCTTTTCTCCTTCTCATATTTTCTGGTTGAATTCCCATCTTGAGCATGGAGGCTTGACATGTCTACTTACTTGGCTGCTAAGACCCATGCGAGAGGGAGCCCAAGGCAGGGCACCTTACTCTATTCAAGCAGGCGCTGGTGGCCTACGTAGGTGGTGCAAGTTTCTTGTCTTGAAAGTATATTAGCTTTCCACGTAAATTAAGTTATTCAGCCTCTTTCTATCCTCTATTCTCTTAACTGCAAACTCTTTCCTTCTCTCTCTCTAAATCTATATATCTCTCTCACCACGCTGTCCCCACTCCAAATTACCCTGGATCCACCAGGGCTGGACTCTGGCAAGTGGAGCCTGGAACAGGCTATTTGAAGCTAGGTCTCCCCAGTGTGCAGTTTTCGGGACAGCTAGGACCCCAGTCAGGGTGTCATGGAGTAGTAATAAAGATCGCGGAGTAAGTAATAAGTAATCGTAGTAAAAAAGGATTCTATAAATAAAAAATGTTTCTCTTGTGGCCAGATGGGGCATTTTTTCTGGCAATGTCCTGCTAAACAGAGACAACAAGCCATGCTAATTAACCCCAGATAGCTCAGGAGTAGACGTCAGTTCTACCACCACAACAATATTAACCCTTGACGTGCTGGTTATTCCGATTCCAAAGGGAGTGGCTGCATAAGATAGGTAGGGAAAGAGTGGTGGGAAGTTTTGGGTTGAAAGAAACTCAGTTGAAGGGTTGAAAGAAACCCAGTTGAAGGGATGAAAGAAACCCAGTTTAAGAGTTGAAAGAAACACAGTTGAATGGTTGAAATGAAACCTGCTTTCTAAGGGTTGAAAGAAACCTGTTTTCTAAGGCTTGAAACAAATCTGTTCTCTAAGGGTTGAAATAAACCTGCTTTCCAAGGGTTGAAAAGAAACCCCCTTTCCAAAGGTTGAAACGAAACCTTCTTTACAAGACTTAAATCTTTCTCTGTACAAATCTCTGACATAGGTAACGATGAGTCAAAACAACAACAACTCTTTATAGAAGTTATTTTACAGCTGTTAAACAAAAGACAAATCAAAGTTAAAAAAGCTAGTATTCAGTTCCTCTTTTAGATACTTGGTTAAAGGTAGGAAACAGCTAAACACATATTATGCTTTTGCTCTGTGGAATATGATTAAAAAATGTTCTGGACCCCCGTCATGAGGCTGTTATATAGCCTATCGGAGAGGCTATAACGGTAGATGGTAGTGGGTCTCCACTTTCTATGCAGATCATATTTTCTGCCATTGACAAACAAAAAGAGGGATACTGTGCTCTACCTCCCAAGGAAAGAGAGAGCTTACAGGACACTGCAGCCAGGCACCCTGGTGAGCCCCCTCCCCCTCTACACAAACCTTTAAAAATTTATCCACCACTTTCTGATTTAAGACGACCACCCCACTGCCACCCCAGCTTGTGCCTCCCCAGGCTTAGGAATTCCCCACTTTGCCTCCAAAACCTCCCAGAGCATTGCCTAAGGCTGAAAAAGTTTTTTGAACAAAGTAACATTGAAAGCAGATGCGTGCACAATATGCAGAGTGTACTCCTCAGAGAAAATCCCCTCAAGGGGGCTTCACCGGAACAAAACAAAAAAAGAGAAAAAGAAAATAGAAAGAAAGAAAAAATAATAATCGTAGTAAAAGGGATTCTACAAATAAAAAATGTTTCTCCTGTGGCCAAATGGGGCATTTTTTTTTGCTGGCAATGTCCTGCTAAACAGAGACAACAAGCCATGCCAATTAACCCCAGGTAGCTCAGGACTAGACCTCAGTTCTACCACCACAACAATATTAACCCCTGACGTGCCAGTTATTCTGATTTCAAAGGGAGTGGCTGGCCCCCTGCTTGAGGACATTCTGCACTTGTGTTAGGGCATAGCTCGCTTTCTTTTCAAGGAATTTTGGAGGTTCCTGGTGTAGTAGATCCTGATTATACTAAGGAAATTAAAGTTTTGATCTTGCCACTTGCTAAAACTGTGCAAATTAATAAAGGTTAAAGAATAACACAGCTTTTCCTTTAACCTTATCAGACAAGAAAAACCTTGATTTCTCAAGCTAAGGGCCTCAGAGGATTTGGATCTAGTGATCTAGCTTTTGGGGTGCAAAAATTACAGCTTCTAGGCCTTTAAAAGATCTTTTAATTGAAGGATATAAAATGTCAGGGCTGTTAGACACTAAAGCAGACGTTTCTTGCATTGCTGGGTAAGACTGGCCCAGTTCCTGGCCAACATATACTACTGAAAATGAGTTGGTGGGATTAGAGAAAGTGGTATGCAGGGTGGGAGTGCTGCAGAGGAAAAGGTGAGGGAGAGTTTAAAACCTTGGGAGTAGTGAGTTCCCCATTGTTGGAGGTATTCAAGCAAAGATTAGATGGTTGCTTGTCATCTAAAAAGCTATAGACCAGATTTAGGTTACAGAAGGATAACTGGAGAAGCTTATAAAGATATTGTGCAACACCTCTTTACTTGCTTCTCATATTTAGGTCTGCCAAAAGTTTTGAAAACTGATAATGCCCCTTTAAAGCTGTGGAGAGATTGTTTACTAACTTTAAATGATTTCCAGAAGTTATTAGGGGATATTAACTGGATACGCCCACATTTAAAACTGACTACTGCAGATTTAAAGCCTTTGTTTGATAGCTTAAAAAAAAAAAGAAAAAGAGAAAAGGCGATCCTAATCCAAGTTCTAAAAAAAAAAAAGTTAACTAGTGAGACAGAGTTGGCTCTTGTTAAAGTGGATGAGGCTTTAAATGATCAGTTAATTAAGATTAATATTACCAAAAGATGAGATTAAATTATTCTTGCCACAAAACATACACCTACAAGATGCTATGACAAGAAGGCCCATTGGTTCCATCTACCAGTGACCCTAAGAAAAATAGTTTTCTCTTATCCCAGCTTGGTGGCACAAATAATCATAAAAAGAAAAAAAAAAGAAGTGTGGAACTTTTTAGAAAAAAGTAGCAAATATAGTAATTCCATCCAATAAGGATCAACTGTAATATTGCATAGGAACCTGGAATGTCAAGTCCATGAATCAAGGCAAATTGGAAGTGGTCAAACAAGAGATGGCAAGGGTGAACGTCAACATTATAGGAATCAGCGAACTAAAATGGACTGGAATGGGTGAATTTAACTCAGATGACGATTATATCTACTACTGCGGGCAGGAATCCCTCAGAAGAAATGGAGTAGCCATCATGGTCAACAAAACAGTCTGAAATGCAGTATTTGGATGCAATCTCAAAAATGACAGAATGATCTCAGTTCATTTCCAAGGCAAACCATTCAATATCACAGTTATCCAAGTCTGTGCCCCAACCAGTAATGCTGAAGAAGCTGAAGATGAACGGTTTTATGAAGACCTACAAGGCCTTTTAGAACTAACACCCAAAAAAGATGTCCTTTTCATTATAGGAGACTGGAATTCTAAAGTAGGAAGTCAAGAAACACCTGGAGTAACACGCATTTGCCTTGGAATGCAGAATGAAGCAGGGCAAAGACTAATAAAGTTTTGCCAAGAAAATGCACTGGTCATAGCAAACACCCTCTTCCAACAACACAAGAGAAGACTCTACACATGGACATCACCAGATGGTCAACAACAAAATCAGATTGATTATATTCTATGCAGGCAAAGATGGAGAAGCTCTATAAAATGAACAAAAACAAGACCAGGAGCTGACTGTGGTTCAGATCATGAACTCCTTATTATCAAATACAGACTGAAATTGAAGAAAGTAGGGAAAACCGCTAGACCATTCAGGTATGACTTAAATCAAATCCCTTATGATTATACAGTGGAAGTGAGAAATAGATTTAAGGTCCTAGATCTGATAGATAGAGTGCCTGATGAACTATGGAATGGGGTTCATGACATTGTATGGGAGACAGGGATCAAGACCATCCCCATGGAAAAGAAATGCAAAAAAGCAAAATGGCTGTCTAGGGAGGCCTAGACAGAGAGGTGAGGAGCAAAGAAGAGAGGTGAGGAGCAAAGGAGAAAGGAAAGATATAAACATCTGAATGCAGAGTTCCAAAGAATAGCAAGAAGAGATAAGAAAGCCTTCTTCAGAGATCAATGTAAAGAAATAGAGGGAAAGAACAGAATGGGAAAGACTAGAGATCTCTTCAAGAAAATTAGAGATACCAAGAGAACATTTCATGCAAAGATGGGCTCGATAAAGGACCGAAATGGTATGGACCTAACATTAGCAGAAGATATTAAGAAGAGGTGGCAAGAATACATGGAAGANGAATTGATGCTTTTGAACTGTGGTGTTGGAGAAGACTCTTGAGAGTCCCTTGGACTGCAAGGAGACCCAACCAGTCCATTCTGAAGGAGATCAGCTCTGGGATTTCTTTGGAAGGAATGATGCTAAAGCTGAAACTCCAGTACTTTGGCCACCTCATGCGAAGAGTTGACTCATTGGAAAAGACTCTGATGCTGGGAGGGAATGGGGGCAGGAGGAGAAGAGGACAGAGGATGAGATGTCTGGATGGCATCACGGACTTGTTGGACGTGAGTCTGAGTGAACTCCTAGAGATGGTAATGAACAGGGAGACTTGGCGTGCTGTGATTCATGCGGTCGCAAAGAGTCAGACACGACTGAGCGACTGAACTTGAACTTGCAAGTCTTTTACAAAATAGTGATGTTTGGCAAGTTGCCCTGATAGATTTCAGGGGTCAAATTTGTTTTCATTTGCCCTCAAGTCCTCACAGTAGTTAAAAGTGCAAAAATATTAACTTGGCAGTTTGAAGATACCTGTGGAACTTTCCAACCCTATGTACTTCCTTTGCTCCCATTTACCCTATGTGGGAGGGACGTGCTGTCTCAAATGGGAGTGCTAATTTCAGCCCTGATGATAAAGTGACCTCTCAAATGTTGCAGATGTGCTATGATCCATCAAAAGAATTGGGTAAACAACAGACAGGAATAATTGAGCCAATTTGCCCAACTCTTCAACAGTTATGTACTGGATTAGGCTATCCAAATTTATAATGGAGGCCATTGTTTTTGCTGCCAACTCCATTACATGGAAATCTCAGGACCCAGTGTGAGTTGAAAAATGGCCTCTGCTTAAAGAAAAATTACTGGCAGCTAAAACGTTAATTTCTGAACAACTGAAATAGGGGCATATTGAGCCCTCCAATAGCTCCTGGAACACTCCTATTTTTGTCATTAAGAAAAAATCTGGTAAATGGCAGCTTTTACAGGATTTGAGAGCAATTAATGCCACCATGGAGGATATGGGGCCCTTACAACCTGGGCTCCCTTCCCCAGGAGCCGTTCCAGAGGGATATAATATAATTGTAATTGATTTACAGGATTGATTTTTCACCATTCCCTTAAATGTTGAGGACAAAAAGTGCTTTGCCTTTAGCTTGCCATCAGAAAATCTTATACAGCCTTATTTAGCGTTTCAATGGAAAGTGTTACCTCAGGGAATGAAAAATTGCCCTATCTTATGCTAAAAATTTGTCAATGCCGCTTTGGAGGATATTAGGGCTAAATATGAACAAGTATATATGATTCACTATATGGATATCTTAATAGCTTACCAAGATAGAGCTCATTTACAAACCGTCCTCCAAAATTTAACCCAGGCATTGTCAGCTAGAGGCTTAAAAACTGCCCCAGAGAAAATTCAAGTTAACCCACCTATAACTTAAGAAGGGTTATCAGTTCAGAAACTGTGACTCATGCCCTGCTTCAACTAAGAAAAGATTATCTAGTCACTTTAAATAATTATCATAAAATTTAGGTGATATTAATTGGATTCAGTTCAGTTCAGTTGCTCAGTCGTGTCTGACTCTGCAACCCTATGAATCACAGCACACCAGGCCTCCCTGTCCATCACCAGCTCCCGGAGTTCACTCAGACTCATGCCCAATGAGTCCGTGATGCCATCCAGACATCTCATCCTCGGTCAACCCCTTCTCCTCCTGCCACCAATCCCTCCCAGCATCAGAGTCTTTTCCAATGAGTCAACTCTTCGCATGAGGTGGCCAAAGTACTGGAGTTTCAGCTTTAGCATCATTCCTTCCAAAGAAATCCCAGAGCTGATCTCCTTCAGAATGGACTGGTTGGGTCTCCTTGCAGTCCAAGGGACTCTCAAGAGTCTTCTCCAACACCACAGTTCAAAAGCATCAATTCTTCGGCACTCAGCCTTCTTCACAGTCCAACTCTAACATCCATACATGACCACAGGAAAACCCATAGCCTTGACTAAACAGACCTTAGTCGGCAAAGTAATGTCTCTGCTTTTGAATATACTATCTAGGTTGCTCATAACTTTCCTTCCAAGAAGTAAGCGTCTTTGAATTTCATGGCTGCAGTCACCATCTGCAGTGATTTTGGAGCCCCCCAAAATAAAGTCTAACACTGTTTTCACTGTTTCTCCATCTATTTTCCATGAAGTGATGGGACCAGATGCCATGATCTTCGTTTTCTGAATGTTGAGCTTTCAGCCAACTTTTTCACTCTCTTCTTTCACCTTCATCAAGAGGCTTTTTAGTTCCTCTTTACTTTCTGCCATAAGGGTGGTGTCATCTGCATATCTGAGATTATTGATATTTCTCCTGGCAATCTTGATTCCAGCTTGTGTTTCTTCCAGCCCAGCATTTCTCATGATGTACTCTGCATATACAAGCAGGGTGACAATATACAGCCTAGACATACTCCTTTTCCTATTTGGAACCAGTCTGTTGTTCCATGTCCAGTTCTAACTGTTGCTTCCTGACCTGCATACAGATTTCTCAAGAGGCAGGTTAGGTGGTCTGGTATTCCCATCTCTTTCAGAGTTTTCCACAGTTTATTGTGATCCACACAGTCAAAGGCTTTGGAATAGTCAATAAAGCAGAAATAGATGTTTTTCTGGAACTCTCTTGCCTTTTCCATGATCCAGCAGATGTTGGCAATTTGATCTCTGGTTCCTCTAACTTTTCTAAAACCAGCTTGAACATCAGGGTGTTCACGGTTCATGTATTGCTGAAGCTTGACTTGGAGAATTTTGAGCATTACTTTACCAGCATGTGAGATGAGTGCAACTGTGTGGTAGTTAGAGCATTCTTTGGCATTGCCTTTCTTTGGAATTGGAATGAACACTGACCTTTTCCAGTCCTGTGGCCACTGCTGAGTTTTCCAAATTTGCTGGCATATTGAGTGCAGCACTTTCACAGCGTCATCTTTCAGGATTTGAAACAGCTCCACTGGAATTCCATCACCTCCACTAGCTTTGTTCTTAGCGATTCTTTCTAAGAGCACTTGACTTCACATTGGATTATGCCTTATTTAAAATTAACCACTGCTGAATTAAAGCCTCTTTTTAGCATTTTGAGTGGAGTTCCTGATCCAACTTCCAAAAGACAATTAACTGCTTAGGCTCGGGAAGCCCTAGGCAAAGTAGAAACAGTCTTATCTAATAGTTATGTAAAAAGAATTGATATAATGATAACTTGCCAGGTCCTTTGTCTAGCAACTCCAACAGCACCTATGGGAGTTCTGTTGCAAAGCAGCCCTCTAGAATGGATCCATCTTCCCGCCCAAGCTAAAAATGTCGTGGCTTCTTATCCTGGTTTAATTGCCACATTAATGCTAAAGGGAAGAAAACGGAGCATTCAATTGTTCGGTAAAGAGCCAGCAGAGATCGTAATTCCATATAATAAGGCACACGTGATGCTCTTCTAATGTTTGATGAAGATTGGCAGATTTCTATAGGGAATTATTGTGGTCAAATTCTACATCATTTACCCTCGCATGTTCTGTTAAATTTTATGTCTAAGCATCCAATTATTTTTCCTGTTAGATGCAAACAGTCTCCTATTCCAGATGCTCAGATAGCCTTTACTGACCGGTCAGCACATGGTAAAGCCTCAATCGTTACAAAAAATCATCACAAAGTTTTAGAAACACAGGAAAGTTCAGCTCAAAGAGCTGAAATTACAGCTGTCATAGAGGCTTTTGTTATGTTCGCAGATGAGGAATTTAACCTTTACTCTGACTCTCAGTATGTAGTTAGGCTGTTTCCACACGTTGAGACTGCTGTTCTTCCAGAGAATAAAACTACTATATTTTATTTGCAAACAAAACTACAACAACAAATTTAGAAAAGGAATAAAGTACTTTTTATCAGTCACATTCGGGCTCATTCCATACTGCCTGGCCCTTTAAATTCTTTCAATGATCAGGCAGATTCACTAACCAGGACTACAGTGGCTTCTGTTTTTGAAGAGGCATGAGCTTCTCACTCCCTTCGTCATCAAAATGCTATTGCATTAAGATATCAATTTCAGATTCCTTGAGAGTCTGCTCGAGAGATTGTGCCTTCCTGTTCACACTGTCTCACCACTATAAATAGCTGCCTTATGACAGAAAGTGAAGATGAACTAAAAAGCCTCTTGATGAAAGTAAAGGAGGAGAGTGAAAAAGTTGGCTTAAAGCTCAACATTCAGAAAACGAATATCATGGCATCTGATCTCATCACTCCATGGGAAATAGATGGAGAAACTGAAAACAGTGTCAGACTTTTTTTTTGGCGGGAGGAGGGGGGGCTCCAAAATCACTGCAGATGGTGACTGCAGCCATGAAATTCAAAGACGCTTACTTCTTGGAAGGAAAGTTATGAGCAACCTAGATAGTATATTCAAAAGCAGAGACATTACTTTGCCGACTAAGGTCCGTTTAGTCAAGGCTATGGGTTTTCCTGTGGTCATGTTTGGATGTGAGAGTTGGACTGTGAAGAAGGCTGAGCGCTGAAGAATTGATGCTTTTGAACTGTGGTGTTGGAGAAGACTCTTGAGAGTCCCTTGGACTGCAAGGAGATCCAACCAGTCCATTCTGAAAGAGATCAGCCCTGGGATTTCTTTGGAAGGAATGATGCTAAAGCTGAAACTCCAGTACTTTGGCCACCTCATGCGAAGAGTTGACTCATTGGAAAAGACTCTGATGCTGGGAGGGATTGGTGGCAGGAGGAGAAGGGGACGACTGAGAATGAGATGGCTGGATGGCATCACAGACTCAATGGATGTAAATCTGAGTGAACTCCGGGAGCTGGTGATGGACAGGGAGGCCTGGCGTGCTGTGATTCATGGGGTCACAAAGAGATGGATACGACTGAGGGACTGTACTGAACTGATAAGAGTTAACCCTCGTGTTCTCAGATCTAAGGCACTCTGGCAGATGGATGTAACTCATGTCTCTTCATTTGAAAATTGCCTTTTGTTCGTGTAACTGTGAATACCTTTTCTCATGTTATTATTGCAACTGCTCATACACGGGAAGCAGTTAAAGATTTAATACAACATCTCTTTACTTGTTTTTCATATCTGGGCTTGTCAAAAGCTTTAAATCTGATAATGCCCCTGCTTACACTTCTAAATCGTTTCAGCATTTTTGTACAAAGTTTCAAATTAAACATAACACCAGCACCTCTTATAATCTGCAGGGACAAGCCATTGTGGAAAGAACACACTAAACATTAAAAATCCATATTCAAAAACTAAAAGTAGGAAAACTCAAATGTACTTCTCCTCATCAGATTTTAAAACATGCTCTCTTTGTAATAAATAATTTAAATGCTGATTCATCTGGAACAACAAAATTCAAAGCCATTGGTAAAGTGGAAGGTCCTCCTCTCTGGACAATGGAAAGGTCTTTACCCATTATTAACTAGTGGTCGAGGATGTGCTTGTATTTTTCCACAGGTCACAGATTCACCAGTTTGGATCCTAGACAGACTGATTTGCCATGTCGCAGTCCCCCAGACACCTGATTCACCACAAAAGAGGAAAGGCACACCTCTGCCCCTGCAGCCAGCGCCGCATGAAACAGCTGTGCACCGGGAGCTGTTGGGGGGGGGGAGGGCAGCCTGACTGATGGGACCCAGTGCCTCGCGCTCACAACCGGTGGCCCCACCAGTGTCCGTCTGTGCTTGCTTGGCCACCACTAGGCCCGATGCCAGTTTAGCAGAGGGTGGGGCGAGGGCCGCACCCGGGTGCCCGCTGGCAGGAGAGGCAAGACAAACATCGAGATCCCAGCGGGACTAACAGAGCTGCTGCAGCATGAACTCTGAACAGAAAATGATTCTACTTATTCTATTTTAGCTTGTTTACCCTCTCCCTATGATTGTCTCTTTATCAGTGACTATAGAAAACTTAATGTACAAATGGACAAAATTTAGTGACTTGTGAACAATGTATGCTTTTATCTTGTTTAACTCCTCAATAGAATGTTTGCTCTTTTGTAGTGTTAAAACGTCCACTCTTTCTTATGGTGCCTTTAACTGTAACTACTTATTGGTATGATAATTATGGTCTTGGTGTGTTAAAACAACTACAGGATTTAATGCAGTCACGATAGTTTGTGGGCTTACTTATTTTGGGAATATCAGCTTTAATAACAACAATTGGTACTGTTTCTATCACTGCTATTGTTACTGTGGCAGCAATATCGTTGACTCAACAAGTGCAAATGCCCAATATGTGGAAAAATCATATTTTAGTGTTTGGAATAGCTCAGTTATTAGTTTAGATTTAGGGAAACTTTATAATCAGATACAGACCATGAAACACTCTCGATTAGATTTTACTGCAACAGGAGCAGTTGATGACTTTTTTCACACCTTCTCTAACTTTATTTCTGCAAAGAACATTCTGTCTACTATTTTCAGCTATGCTGCTGTGGGTGCTCTCCTTTTGCTTCTCATAATCATTCTTCCTTGTATTGTCAGGATTCTTCAGCAGAGCATTCAGAAGCTTGTAACTGAATTACACCTGGCTGTTTTAAGAAATAAAAAAAGAGGGAGATGCCGGAAGCCAGCACAGGAGATCCCCACCCATGACAAGGTCATGTGGAGAGACCTGATGGGCCAAGGAAAGTCAGGTCTCAAGGGGTCTTCTACCTGAGCATCTACCCTGGAACCAAAATCTTTCTGTTTACTGTCTGTTATTCTATACTCTTATGACATTACAGGAGGCTATCCTTGACTACCTTTCTCTGGAAAAAGTTAAGTTAGAACTCCAATAGGTCTCCTGCATATGAAAGGAGTGTCTCAGATCAGACCTCTCTGATGGCGCTCTAACTTGCCTGACAGGTTCCCCCGGATTTTTACAACTATACATGTGATTGTTTACAGCTCCCCAACCATGAGAGGCATGCAGCTTAAAACATCTTAAAGATATAGAGCCTTTTCTAAAAAGCTAAAAATTATATTGGTGATGGGTTTCACTGTTGAGTCAATGACTGCTGCCAGGCCTCCATATGATTTATCTTTTAGGCACCTGGGAGGATATTAATCAGTGTAATCAAAATGCAGAAATAGGAATATATTAGTTTTGATGTTAGCAACACTAGACTTTTGAGTTAGTGAACTTTCTCTTTGTTAGAAATCACTGTCCTCCCCTTTCCTTGTTATAAATTGTTGTGTCCTTGCTATGTAAGAATGTAACTTTATTTAGTGCTTTCTGAGAGTGACACCAGACTTTGAAAAGAACAACACTTTTAAGGCAAATAAGTTTTCTGATTGACAGACCCTTATCAGTAAAGGGCCATAAAATGCTAATAGGCCTCCTGGCCAGAAGATGATGTAAATCACCTAAGACTTGTGTATACAGCTAGGTATGCAGAGAGAAAGCCTGGTCTCGATGAGAGTCAGGGCTGGTGACGCTGCATAACTTTGTATTATCCATTCATCTCTATGTACAACCAAATGTATAAAAAGCTTCTCTGGACAATAAAGGATGGACCAGTCACTGGAAAGACTGGTTTCCCCCGTGTGGTCTTTCCTCCTTCTCATATTTTCTGGCTGAATTCCCATCTCAAGCATGGAGGCTCACCATGTCTACTTACTTGCCCTGGCTTCTAAGACCCATGTGACTGGGAGCCCAAGGCAGGGTACCCTCCGCTATTCAAGCAGGTGCTGGTAGCCTACGAAGTTGGTGCAAGTTTCTTGTCTTGAAACTATATTAGCTTTCCATGTAAGCCAAGTTATTCAGCCTCTTTCCCTCCTCTATTTCTTAACTGCAAACTCCTTCCTTATCTCTCACTAAATCTATATATCTCTCTCACCATGCTGTCCCCCCTTCTAAATACTTGGATCATCTGGGCTGGACACCAGCACCGAGAGGCCCCCGGCAACTCACATGGAGTGGACTTTCCTGATATCACACTAGCAGCTCCCTGAGGTCTCCGTTGTAATTTGAGAGGAACCAAAGTTTCCTGCTGCAACTGGAGAAAAAGCAGGAGGTTCTCCCCTCAAGGCGAGCCCTCTGTGGTGTCTCGAGAGAAATCCCACCTTCCCTCTTGAGCCTTGAAAGGGTCATTGACACCCTTGATGCAACTCAAGAAGTTCCCTAACATACTCGTCTCCACTCGAGAGGAACACCGAGGGTCCCGCCCCAACTCAAGAAGAGCTCCATTTTCCCTTCTTAATCTCGAGATGAGGGGCCTTTTACCAGCTTCGTTGGGAAAGGAATCCTGGTGTTCCTGTCACAACTCAAAAGGAAGGGGTCTTAACTTAAAAGTCGAGAGGTACTCCAGGTGTTATGCTACCATTCCAAAAGACCCCTTATGTCCCAGTCCACTCAAGATACACCTGATTCCCCTTCACTGACTCGACTGTCACCCCGATTATAGGCTCACAACATGATGCCATGTGTGACAGGCCTTTGGCACCTCAAGAGAAACCACAGATCCCTATGTCTACTCGACATGAAGCCTGACACTACTTTGACTCCTCTCAAGAGGAGGCGGTCTCAATTTAAAGTTGAGCGGAACTTCTGGGGTCGTGCCACAATTCCAAAAGACCCCGATGTCCCAGTCCAAACCAGATTCATCTGATTCCCTTGCACTGTCAACACTTTCACCCCTAGTATCGTCTCACAACACGATGGCACATGTGACAGCCCTCTGGCACCTCGAGAGAAAGCCACAGATACCTATGTCAACTCGACAGGAGGTTTGTCACTACTGTTAAGGCTCAAGAGGAAAGCGGACTTGCATGTCTCCACACGAGATGAGGCCTGACTCCCCTGTAGAAACTCTATAGGAACACTGAGATCCATGTCACCACTGGAGAGGAACACTGAGGTTCCGGCCTCAACTCCAGATGAGGACCACGGCCCTGGCAGCGACTGGAGAGGAATACTGAGAGGCCCCTCGCAACTCGCATGGAAACTGGACATTCCTGAGGCCACATGAGCGGGTCCCTGTGGTCACTGTCATAACTCGAGAGGATCCTCAATTTTCCTGCAAGAACTCTAGAAAAACCAGGAGATTCTTCCCTTAATGCAAGATCAGGCCCTTTTCTGCCTAGGCATCTCAGGAGAAATCCCAACTTCCCTCTTGAACCTCAAAAGGGTCCTTGACAACCTTGTTGCAACCTGAGAAGTTCCTCGACATACCCGTCTCCATTCAAGAGCAACAACGTGAGTCCCGCCATGATTCAAGAAGAGCCCTGTTTTTCTCTCTTCATTTCGAGATGAGGGTCCCTTTCCATTCTTCATCAGGAAAGGAATCCCAGTGTTCCCGTTGCACTTCAAGAGAAGGTGGTTCTCAAATTGAAAGTCGATAGGAACTCCAGGAGTCATGCCACCATTCCAAAAGACCCCGATGTCCCAGTCCAATCCTGATTCATGTGATTAGCCTGTACTGACAAGACTTTCACTTCTAGTATTGACTCACAACATGATAGCACATGTGACAGCCCTCTGGCACCTTGAGAGAAAGCCACAGATCCCTATGTCAACTCGACATGAAGCCTGACACTGCTTTTCTAGCTCGGGAGGAAAGCGGACATGAATGTCCACACGAGATGAGGCCTGATTCCCCTGGGAAACTCCATAGGAGCCCCGAGATCCATGTCAGCACTGGAGAGGAAGACTGAGGTTGGAGCCTCAGCTTCAGATGAGGACCTAGGACCCGGCACCAACTGGAGAGGAATCCTGAGAGGCACCTTGAAACCCGCATGGAGACTGGACTTTCTTCAGGCCACATGAGTGGGTCCCTGAGGTCCTGTCATAACTGGAGAGGAACCCCAAGTTTCCTGTCACAACTCGAGAAAAACCAGGAAATTCTCCACTCAACGTGAGATGAGTACCTGTTCTGCTGTGGATACTCGAGAGAAATCCCACCTTCCCTCTTGAGCCTCAAAAGGGTCCTTGACACTCTTGATGCAACTCAAGAAGTTCCCCGACTTACCTGTCTCCACTCAAGAGGATCACCGGGGGGTGCTGGCAGAAATCAAGAAGAGTCCCATTTTTCCCTCCTCATCTGGAGATGAGTTCCCTTTCCCTGCTTCGTCAGGAAAGAAATCCTGAGGTTCCTCAAGAGGAGGCGCTCTCAACTTGAGAGTCAAGAACTCCAGCGGTCGTGCGAACATTCCAAAACAACTGGATGTCCCAGTCCACTTCAGATACACCTGATTCCCCTGCACTGACTCGACTGTCACCCCAAG
The DNA here is from genome assembly GCA_006408755.1 of Eudorcas thomsonii. Taxonomy (NCBI): domain Eukaryota; kingdom Metazoa; phylum Chordata; class Mammalia; order Artiodactyla; family Bovidae; genus Eudorcas; species Eudorcas thomsonii. The sequence goes on along the minus strand of SJYE01004594.1, from coordinate 173,689 downwards.
TATCCACTCAAAACCCGATGGTTTGAGTAACAGCCTTTGGCATTTTGAGAGAAAGCCACAGATCCCTATGTCAACTAGTCAGGAAGACTGACTCTGCTATTACAGCTCGGGAGGAAAGAGGATGTGCATGGTTCCACACTAGAGGAGTCCTGACTCCCCTGTGGAAACTCAATAGGAACCCCGAGATCCATGTCAGCCAGGAGAGGAAAACTGAGATTGTGGCCTGAGCTCCAGATGAGGACCTAGGACCTGTCACCGACTGGAGAGGAATCCCGAGAGGCCCCTCCAAACACGTATGGAGACTGGACTTTCCTGAGGCCACACGAATGGGTCCCTAAAGTCCCCATCATAACTCATGAGGAACCCCAGGTTTCCTGCTGCAACTCGAGAAAAACCAGGAAATTCTACCCTCAACGCGAAATGAGCTCTTTCCCGCTGTGGTGACACTTGAAAGGGTCCTTGACATCCTTGATGTAACTGAAGAAGCTCCCCGACATACCCATCTCCACTCGAGAGTAACACCGAGGGTCCTGACACACCTCAAGAATAGCCCTGTTTTCCCCTCCTCATCTCGAGATAAGTTGAGGGTCTCTTTCCCTCCTTCATCAGGAAAGGAATCCCAGCATTCTCATCGCATCTCAAGAGGAAGTGGTCTCAACTTTAAAGTCAAGTGGAACTCCTGGGGTCGTGCCACAATTCCAAAAAAGCCCGATGTCCCAGTCCAATTGAGATTCATCTGATTCCCCTGCACTGACAAGACTGTCACCCCTGGTATCAACTCACAACATGATGTCACGTGTGACAGCCTGTTGGCACCTCAAGAGAAAGCCACATATCCCTATGTCAACTCGAAAGGAAGCCTGTCACTACTGTTAGAGGTCAAGAGGAATGCGGACTTGCATGTCTCCACATGAGATGAGGCCTGACTCCCCTGTGGAAACCCCATAGGAACACCGAGATCCGTGTCAGCACAGGAGAGGAAGCCTGAGGTTGCAGCCTCAGCTCCAGATGAGGACTAGGACTGGCACTGACTGGAGAGGAATCCCGAAAATCACCTCACAACTCGCATGGAGACTGGAATTTCCTGAGGTCACATGAGTGGTTCCCTGAGGTCCCCATCATAATTGGAGAAGAACCCTAAGTTTCCATTATGCAACTCGAGAAAAACTAGGAGATTCTCCCCCCAGTGTGAGATGAGGCCTTTTTCTGCTGTGGCATCTCGAGAGAAATCATACCTTCCCTCTTGAGCCTTGAAAGAGTCCTTGACACCCTTGATGTAACTCAAGAAGTTCCCTGACATACCCGTTTCCACCTGAGAGGAGCACCGAGGGTCCTGCCACAACTCAAGAATTGTCTCGTTCTTCCTTCCTTATCTCGAGATGAGAGTCCCTTTCCCTGCTTTGTTGGGAAAGGTACCTGGCGTTCCCATCGCACCTCAAGACAAGATGCTCTCAACTTGAAGTCGAGAGGAACTCCAGCAGCCGTGCCACCATTCCAAAAGACAGGAATGTCCCAGTCCACTTCAGATACACCTGATTTCCCTGCACTGACATCACTGTCACCCCGAGTATTGACTCACAACCCGATGGCACAAGTGACAGCCCTTTGGAACCTCGAGAGAAAGCCACAGATCCCTATCTCAACTCGACAGGAAGACTGACTCTGCTGTTACAGCTCGAGAGGAAAGCGGACTTGCATGGATCCACATGAGAGGAATCCTGACTCCCCTGTGGAAACTCCATGGGAACCCCAATATCCATGTCAGCCAGGAGATGAACACTGAAGTTGAGGCCTCAGCTCCAGATGAGGACCTAGGATCCAGCACCGACTGGAGAGGAATCCCAAGGGGCCCCTGGCAATTTGCATGGAGACCCCACTTTCCTGAGGCCACACCAGCGGTTCCCTGAGGTGCCCATTGTAACTTGAGAGCAGCCACAATTTTCCTGCTGCAACTCGAGAAAAACCAGGAGATTCTCCTCTCAATGTGAGATGAGGCCCTCATCCACTGTGGTGACTCGTGAAATCCAACCATCCTTCTTGAGCCTCAGAAGGGTCCTTGACACCCTTGATGCAACTCAAGAAGTTCCTAGACATACTGTCTCCACTCGAGAGGAGCACCGAGGGTCCAGCCACAACTCAAGAAGAACCTCGTTTCTCCCTCCTCATCTTGAGATTAGGGTCCCTTTCCCTGCTTTATTGGGAAAGGAATCCCGATGTTCTCTTGCCACTCAAGAGGAGGTGCTCTCAACCTGACTGTCGAGGGGAACTCCAGGGGTCGTGCCACTATTTGAAAAGACCCTGATGTCAAAGTCCACTCCAGATACACCAGATTCCCCTGCACTGACTCAACTGTCACCCCGAGTATTGACTCAAAACACAATGGCACGTCTGACAGCTCTGTGGCACCTCAAAAGTCACGGATCCTTATGTCAACTTGACAGGAAGCCTAACACTACTGTTACAGCTTGGGAGGAAAGTGGACTTGCATGTCTCCACATGAAACGAGGACTGACTAACCTCTTGAAACTCCATAGGAGCCCTGAGATCCATGTCAGCATTGGAGAGGTAGCCTGAGGTTGCGGCCTCAGCTCCAGATGAGGACCTAGGACCTTGAACCGACTTGAGAGGAATACCGAGAGGCCCCTGGTAACTTGCATGGAGACAGGACTTTCCTGAGGCCACACGAGTGGGTCTGTAAGGTCCCCATCGTAACTTGGGAGGAACCCCAAGTTTCCAGCCACAACTCGAGAAAAAACAGGAGATTCTCTCCTCAACGCGTGATCAGGCCCTTTTCTGCTGCAGTGTCTTGAGAAAATTCCATCTTACCTCTTTGCCTCGAAAGGGTCCTTGACACCGTTGATGCAACTCAAGAAGTTCCCCGACATACCCGTCTCCAGTCGAGAGGTATACAGAGGTTCTCGCCACTACTCAAGAAGAACTCCGTTTTTCCAACCTTATCTCAAGATGAGGGTCCTTTTCCCTGCTTCGTCGGGAAAGGAATCCTGGCATTCCCGTCGTACCACAGGAGGAGGAGATCTCAACTTTAAAGGTGAGAGGAACTCCAGGGGTCGTGCCACCATTCCAAAAGACCCTGATGTCCCGGTCCACTCCAGATACACCTGATTCCCCTGCACTGACTCCACTGTCACCCTGAGTATCGACGCAAAACCCTATGGCATGTGTGACAGCCTTGTGGTAACTCAAGAGAAAGCCACAGATCTCTATGTCAACTTGACAGGAAGCCTGACACTACTGTTACAGCTCGGGAGGAAACTGGACTTGCATGTCTCCACACTAGCCGAGGCCTGACTAACCTGTTGAAACTCCATAGGAGCACTGAGATACATGTCAGCACTGGAGAAGAAGCGTGATGTTTTGGCCACATCTCCAGATGAGAACCTTGGAAATGGCACCGACTGGAGAGGAATCCCAAGAAGCCCCTAGTAACTCGCATGGAGACAGGACTTGCCTGAGGACACAGGAGCGGCTCCCTGAGGTCCCCATTGTAACTCACGAGGAACACCAAGTTTCCTGCTGCTATTCGAGAAAAACCAGGAGATTCACCCTCAATGTGAGATGAGGCCCATTTCTGCTGTGGCGTCTTGAGAGAAATCGAATCTTCCCTCTAGCTCCTCGAAAGGGTCCTTGACACCCTTGATGCAACCCAAGAAGTTCCCTGACATTCCTGTCTCCACTTGAGAGGAACACTGAGGGTCCCACCACAACTCAAGAAGAGCCTCGTTTGTACCTCCTCATCTCGAGATGAGGGTCCCTTTATCTGCTTCATCAAGAAAGGAATCCTGGTGTTCCATCACACCTCAAGTGGAGGTGCTCGCTTGAAAGTCGAGAGGTACTCCAGGGGTCATGCCACCATTCCAAAAGACCCCGATGTCCCAATCCACTCAAGATACACCTGATTCCCCTGCACTGACTCGACTGTCACCCCAATTATAGACTCACAACACGATGGCATGGGTGACAGTCTTTGGCACCTCGAGAGAAAGCCACAGATCCCTATGTCTACTCAACATGAAGCCTGACATTATTTTGACTCCTCTCAAGAGGAGGCAGTCTCAACTTTAAAGTCGAGCAGAGCTCCTGGGGTCGTGCCACAATTCCAAAAGACCCCGATGTCCTAGTCCAATCCCGATTCATGTGATTAGCTTGCACTGACAAGACTTTCACTCCTCGTATTGACTCACAACACGATGGCACGTGTGACAGCCCTCTGGCACCTCGAGAAAAGCCACAGATCCCTATGTCAACTCTATAGGAAGCCTGTCACTACTGTTAGAGCTCAAGAGGAATGCGGACTTGCATGTCTCCATATGAGACCAGGCCTGACTCCCCTGTGGAAATCCTGTAGGAACACTGAAATCAATGTCAGCACTGGAGAGGAAGACTGAGGTTGCGACCTCATCTCCAGATGAGGACCTAGGAACCGGCACCAATTGGAGAGGAATCTCAAAAGGCCCCTCGCAACACGCATGGAGACTGGACTTTCCTGAGGCCACGCGAGCAGGTCCCTGAGGTCCCCGTCGTAACTCGAGAGGAACCCTAAGTTTCCTGCCGCAACTCGAGAAAAATCAGGAGATTCTCCCCTCAATGCGAGATGAGGCCCTTTTCCGCTGCAGCATCTCGAGAGAAATCCCACCTTCGCTCTTGAGCCTCTAAAGGGTTCTTGACACCTTTGAGACAACAAAAGAAGTTCGCCAACATACTGGTCTCCACGTGAGAGGATCACCAAGGGTCCCTCCACAACTCAAGAATTGCCCCATTTTTCCTTTCTCATCTCCAGATAGGGTCCATTTCCCGGCTTGATATGGAAAAGAAACCCCGAGTTCTCGTCATGACTCAATAGGAGGTGGTCTCAACTTGAAAGTCGAGAGGAACTCCAGGGGTCATGCAACATTCCAAAAGACCCTGATGTCCCAGTACACTCGAGATAAACCTGATTCCTCTGCACCTACTCGACTGTCACCCCGAGGATCGACTCACAACATGATGGCACGTGTGACAGCCCTGTGGCACCTCGAGAGAAAGACACAGATCCCTATGTCAACTCAACAGGAAGCCTGACACTACTGTTACACCTCGGGAAGAAAGCAGACTTGCATGTCTCCACACGAGACAAGGCCAGACTCCCCTGTGGAAACGCCATAGGAGCCCCGAGATCCATGTCATCACTGGAGAGGAAGACTGAGGTTTCGGCATCAGCGCCAGATGAGGACCTAGGACCTGGCACTGACTGGAGAGGACTCCCAAGACGCCCCTGGCAACTTGCATGGAGACTGGACTTTCCTGAGGCCACACAAGCAGGTCCCTGAGGTCCCCATCGTAACTCTAGAGGAACCCCAAGTTTCCTGCCGCAACTAGACAAAAACCAGGAGAGTCTCCCCTCAAGGCGTAATGAGGCCCTTTTCTGCTGCAGCGTCTTGAGAGAAATGCCACCTTCCCTCTTGAGCCTCGAAAGGGTCCTTGACACCTTGATGCAACTCAAGAAGTTCCTCGACATACCGTTTCCACTCGAGAGGAACACCGAGGGTCCTGCCACAATTCAAGAAGAGCCAAATTTTTCCCTCCTCATCTCGAGATGAGGGACCCATTCCCTGCTTCGTCAAGAAAGGAATCTCGAGGTTCCCGTCACATCTCAATAGGAAACGGTCTCAACTTGAAAGTCCAGAGGAACTCCAGGGGTCGTGCCACCATTCCAAAAGACCCGATATGCCAGTCCACTTCAAATACACTTGATTCCCCTGCACTGACACGACTGTCACCCCGAGGATCAACTCACAACATGATGGCACGTGTGACAGCCCTGGGTCACCTCGAGGGCAAGCCACAGATCCTTGTGTCTGCTCGACGAGGAGCCTGACACAACTGTTGCAGCTCAGGAGGAAAGCGGCCATGCACGTCTCCATGCGAGACGAGGCCTGACTCCCCTGTGGAGGCTCCAGGGGAACCCAAAGACCCATATCAGCACGGGCGAGGAAAGCTCAGGCTCTGGCCTCAGCTCCAGATGAGGACTGAGGACACTGCGCCGACTGGGGAGAAATCCCCAGGGGGCCCTCGCAACTCGCACGGAGACTGGCCTCTCCTGAGGCAACAGGGGCGGGTCACTGTCATCCTCATCGTAATTCAAGAGGACACTGCCGCACCTCGAGTAAAACCAGGAGCTTCTCCCCTGCAGGCGGGGTGAGGCCCTTGTCTGCTGCAGCATCTTGGGGGAAATTACCCCTTCACTCTTGAACCTCAAAAGCCTTCTTCACTCCCTTGCTGTGAACCACGAAGTTCCCCGACCCACCCATCCCCACTCAAGAGGAACACTGAGGCTCCCGCCGTGAGTCAAGGGGAGCCTGTTTTCCCCTGCTCAGCTCCAAATGAGGGTCCCTTTCCCTGCTTTGTTGGGAAAGAATTCCCGGGGCTACCCTCACATCCCAAGAGGAGGTCCTCACACCAGGAGTGTCGGGAGGAACACCAGGGGTCGGGCCACCATTCCCCAAGACCCCCAAATGCCTCGTCCACTCCAGATGAACCTGACTGCCCTGCACTGCCTCGACTGTCACCCTGAGGATCGACTCATGCCACGCTGGCATGTGTGATAGTCCTGGGATACCTCGACGACAAGCCACAGATCCCTGTTTCCGCTCGACGGGGAGCCTGACACAGCTGTTGCAGCTCGGGAGAAAAGCGGTCGTGCACGTCTCCTCGTGAGACGAGGCCTGCCTCCCCTGTGGAGGCTCCAGGGGAATTACAAGACACACGTCAGCAAGGGCGAGGAAAGTTCAGGCTCCGGTCTCAGGTCCAGACGAGGACTGAGGACCTGGCGCCAACTGGGGAGGCATCCCCAGAGGCCCCTTGAAACCCACATGGAGACTAGCCTCTCCTGAGGACACAGGGGCGGGCCCCTGGGGGTCCTCATCATAACTCAAAAGGACCCCACTGCAACTCGAGGAAAACCAGGAGCTTCTCCCCTGCAGGCGGTGTGTGGCCCTTGTCTGCTGCAGTGTCTTGGGGCAAATCACCCCTTCACTCTTTGACCTCGAAAGGCTCCTTCATACCCTTTCTGTGACACATGAAATTCCCTGACCCACCGATCCCCACTTGAGAGGAACACCGAGGGTCCTGCTGTGACTCAAGAGGAGCCCCGTTTTCCCCTGCTCAGCTCCAGATGAGGTTCCCTTTCCCTGCTCCATTGGGAAAGGATTCCCGGCGATCCCCTCATATCCCAATAGGAGGTGCTCGCACCAGATGAGTCAGGAAAAACACCAGGGGTGGTGCCACCATTCCCCAAGACCCCAAATGCCTTGTCCACTCCAGATGAACCAGACTGACCTGCACTGCCTTGACTTTCACCCTGAGGATCGACTCACGACATGCTGGCACGTGTGACAGCCCTGGGTTACCTCAAGGGCAAGCCACAGATACCTGTGTCCACTCGACAGGGAGCCTGACACTGCTGCTGCAGCTCGGGTGGAAAGCGGCCGTGCACGTCTCCATGTGAGATGAGGCCTGACTCCCCTGTGGAGGCTCCAGGGGAACCCTAAGACCCATGTCAGCACAGGTGAGGAAAGTTCAGGCTCAGGCCTCAGCTACAGATGAAGACTGAGGACCCGGCGCCTACTGGGTAGAAATCCCCAGAGGCCACTCGCAACTTGCACAGAGACTGGCCTCTCCTGAGGCCACAGGGGCGGGTCCCTGGGGTCCCCGTCATAACTCGAGAGGACCCCGCCGCAACTCGCAAAAACCAGGAGCTTCTAGCCTGCAGGCATAGTGAGGCCCTTGTCTGCTGGGGCATCTCGGGGAAATCACCCCTTCCCTCTTGGACCTCGAGAGGCTCCTTCATACTCTTGCTGTGAACCACGAAGTTCCCTGACTCAACCTTCCCCATTCGAGAGGAACACCGAGGATCCCGCCGCTACTCAAGAGGAGCCCCGTATTCCCCTGCTCAGCTCCAGAAGAGGGTCCCTGTCCCTGCTCTGTTGGGAAAGGATATCTGGCATCCCCTCCAATCCCAAGAGGAGGCACTTGCACCAGGAGAGACGGGAGGAAAACCAGGGGTCGTGCCACCATTCCCCAAGACCCCCAAATGCCTCGGCCACTCCAGATGAACCTGACTGCCATGCACTGCCACGACTATCTCTCTGAGGATTGACTCACGGCAACCTGGCACACGTGACAGCCCTCGGTTACCATGAGGGCAAGCCACAGATCCCCGAGTCTGCTCGATGGGGAGAGTGACACTGGTGCTGCAGCTCGGGAGGAGGGTGGCCATGCATGTCTTCACATGAGAGGAGGCCTGACTTCCTTGATGAGGCCCCAGGGACCCCCCAAACCCATGTCAGCTCAGGCGAGGAAAGCTCAGGCCCCAGCCTCAGCTCCAGACGGGGACAGAGGACCCGGCGCTGACTGGGGATGAATACCCAGAGACCCCTCGCAACACACAAGGAGATTGGCCTTTTCTGAGGCCATAGGGGCGGGTCCCTGGAGTCCCTGTCGTAATTCGAGTGGACCCCGCCCCAACTCGAGAAAAACCAGGAGATTTTTTCCTGCAGGTGCGATGAGGCCCTTGTCCGCTGGGGCGTCTCCAGGGAAATCACCCCTTCCCTTTGAAAGGTTATTGTTGAATCACGACGCCGGGATTCTTGGCCCCTGGAGGAGAAGAATTCAATCCTGGGACAGAGACGAGGCTTGATCACTCAGAGCTTTTGTATAACAAAGTTTTATTAAAGTATCAAGGAGATAGAGAAAGCTTCTGATATAGGCATCAGAAGGGGGAAGAAAGAGTACCCCTCTGCTAGTCTTTAGGTGGATGTTATATAGTCATCAGCAGTGTGTTAATGAAAGAAAGAAATGTCTCAAAACTTAGAATGGCCAGGTCCCTCACCCATAAGATTATTTTGGGCCATAAAATGATTAACTTGAATCTTGAAGAAGGGCAGATCACCATACAAATAATTTCATTAGAGGAACAATATTGGAGAATAACATACTGGTTTATCAAGGAGGTTCTGGGCCCAAAAGGTGGAACCGACTTGAAGACAGAGTTTGAGGTAAATGCACAGTACATTAGCATAGAAAAAGATAAACATTTCCATAAGAAAAAGGCAATGGTTAACTTCAAGTGAAACCAGGTGTCATTATGGCAACACAGAATTTTAAGAGAAACCTCTTTTTAAATTTGTATAGGGAAGGAAAAAATATTGCTAGTTTGTTTCCTCATGCCGCTTAAGAGAGATAAAATGTCTGACACTTTCAGGCTATTCCCTCCGTTTGGAGGCCCCTGGCCTTCCTGCCTGTTACCCTCTCACCTCTTGGACCTCGAAAGGCTCCTTCACACCCTTGCTGTGACCCACGATGTTCCCTGACCCTCCTGTCCCCACTCGAGAGGAACACCGAGGCTCCCGCCGCAACTCAAGTGGAGCCCTGCTTTCCCCTGCTCAGCTCCAGATGAGGCTCCCTTTCCTTGCTCCATCGGGCAAGGATTCTGGCACTTCCCTCGCATTCCAAGAGGAGGTGCTGTCCCCGGGAGAGTCGGGAGGAACTCCAGGGGTCGTGCCACCATTCCCCAAGTATCCCAAATGCCTCAGTCCACTCCAGATGAACCTGACTGTCATGCACTACCTCGACTGTCACCCTGAGGATCGACTCATGCCATGCTGACATGTGTGACAGCCCTGTGGCGCATCGAGGGAAAGCCACATCTCCTTGTGTCCGCTCGACGGGGATCCTGAGAAAATGCCACAGCTCGGAAGGAAAGAGGCCATGCACGTCTCCACGCGAGATGAGGCAAGACTCACTGTGGTGGCTCCAGGGGAATCCCAGACCCATGTCAGCACGTGTGAGGAAACTCAGGCTCCAGCCTAAACTCCAGACAAGGACTTCGACCCACCAGTGACTGGATAGGAAACCCCAGAGGCCCATCACAACACACACGGAGCCTGGTCTATCCTGAGGACACAGAGACGGGTCCCCGGGATTCCTGTCGTAACTTGAGAGGACCTTGCCCAAACTCGAGAAAACCCAGGAACTTCTTCCCTGCAGGCGCCGTGAGCCCCTTGTCCACTGCAGTCTCTTGAGGGAAATCACCCCTCCCCTCTTGAACCTAGAAATGCTCCTTCACACCCTGCTGCAACACACGAAGTTCTCCGACCCACCCGTCCCCTCTCGAGATTAACACCGAGGGTCCCGCCGCGATTCAAGAGGAAGCCTGTTTTCTCCTGCTCATATCACATGAGGGTCCCTTTCCCTGCTCCATCGGGAAAGGATTCCCGGCGCTCCCCTCACATCCCAAGAGGAGGCGCTCGCCCCAGGAGTGTCGGGAGGATCCCCAGGCGTCATGCCACCATTCTCCATGACCCTCAAATCCCTCAGTCCACTTCAGATGAACCTGAGTGCCTGCCTCGACTGTCACCCCGAGCATCAACTCATGCCATGCTGGCACGTGTGACAGGCATGTGGCACCTCGAGGGCAAGCCACACATTCCTGTGTCCACTCGACTGGGAGCCTGACAATGCTGCTGCAACATGTGAGGAAAGTGGTCATGCAGGTCTCCACGTGAGATGAGGTCTGATCCCCTGTGGATTCTCCAGGGGAACCCCAAGACCCATGTCATCAGGGGGGAGGAAACCTCAGGCTCCAGCCTCAGCTCCAGATGAGGACTGAGGACCCGGCGCAGACTGGGGAGAAATCCACAAAGGCCCCTCGCAAATAGCACGGAGGCTGGCCTCTCCTGAGGCCCCAGGGGTGGATCCCTGGGGTCCCCGTTGTAACTCGAGAGGACCCCACCACAACTCGAGAAAAACCAGGAGCTTCTCCAATGCAGCGTTGTGAGGCCCTTGTCCACTGCGGCATCTTGGAGGAAATCACCCCTTCCCTCTTGAACCTGGAAAGTCTCCTTCACACCCTTGCTGTGACCCACGAAGTCCCCCGAATTCCATCCCTGCTCGAGAAGAACACCGAATATCCTGCTGCGACTGAAGAGGAGCCCCGTTTTCCCCTGCTCAGCTCCAGATGAGGGTCCCTTTCCCTGGTCCGTTGGGAAAGGATTCCCGGCGCTCCCCTCGCATCCCAAGGAGGCGCTCACATCAGGAGAGTCGGAAGGAACACCAGGGGTCGTGCCACAATTCCCCAAGAACCCCAGATGCCTCAGTCTACTCCAGATGAACCTGACTGCCCTGCACTGCCTCGACTGTCTCCCCGATGATTGACTAACGCCACTCTGGCACATGGGACAGCCCTGTGGCATATCTAGAGCAAGCCACAGATCCCTGTCCGCTTGACGGGGAGCCTGAAACTCCTGCTGCAGCTGGGGAGGAAAGGGGCTGTCACACCTCCATGCGAGATGAGGCCTGATTCCCCTGTGGAGGCTCCAGGATAACCACAAGACCCATGTAAGCATGGGCATGGAAAACTCAGGCTCCTGACTCAGCTTCAGCCGAGGACTAAGGACTCCACACCGACTGGGGAGGAATACCCAAAGTCCCCTCGCAGCTCGCACAGAGACTGGCTTCTCCTGAGACCACAGGGGAGGGTCTCTGATGTCCATGTCTTTACTCGGGAGGACATCGCGGCAACTCAATAAAAACCAGGAGCTTCTCTCTTGCAGGCTTGGTGAGGCCCTTGTCCACTTTGTTGTCTCAGGGGAAATCACCCCTTCCCTCTTGAACCTCAAAAGGCTCCTTCCCACCATTTCACTGCGACCCATGAAGTCCCCAACTCACCCGTCCCCACTCGATTGGAACCCTGAGGGTCCCACCGTGACTCAAGAGGAGCCCCGTTTTCCCTTGCTCAGCTTCAGATGAGGCTACCTTTCCCTGCTTCATCGGGAAAGGATTCCTGGCGCTCCCTTTGCCCCAGGAGAGTCAGGAGGAATTCCAGGACTCATGCCACCATTCTCCAAGACCCCCAAATGCCTCGTCCACTCCAGATGAACCTGATTGCCCTGCACTGCCTCGACTCATGCCACACTGGCACGTGTGACAGCCCTGTGACACCTCGAGGGCAAGCCACAGATCCCTGTGTCCACTTGACGGGGAGCCTGACACTAGTAGTGATGGAATGAAACATTAACACGGCCGAGTGGTTTGAATCTTTTTCTTTATTCTACTGCTTCTTGCAGCTGCTTTATTTTATATCTTTTTTAAAATTTTATTTTTACTTTATTCTACTTTACAATACTGTATTGGTTTTGCCATACATTGACATGAATCAGCCACAGGTATACACGTGCTCACAATCCTGAAACCCCCTCCCACCTCTCATCCCATATCATCTCTCTGGATCATCCCCGTGCACCAGCCCCAAGCATCCTGTATACTGTATCAAACATAAACTGGCACTTCGTTTCTTACATGATAGTATACATGTTTCAGTGCCATTCTCCCAAATCATTCCACCCTCTCCCCCTCCCACAGAGTCCAAAAGTCCGTTCTATACCTCTGTGTCTCTTTTGTTGTCTCACATACAGGGTCATCATTACTATTTTTCTAAATTTCATATATATGTGTCAGTATGCTGTACTGGTGTTTTTCTTTCTGGCTTACTTCACTCTGTATAATCGGCTCTGGTTTCACCCATCTCATTAGAACTGATTCAAATTTATTCTTTTTAAGGGCTGAGTAATACTCCATTGTGTATATGTACCACAGCTTTCTTATCCATTCATCTGCTAATGGACATCTAGGTTGTTTCCATGTTCTGGCTATTATAAAAAATGCTGCAATGAAAATTGGAGTACATGTGTCTCTTTCAATTCTGGTTTCCTCAGTGTGTATGCCCAGCAGTGGGATTGCTGGGTCATACGGCAGATCTATTTGTAAGTTTTTAAGGAATCTCCACACTGTTTTCCATAGAGGCTCTACTAGTTTGCATTTCCATCAACAGTGTAAGAGGGTTCCCTTTTCTCCACATCCTCTCCAGCATTTATTGCTTCTAGACTTTTGATCGCAGCCATTCTGACTGGTGTGTCACACATGCCAGTGTGTCAGGCATCGAGCCTTGGTATGACAGTCAAGGCAGTGTAGGGCAGTCAGGTTCATCTGGAGTGGAGAATACATTTGGGGATCTTGAGGAATGGTGGCCCGAACCCTGATGGTCCTCCCGAATCTCATGGTGTGAGCAGCTGTTCTTGGGATATGAGGGGAGCACCGGGACCCCTATCCTGATGAGCAGGGAAAGGGACAAACATCTGGAGCTGAGCAGGCGCAAACGGGGCTACTTTTGAGTCTCAGCGGGACCCTCGGGGTTCCTCTCAAGTGGGGACGGGTGGGGCGGGGAACTTCTTTGGTCACAGCAAGGGGGTGAATGAGCCATCTGAGGTCCAAGAGGGAAGGGGTGATTTCACCCGAGAAGCCACAGCAGACAAGGGCCTCACCACGCCTGCAGGGGAGAAGCATATGGTTTTTCTCGAATTGTGGTGGGTTCGTCTCGAGTTATGATGGGGACCCCAGAAACCAGCCCTGTGGCCTCAGGAGAGTCCAGTCTCCGTGCCAGTTGCCAGGCGCCTCTGGGGATTCCTCCCCAGTCATCAGCGGGTCCTCGGGTTTCATCTGGTGCTGAGGCTGGTGCCTGAGCTTTCCTCGCCAATGCTGACATAGGTCTTGGGGTTCCTCTGAAGCCCCCACAGGGGAGTCAGGTCTCGTTTAGCCTCGAGACGTGCACAGCAGCTTGCCTCCCCAGCTGCAGCAGCAGTGTCAGGTTTCCCATCGAGCGAACACAGGGATCTGTGACTTGACTCGAGGTACCACCCAGGGCTGTCACACGTGCGAGTGTGTCAGGTGTCGAGCCTCGGTGTGACAGTCGAGGCAGTGTAGGGCAGTCAGGTTCATCTTGAGTGGAGGAAACATTTGGGGAATTTGAGGAATGGTGGCCCAAACCCTGATGCTCCTCCCCACTCTCAAGGTGCGAGCAGCTGTTCTTGGGATGCGAGGGGAACGCAGAGACCCCTTTCCCGATGAGCAGGGAAAGGGACAAACATCTGGAGCTGAGCAGGGGCAACAGGGACTTCTCTTGAGTCGCAGCAGGACCCTCGGGGTTCATCTCGTGTGGGGACGGGTGGGGCGGGGTACTTCTTGGGCACACCCAGGATGTGAAGGACCCTTTCAAGGTCTAAGAGGGAATTGGTTATTTACCCCGAGACGCCGCAGGGGACAAGGGCCTCATGCCGCATGCAGGAAAGAAGCTTCTGGTTTTTCTCAAGTTGCGGCCCGTCCTATCGAGTTATAACGGTGACCCTTGGGACCCGCCCCTGTGGCCTCAAGAGAGGGCAGTCTCCATTCCAGTTGCCAGGCACCTCTGGGGAATCCTCCCCAGTCATCTCCGGGTCCTCAGTCCTCATCTGGTGCTGAAACCTGAGCCTGAGATTTCCTCGCCCGTGCTGACATAGGTCTTGTGTTTCCCCTGGATCCCCCACAGGGAGTTAGGCCTCATCTTGCCTGGAGACATGCACAGCCACTTGCCTCCCCAGCTGCAGCATCAGTGTCAGGCTCGCCGTCGAGCGGACACAGGGATATGTGGCTTTTGCTCGAGGTACCCCAGGGCTGTCATACGTGCCAGTGTGTTGAGTGTTGAGCCTCGGGCTGACAGTTTAGGCAGTGCTGGGCAGTCAGGTTCATCTGGAATGGATGAGGCATTTGAAGGTCTTCAGAATGGTGGCCCTAACCCTGATGCTCCTCCCGAGTTTCCTGCGGCGAGTGCCTCTTCCTGGGATGCGAGAGAAGCGCCGGGAAACCTTTCCAAACGTAGCAGGGAAAGGGACCCTCATCTTGAGCTGAGCATGGTCAAACGGGGCTTCTCTTGAATTGCAGCAGGACCCTCGGGGTTCATCTCGTGTGGGGATGGGTGGGGCGGGGAACTTCTTGGGTCACACCCAGGGTGTGAAGGACCTTTTCGAGGTCCAAGAGGGAAGGGGTGATTTCCCCCGAGATGCCGCAGCAAAGAAGTGACTCACGCTGCCTGCTGGAAAGAAGCTTCTGGTTTTACTCGAGTTGTGGCTGGTCCTCTCGAGTTACAACGGGGACCCCTGGAACCCGCCACTGTGGACTCAGGAGAGGCCAGTCTCCGTGCCAGTTGGCAGGCTCCTCTGGGGAATACTCCCCAGTAGTTGCTGGGTCCTCAGTCCTCATAAGGTGCTGAGGCCTGAGCCTGAGCTTTCCTCGAACATGCTGACATAGGTCTTTGGGTTCCCCTGGATCCCCCACAGGGAGTTAGGCCTCGTCTCGCCTAGAGACGTGCACAGCCGCTTTCCTCCCCAGCTGCAGCTGCAGTGTCAGCCTCGCTGTCGAGGGGACACAGGGATATGTGGCTTTTGCTCGAGGTACCCCAGGGCTGTCATACTTTTCAGTGTGTTGGGCGTCTATCCTTGGGGTGACAGTCGGTGCAGTGCAGGCCAGTCAAGTTCCTCTGGGTTGAACGAGGCATTTGGGGGTCTTGGGGAATGGTGGCAAGACCCCTGATGCTCCTCTCTACTGTCCTGGTGGGAGCATCGTCTTTTGGGATGTGAGGGGAGTGCTGGGAACTTTTTCCCAACAGAGCAGGAAAGGGACCCTCATCTGGAGCTCAGCAGGGGCTAACGGGGCTTTTTTTGTCTTGGCAGGAACCTCAGTGTTCCTCTTGAGTGGGGACAGGTGGAGCAGGGAACTTCTTGGGTCACAGCAAGAAGGTGAATGACCCTTTTGAGGTCCAAGAGAGAAGGAGTGATTTCCTCTGAGACCCCACAGTGGACAAGCGCCTCACCCCACTTGCATGGGAGAAGCTTCTGGCTTTCTCCTGTTGTGACGGGGTCCTCTCGAGTTATGATGGGCACTCCAGGTACCCGCCCCTGTGGCCTCAGGAGAGGCCAGTCTCCGTGCCAGTTGTCATGCGCCTCTGGGGATTCCTCCCCAGTCATGGCCGGGTCCTCAGTCCTGGAGACGTGCATGGTCGCTTGCCTCCCCAGCTGCAGCAGCAGTGTCAGGCTTCCCATCGAGCGGACACAGAAATTTATGGCTTGCCCTCGAGGTGCCCGAGGGCTGTTACATGTGCCAGTGTGTCTTGCGTCGAGTGTTGGCGTGACAGCTGAGGCAGTGCAGGGCAGTCAGGGTCCACTGGAGTGTACTAGGCATTTGGGGGTCTTGGGGAATGGTGTCCTGACCCCTGATGCTCCTCCTGACTCTCCTGGTGTGAGCGCCTCCTCTTGGGATGTGAGAGGAGTGCTGGGAACCTTTTCCCGAAGGAGCAGGGAAAGGTACCCTCATCTGGAGCTGATCAGGGGCAAACGGGCCGCCTCTTGAGTCTTTGCGGGACCCTCGGGATCCTCTCGAGTGGGGAAGGGTGGGGCAGGGAACTTCTTGGGTCACAGCAAGGGTGTGAAGGACTCTTTCGAGGTCTAAGAGGGAAGGGGTGAGTTATCCCAATACAAAGCAGCGGACAAGAGACTCAGCCCACCTGCAGCAGAGGAGCTTCTGGTTTTTCTTGAGTTACGGCGGGGTCCACTCGAGTTATGACCAGAACCCCAGAGAACAGCCCCCGTGGCCTCAGGAGAGGGCAGTTTCCGTGCCAGTTGCCAGGAGCCTCTGGGGATTCCTCCTCAGTGGTCGCCGGGTCCTCAGTCTTTGTCTGGTGCTGAGGCTGGAGCCTGAGCATTCCTCGCCCATGCTGACTTAGGCCTTGGGGTTCCCCTGGAGCACCCACAGTGGAGTCAGGCCTCATTTAGCCTCGAGACGTATACTTCCAATTGGCTCCCTAGATGCAGCAGCAGTGTCAGGCTTCCCGTCCAATGGACACAGGAATCTGTGTCTTGCCCTAGATGTACTACCCAGGGCTGTCACACGTTCCATTGTGTCAGGCATCGAGCCTCGGGGTGACAGTCAATGCAGTGCAGGGCAGTCAGGTTCATCTGGAGTGAGCGAAGTATTTGGGGGTCTTTGAGAGTGGTGGCAAGTCCCCTGATGCCTCTCCCAACTGTCCTGGTGCGAGCGTCTCCTGTTGGTATGTGAGGGGAGCACTGGGACCCCTTTCCTGACAGAGCAAGAGCCTGAGCCTGAGCTTTCCTCGAACGTGCTGACATAGGTCTTGGGGTTCCCCTGGATCCCCCACAGGGAGTTACGCCTCGTCTTGCCTGGAGACATGCCCGGCCACTTGCCTCCCCAGCTGCAGCAGCAGTGTCAGGCTTGCCGTCGAGTGGACACAGGGATATGTGGCTTTTGTTCCAGGTACCCCAGGGCTGTCATACATGCCAGTGTGTTGGGCATCAATCCTTGGGGTGACAGTCAGTGCAGTGCAGTCCAGTTAGGTTCACTGGGAGTGAACGAGGCCTTTTGGGGTCTTGGGGAATGGTGGCTAGACCCTTGATGCTCCTCCCGACTGTCCTGGTGTGAGTGTCTCCTGTTGGGATGTGAGGAGAGCGCTGGGAACCCCTTCCCGACAGAGCAGGGAAGGGACCCTCATCTGGAGCTCAGCAGGGGCTAACGGGGCTCCTTTTGAGTCTTGGCGGGACCCTCAGTTTTCCTCTCGAGTGGGACGGGTGGGTTGGGGAACTTCTTGGGTCACAGCAAGAAGGTAAACGACCCTTTGAGGTCCAAGAGAGAAGGGGTGATTTCCCCCGAGACGCCACAGCGGACAAGGTCCTCACCTTGCCTGCAGGGGAGAATCTTTTGGTTTTTCTCAAGTTGTGGTGGGGTCCTCTCGCGTTACGACGGGGACCCCAGGGACTCGCCCCTGTGGCCTCAGGAGAAGCCAGGCTCTGTCCTAGTTGCCAGGTGCCTCTGGGGATTCCTCCCCAATCATCGCCGGGTGCTCAGTCCTCGTCTTGTGCTGAGGCTGGAGCCTGAGCTTTCCTCGACCGTCCTGACGTAGGTCTTGGGGTACCCCTTGGGCCCCCACAGAGGAGACATGCCTCGTCTCGCCTGGAGACGTGCATGGTCGCTTGCCTCCCAAGCTGCAGCAGCAGTGTCAGGCTTCCCATCGAGTGGACACAGGAATTTGTGTTTTGCCCTTGAGGTACCCGAGGGCTGTCACACGTGCCAGTGTGTCTTGCGTCGAGTGTTAGGGTGACAGTCGAGGCAGTGCAGGGCAGTCAGGGTCTGCTGGAGTGGACTAGGCATTTGGGGGTCTTGGGGAATGGTGGCCCAAACCCTGATGCTCTTCCTGACTCTTCTGATGTGAGCGCCTCCTCTTGGGATGTGAGAGGAGTGCCGGGAACCCTTTCTCGATGGAGCAGGGAAAGGGACCATCATCTGGAGCTGAACAGGTGCAAACGGGCCGCCTCTTGAGTCTCTGCGGGACCCTCGGGATCCTCTTGAGTGGGGACGGTTGGGGCGGGGAACTTCTTGGGTCACAGCAAGGGGGTGAATGAGCCATGCGAGGTCCAAGACGAAAGGGGTGATTTCGCCCGAGAAACTGCAGCAGACAAGGGCCTCACCACGCCTCCAGGGGGAAGCATCTGGTTTTTCTTGAGTTGTGGCGGGGTCCTCTCGAGTTATGATGGGGACCCCAGAAACCAGCCCTGTGGCCTCAGGAGTGTCCAGTCTCCTTGCCAGTTTTCAGGCACCACTGGGGATTCCTCCCCAGTCGTCGGCGGGTCCTCGGGTTTTGTCTGGTGCTGAGGCCAGAGCTTGAGCTTTCCTCGCCAATGCTGAAATAGGTCTTGGGGTTCCCCTGGAGTCCCCACAGAGGAGTCAGGCCTCATCTTGCCTGGAGACTTGCATGGCCTCTTGCCTCCCCAGCTGCAGCAGCAGTGTCAGGCTCCCCTTTGAGTGGACATAGGTATCTGTGGCTTGCCCTCGAGGTACTCCAGGTCTGTCACACTTGCCAGTGTGTCAGGCTTCGAGCTTCCGGGTGACAGTCGAGGCAATGCAGGGAAGTCAGGTTCATCTGGAGTGCACCAGACATTTGGGGGACTTTGGGAATTGGGGCCCGACCCCTGACGCTCCTTCCGACTCTCCTGGTGGGACCGGCTCCACTTAGGATGCGAGGGGAATGCCCGGAACCCTTTCTCGAAGGAGCAGGGAAAGGGACAATCATCTCGAGCTGAGCAGGGGCAAACGGGGCTCTTCTTGAGTCACGTTGGGACCGTCGGAATTCATCCCAACTGGGGACGGGAGGGGCAGGGAACTTCTTTGGTAACAGCAAGGGTTTGAAGGAGCCTTTCGAGATCCAAGAGGGAAGGGGTGATTTCCCAGGAGACGCCTAAGCTGGCAAGGTCCTCTTTCTGCCTGCAGGGGAGAAGGTTCTGGTTTTTCTCGAGATATGTTGGGGTCCTCTCGAGTTACGACGGGGACCCCAGGGACCCCCCTCTGTGGCCTCAGGAGAGGCCAGTCTCCATGCCAATTGCCAGGCACCTCTGTGGATTCCTCCTCAGTCATCGCCAGGTACTCAGTCCTTGTCTGGTGCTCAGGCCACAGCCTGAGCTTTCCTCACCCGTAGTGACATAGGCCTTGGGGTTCCCCTGCAGCCCCCACAGGGGAGTCAGTCCTCGTCTCGCCTGGAGACGTGCACGGCCGCTTGCCTCCCCAGCTGCAGCAGCAGTGTCAGGCTCCCCGTCTTGCGGACACAGGGATCCGTAGCATGCACTCCAGAT
Source organism: Eudorcas thomsonii (assembly GCA_006408755.1). Classification (NCBI taxonomy): domain Eukaryota; kingdom Metazoa; phylum Chordata; class Mammalia; order Artiodactyla; family Bovidae; genus Eudorcas; species Eudorcas thomsonii. The sequence continues at coordinate 154,130 of SJYE01004594.1, read as the reverse complement.
ACCCCAGGGCTGTCACAAGTTCCAGTGTGTCAGGGGTCGAGCCTCGGGCTGACAGTCGAGACAGTGCAGGGCAGTCAGGTTCATCTGGAGTGGATGAGGCATTTGGGGTCTTGGGGGATGCTGACCTGACCCCTGATGCTCCTCCTGACTCTCCTGGTGTGAGCCTCTCCTCTTGGGATGCGAGGAGAGTGTCAGAAAACCTTTCCCAAAGGAGAAGGGGAAAGGACTCTCATCTGGAGCTGAGAAGGCACAAACAGGGCTCCTCTTGAGTTGCAACGGGACCCACGGGGTTCCTCTCGAGTGGGGAATTGCAAAGCGGGGAACTTCTTCGATCACAGCAAGGGTGTGAAGGAGCCTTTCGAGGTCCTAGAAGGAAGGGGTGATTTCCCCCGAGACATCACAGCAGAAAAGGGCCTCAGCCCGCCTGCAGGATTTAAGCTTCTGGTTTTTCTCGGGTTATGGCGGGGTCCTCTCGAGTTAGGACAGGAACCCCAGGAACGGGCCCTGTGACCTCAGGAGAGGCCAGTATCCATGCCAGTTGCCTGGTGCTTCTGGGGATTCCTCCCCAGTCATCAGCGGGTCCTCTGGTTTCATCTGGTACTGAGGCCGGAGCCTGAGCTTTCCTCGCCCGTGCTGACAAAGGTCTTGGGGTTCCTGTTTAGCTGCCACAGGGGAGTCAGGTTTCGTTTAGCCTCGAGATGTGCACGGCCACTTGCCTCCCCAGCTGCAGCAGCAGTGTAAGGCTACCCATTGAGCACACACAGGGATATGTGACTTAACCTCGAGGTACTACCCAGGGCTGTCACAGGTGCTAGTGTGTCAGGGGTCCAGCTTCGATGTGACAGTCGAGGCACTGTAGGGAAATCAGGTTCATCTGGAGTGGAGGAGACATTTGGGGATCTTGAGGAATGGTGGCCCGAACCCTGATGCTCCTCCAACTCTCATGGTGGGAGCGGCTGTTCTTGGGATGCTAGGGGAGCACAGGGACCCCTTTCCCAATGAGCAGGGAAAGGGACAAACATCTGGAGCTGAGCAGGGGCAAACGGGGCTCCTCTTGTGTTGCAGCCAGGCCATCCGGCTTCCTTTCGAATGGGGACTGGTCGGCCGGGAACTTCTTGGGTCACAGCAAGAATGTGAAGGAGTCATTTGAGGTCAAATAGGTAAGGGGTGATTTACCCCGAGACTCCGCAGGGGACAAGGGCCTCACCCCAATTGCAAGAGAGAAGCTTCCTGTTTTTCTTGAGTTGTGGCGGGGTTTCTTGAGTTATGATGGGACTCCATGGACCCGTCCCTGTGGCATCAGGGGAGGCCAGTCTCCGTACCAGTTGCCATGCACCTCTGGGGATTCCTCCCCAATCATTGCTGGGTCCTCAGTCCTCGTCTGGTGCTGAGGCCAGTGCCTAAGCTTTCCTCGCCCATGCTGACATAATTCTTGGGGTTCCAATGGAGCCCCCACAGGGGAGTCAGGCTTCATCTCGCCTGGAGACGTGCACTGCCGCTTGCCTCCACAGCTTCACCAGCAGTGTCAGGCTTCCAGTCGAGCAGATGCAGGGATCTGTGGCTTGCCCTCGAGGTACCCCAGGGCTGTCACATGTGCCAGTGTGTCGGGCCTTGAGCCTCGGGCTGACAGTCTAGGCAGTGCAGGGCAGTCAGGTTCACCTGGAATGGACGAGGCATTTGGTGGTCTTCGGGATGGTGGCCCTACTCCTGAGGCTTCTCCCGAGTTTCCTGGGGTGAGCGCCTCTTCCAGGGATGCGAGAGGAGTGATGGGAAACCTTTCCAGATGTAGCAGGGAAAGGGACCCTCATCTTGAGCTGAGCATGTGCAAACGGGGCTTCTCCTGAGTCGCAGCGGGACCCTTGGGGTTTATCTCGTGTGGGGATGGGTGGGGCGGTGAACTTCTTGGGTCACACCCAGGGTGTGAAGGACCATTTCAAGGTCCAAGAGGGAAGGGGTAATTTCCCCCGAGATGCCACAGTGGACAAGGGCCTCACCCCGCCAGCAGGGGAGAAGGTTCTGGCTTTTCTCGAGTTGCAGCGGGGTCCTCTTGAATTAAGATAGGGACCCCAGGGGCCCACCCCTGTAACCTCAGGAGAGGCCAGTCTCTGTGCCTGTTGTCAGGCGCCTCTGGGGATTCCTCACCAGTCATCGCCGGGTCCTCAGTCCTCGTCTTGTGCTGAGGCTGGAGCCAAGCTTTCCTCGCCCATGTTGACATAGGGCTTGGGGTTACTCTGGAGCCCCCACAGGGGAGGTAGGCATCATTGGCCTGGAGACGTGCACGGCCACTTGCTTCCCCAGCTCAGGAACACTGTCATGCTCCCCGTCGAGTGGACACAGCGTTCTGTGGCTTGCCCTCGAGGTACACCAGGGCTGTCACACGTGCCTGTGTGATGGGCGTCAAGCCTTGGGGTGACAGTCGAGGGAGTGCAGGAAAGTAAGGTTATCTGGAATGGACAAGACATTTGGGGGTCCTGGGGAATGGTGGTCCGACCCCTGATGCTCCTCCCGACTCTCCTGGTGCGAGCATCTTTTCCTGGGTTGCGAGGGGGGAGCTGGGAACCCTTCTGGATGGAGAAGGGAAATTGGCCCTCATCTGGAGCTGAGCATGGGCAAACGGCACTCTTCTTGAGTTGCTGTGGGACACTCGGGGTTCCTCTCGAGTGGGGACGGCTGTGGCAGGGAACTTCTTGGGTCACAGCAATTGAGTGAAGGAAACTTTCTTTATTCAAGTGGGATGGGGTGATTTCCCCTGAGAAGCCACAGCGGCCAAGGGCCTCACCCCACCTGCAGGGGAGAAGCTTCTGCTTTTATCTAGTTGCGGTGGGGTTCTCTGGAATTATGACGGTGACCCCAGGGACCTGCCCCTGTGGGCTCAGGAGATGCCAGTCTCCGTGCCACTTGTCAGCCATCTCTGGGGATTCCTCCCCATTCGTAGCAAGGTCCTCAGTTCTCTTGTGGTGCTGAGGCCGGAGCCTGAGCTTTCCTCCCCGGTGCAGATATAGGCCTTGAGGTTCATATGGAGCCCCCACAGGGGAGTCAGACCTCATCCCACCTGGAGTCGTGCATGGCCGCTTTACTCCCCAGCTGCAGCAGGAGTGTCAGGCTCCTCATCGAGCACACACAGGAATCTCTGGCTTGCCTTCGAGCTACCCCAGGGCTGTCACAAGTGCCAGTGTATTGGGCTCGAACATCGGGGTGACAGTCGAGGCAGTGCAGTGCAGTCAGTTTCATGTGGAGTGGACGAGGTGTTGGGGAATGGTGGCCCGAATCTTGATATACCTGCTGACTCTCCTGGAGCGATCTACATCACTTGGGATGCAAGGGGCATGCCGGGAACCTTTTCCAGACAAAGAAGGGAAAGGGACCCTCATCTGAAACTGAGCAGGGGCAAATGGGGCTCTTCTAGAATTGGGGCAGGATCCTCGGCATTCCTCTCCAGTGGGGACAGTTGGTGCGGGGAATGTCTTGGGTCACAGCAAGTGTGTGAAGGAACATATCGAGGTCCAAGAGGGAAAGGGTGATTTCCCTGAGATGCCGCAGAGGACAAGGGCCTCACCCCACCTGCAGGGGAGAAGCTTCTGGTTTTTCTCGAGTTGTGGCAGAGTCCTCTCGAGTTACGGTGGGGACCCCTGGGACCCGCTCCTGTGGCCTCAGGAGAGGCCAGTCACCCTGCCAGTTGCCATGCACCTCTTGGGAATCCTCCCGAGTTGTCACCGGGTCCTCAGTCCTCATCTGGTGCTGAGGCCGGAGCATGAGCTATCCTTGCCGGTGCTGACATATGTCTTGGAGTTCCCCTGGAGCCCCGACAGTGGAGTCAGGCCTTGTCTCGAATGGAGGCGTGCATGGCCTCTTGCCTCCTCAGCTGCAGCAGCAGTGTCAGGCTCTCTGTCGAGCGGACACCCGGATCTGTGTCTTGCCTTCTAGATACCCCAAGGCTGTCACACGTGCCAGTGTGTCAGGTGTCAAGCCTCGGGGTGATAGTCGAGGCAGTGCAGGGCAGTCAGTTTCATGTTCAGTGGACGAGGCATTTGGGTGTCTTAGGGAATGGTGGCCCAAACCCTGATGCTCCTCTCGACTCCCCTGGTGCCAGCGCCTCCTTTTGGGATGTGAGGGGAGCACCGGGAACCCTTTCCCGACGGAGCTGCGAAAGAAACCTTCATCTGACGCTGAGCAGGGGCAAACGGGGATCCTCTTAATTCTTGGTGGGACCCTTGGGGTTCCTCTCGAGTGGGGATGTATGGGGCGGAAAACTTCTTGTGTCACAGCAAGGGGGTGAATGAGCCATCCGAGGTCCAAGAGGGAAGGGGTGATTTCCCCCGAGATGCCACAGCAGACAAGGGCCTCACCACGCCTGCAGGGGAGAAGCTTCTGGTTTTTCTCTAGTTGAGGCGGGGTCCTCTCGAGTTACGACGGGGACTCCAGGGTACAGCCCTGTGGCCTCAGGAGTGTCCAGTCTCTGTGCTGGTTGCCATGCGCCTCTTAGGAATCCTCCCGATTCATCGCCGGGTCCTCAGTCCTCGTCTGGTGCTGAGGCCGGGGCCTGAGCTTTCCTCACCCATGCTGACATAGGTCTTGGGGTTCCTCTGAAGCCCCCAAAGGGGAGTCAGGACTCATCTCGCCTGGAGATGTGCACGGCTGCTTGCCTCCCCAGCTGCAGCAGCAGTGTCAGGTTCCCCGTCGAGCGGACACTGGGATATGTGGCTTGCCTTCGAGGTACCCCAGGGCTGTCACACGTGCAGTGTGTCAGGCGTCGAGCCTTGGGGTGACAGTTGAGGCAGTGCACAGCAGTCAGGTTCATCTGGAGTGGATGAGACATTTGGGTGTCTTGGGGAATGGTGTCCGACACCTGATGCACCTGCCGACTCTACTGGTGTGAGTGCCTCCTCTTGGGAGCGAGGGGAGCACTGGGAACCCCTTCCTGACGGAGCAGGGAAAGGGACCCTCATCTGGAGCTAAGCAGGGGAAACAGGGCTGCTCTTGAGCCATGGTGGGACCCTCGGGGTTCCTCTCGCGTGGGGAGGATTGGGGCGTTGAACTTCCTGGGACACAGCAAGGAGGTGAAGGAGCCATTCGAGGTCCAATAGGGAAGGGGTGATTTCCCCCGAGACGCCGCAGTGGAAAAGAGCCTCACACTGCCTGTAGGGGAGAAGCTTCTGGCTTTTCTCGAGTTGCGGCTTGGTCCTCTCGAGTTATGATGGGGACAACAAGGACCCAACACTGTGGCCTCAGGACAGGTCAGTCTCCGTGCCAGATGCCAGGCACCTCTGGGGATTCCTCCCCAGTCATAGCCGGGTCTTCAGTCCTCATCTGGTGCTGAGGCCAGAGCCAGATCTTTCATCACCCGTGCTGACGTAAGTCTTGGAGTTCCCCTGGAGCCCCCACAAGGGGTCAGACCTCATCTCGCCTGGAGGCGTGCACAGCTGGTTGCCTCCCCATCTGCAGCAGCAGTGTCAGGCTCCCCGTCCAGAGGACACAGGGATCTGTGCCTTGCCCTCGAGGTACCCAAGGACTGTCACACGTGCCAGTGTTTCGTGCGTCGAGCTTCAGTTGACAGTCGATGCAGTTCAGTTCAGTGAGGTTCATCTGGAGTGGACGAGGCATTTGGAGGTCTTGGGGAATGGTGGCCTGACCCCTGATGCTCCTCCCAACTCTCCTGGCATGAGTGCCTCCTCTTGGGATGAGACGGGACCAACTGGAACCCTTTCCCTTCTGAGCAGGGAAAGGGACCCACATCTGGAGCTGAGCAGGGGCAAATGGGGCACCTCTTGAGTCGAAGCGGGACCCTTGGGTTCTTCTCAAGAGGGGACAGGTTGGGTGGGGAAATTCTTGGGTCACAGCAAGGGTGTGCAGGAGCCTCTCAAGGTCCAACAGGGAAGGGGTGATTTCCCCCGAGATGCCACAGCGTACAAGGGCCTCAATCCACCTACAGCGGAGAAGCTTCTGTGTTTTCTCGAGTTGCGGCAGGGTCCACTCGAGTTACGATGGGGACCCCAGGGACCTGCCCCTCTGGCCACAGGAGAAGCCAGTCTCCATGCCAGATGCCAGGTGCTTCTCAGGATTCCTCCCTAGCCTTCGCCGGGTCCTCAGTTTTAGTCTGGTGCTGAGGCATGAGCCTGAGCTTTCCTCACCCATGCTGACATAGGTGTGGGGTTCCCCTGGAGACCCCACAGGGGAGTCAGCCCTCATCTTGCCTGGAGACGTGCATGGCCACTTGCCTCCCCAGCTGTAGCAGCAGTGTCAGCCTCCCCATCGTGCCAACACAAGGATATGTGGCTTGCCCTTGAGGTACTCCAGAGCTGTCGCACATGCCAGTGTATCAGGCATAGAGCATTGGAGTGACAGTCGAGGCAGTGCAGTGCAGTCAGGTTCAGGTGGAGTGGACGAGGCATTTGGGGGTCTTGGGGAATGGTGGCCCGAATCCTGATGCACCTGCCGACTCTCCTGGTGCGATCTCCTTTTCTTGCAACGCGAGGGGAGCGCTGGGAAGCCTTTCCTGACAAAGAACGGAAAGGGACCCTCATCTGGAGCTCAGCAGGTACAAACGGGTCTCCTCTTGAGTCACGGCGGGTCCCTCGGGGTTCCTCTCGAGTGGGGACGTGTGGGGTGGAAAACTTCTTGGGTCACAGCAAGGGTGTGAAGGAGCCTACTGAGGTTCTAGAGGGAAGGGGTGATTTAGCTCAAGACGCCACAGTGGACAAGTGCATCATCCTGCCTGCAGGGGAGAAGCTTCTGATTTTTCTCGAGTTGCGGAGGGGTCCTCTCTTGTTACAACGGGGACCCCAGGGACCCGCCCCTGTGGCCTCAGGAGAGGCCAGTCTCCATGCCAGTTGCCAGGCGCCTCTGGAGATTCCTCCCCAGTCATTGTGGGGTCCTCAGTCGTCATCTGGTGCTGAGGCCAGAGCCTGAGCTTTCTTCAACAGTCCTGACCTAAGTCTTGGGGTACCCCGGGCCCCCACAGAGGAGACAGGCTTTGTCTCGCCTGGAGACGTGCACGGCCACTTGCCTCCCCAGCTGCAGGGGCAGTTTCAGGCTTACTGTCGAGCGGACACAGGAATCTGTGGCTTGCCCTCGAGGTATCTGAGGGCGGTCACATGTGCCAGTGTGTCTGGCATCGAGTGTTGGGGTGACAGTCCAGGCAGTGCAGGGCAGTCAGGGTCCACTGGGGTGGATGAGGAATTGGGGATCTTGGGGAATGGTGGCATGACCCCTGATGCTCCTCCTGACTCTCCTGGTGCGAGTGCCTCCTCTTGGGATGTGAGGGGAGTGCCGAGAACCTTTTCCCAATGGAGCAGGGAAAGGGACCCTCATCTGGAGCTGAACAGGGGGAAATGGGGCTCCTCTTGAGTCTCTGTGGGACTCTCAGGGTTCCTTCTGAGTGGGGGCGGGTGTGTGGGGAACTTCTTGGGTCACAGTAAGAAGGTGAATGAGCCATTCGAGGTGCAAGAGGGAAGGGTTGATTTCACTGGAGATGCCACAGTGGACAAGTGCATCATTCCGCCTGCAGGGGAGAAGCTTCTGGTTTTTCTCGAGTTGCGGCGGGTCCTCTTGAGTTACGACAGGGACCCCAGAAACCAGCCCTGTGGTCTCAGGAGTGTCCAGTCTCCGTGCCAGTTGCCAGGCGCCTCTGGGGATTCCTCCCCAGTCGTCCTCAGGTAGTCGGGTTTCGTCTGGTGCTGAGGCCGGAGCCTGAGTTTTCCTCGTGCATGCTGACATAGGTCTCAGGGTTCCTCTGAAGCCCCCACAGGGGAATCAGGCCTCGTCTCTCCTGGAGACGTGCACTGCCACTTGCCTCCCCAGCTTCAGAAGCAGTGTAAAGCTTCAGGTCGAGCAGACACAGGGATCTGTGGCTTGCCCTCGAGGTACCCCAGGGCTGTCACACGTGCCAGTGTCGGGCGTCCAGCCTCGGCCTGACAGTCGAGGCAGTGCAGTTCAGTTACGGTCATCTGAAGAGGACAGGGCATTTGGGGGTATTGGGGAATGGTGGCCCGACACCTGAGGCTCCTCCCGACTGTCCTGGTGTGAGCGCCTCTTTCTGGGATGAGAGGGGAGCACCGGGAACCCTTTTCCGATGGAGCAGGGAAAGGGACCCTCATCTGGAGCTGAGCAGGGGCAAACAGGGCTCCTCTTGAGTCGCAGTGGGACCATCGGGGTTCCTCTCGAGTGTGGACTGTTGGGGCCGGAACTTCTTGTGTCACAGCAAGGGTGTGAAGAGCCTTTGGAGGTCAAAGAGGTAAGGGGTGATTTCCCCCGAGACGCCGCAGGGTACAAGGGCCTCACGCTGCTTGCAAGGGAGAAGCTTCTGGTTTTTCTCGAGTTGTGTTGGCATTTCTCGAGTTATGACGGGGAGCCCATGGACCCACCCCTGTGGCCTCAGGAGAGGCCAGTCTCCGTGCCAGTTGCCAGTCGCCTCTGGGGTTCCTCCCCAGTCATCACCGGGTCCTCAGTCCTCATCTGGTGCTGAGGCCGGTGCCTGAGCTTTCCTCGCCCATGCTTATATAAATCTTGGGGTTCCCATGGAGACTCCACAGGGGAGTCAGGCCTCGTCTCGCCTGGAGAGGTGCACGGCCACTTGCCTCCCCAGCTGCAGCAGCAGTGTAAGGCTCGCCGTCGAGCGGACACAGGGATATGTGGCTTTTGCTCGAGGTACCCCAGGGCTGTCATACTTTCCAGTGTGTTGGGCGTCGATCCTTGGGGTGACAGTCGGTGCAGTGCAGGCCAGTCAGGTTCATCTGGAGTGAACGAGGCATTTGGGGGTCTTGGGGAATGGTGGCAAGACCCCTGATGCTCCTCCCGACTCTCCTGGTGTGAGCGCCTCCTCTTGGGATGCGAGAGGAGCGCTGGGAACCCTTTCCCGACAGAGCAGGAAAGGGACCCTCATCTGGAACTGCGCACTGGCAAACGGAGCTCCTCTTGATTCACGGCAGGACCCTCGAGGTTCCTCTGGAGTGGGTACGGGTGGGGCATGGAACTTCTTGTGTCACAGCAGGGGGGTGAAGGAGCCTTTCGAGGTACAAGGGGAAGGGGTGATTTTTCCCCAAGATGCCGCAGCAGACAAGGGCCTCACCCCGCCTGCAAGGGAGAAGCTTCTGGTTTTTCTCGAGTTGTGGTGGGGTCCTCTCGAGTTACGATGGGGACCCCAGGGGCCTCAGGAGAGGCCAGTCACTGTGCCAGTTGCCAGGCTCCTTTGAGCATTCCTCCAGAGTCATTGCCGGGTCCTCAGTCTTCGTGTGGTGCTGAGGCTGTAGCCTGAGCTTTCCTTGCCGGTGCAGACATCGACCTTGAGGCTCCTATGGAGCCCCCACAGGGGAGTCAGACCTCGTCTCACCTGGAGTCATGCACAGCAGCTTTTCTTCCCAGCTGCAGCAGCAGTGTCCGGCTCTCAGTCGAGCAGACACAGGTATCTGTGGCTTGCCCTCGAGGTATCCCAGGGCTGTCACACATTCCAGTGTGTCGGGCGTCGATCCTCAGGGTGACATTCGAGGCATTGCAGGGCAGTCAGGTTCATCTGGAGTGGACGAGGCATTTGGGAGTCTTGGGGAATGGTGGCCCGACCCCTGATGCTCCTCTCAACTCTCTTGGTGAGAGTGCCTCCTCGTGGGATGTGAGGGGAGCACCGAGAGCACTTTCTTGATGGAGCAGGGAAAGGCACCCTCATCTGGAGCTTAGTAAGGGCAAAAGGGCTCCATTTGAGTCTCAGCGGGACCCTCGGGTTCCTCTCGAGTGGGGACGGGTGGGGTCGAGAACTTCTTGGGTCACAGCAAGGGTGTGAAGGAAACTTTTGAGGTCCAGGAGGGAAAGGGTGATTTCCCCTGAAACGCAGCAGCTGAAAAGGGCCTCACCCCGCCTGCAGGGGAGAAGCTTCAGGTTTTTCTTGAGTTGCGGCGGGGTCCTCTGGAGTTACGACAGGGAAACCAGGGATCCGCCCCTGTGGCTTCAGGAGAGGTCAGTCTCCGTGCGAGTTGTAAGGCGACTGTGGGGATACCTCTCCAGTCGACGCTGGGCCCTCAGTCCTTGTCTGGTGCTGAAGCCAGAGCCTGAGCTTTCCACGAACGTTCTGACATAGGTCTTGTGGTTGCCCTGGAACCCCCACAGGGGAGTAAGGCCTCGTCTCGCCTGGAGACGTGCACGTAAGCTTTCCTCCCCATTTACTGCAGCAGTGTCTGGTTCCCTGTCGAGCGGACACAGGGATCTGTGGCTTGATATCCAGGTACCCCAGGGCTGTCACACATGCCAGTGTGTCAGGAGTCGAGCCTCGGGGTGACATTCGAGTCGAGGCAGTGCCATGCAATCAGGTTCATCTGGAGAGGACGAGGCATTTCAGGGTATTGGAGAATGGTGGCCCGAACCCTGAGGCGGCTCTCGACTCTTGTGGTGAGAACGCCTCTTCTTGGGATGCGAGGGGAGCGCTGAGAACACTTTCCCGACGGAGCAGGGAAAGAAACCCTCATCTGGAGCTGAGCAGGATAAAACGGGGCTCCTCTTGAGTCGCCTGGGGCCCTCAGGACTCCTGTTCGGTGGGGACGGGTGGGGCGGGGAACTTTTGGGTCACAGCAAGGATGTGAAGGAGCCTTTCGAGGTCCAAGAGGGAAGGGATGATTTCCCCTGAGATGCGTTAGAGGACGAGGGCCTCAACCCACCTGCAGGGGAGAAGCTTCTAATTTTTCCTCTAGTTGCGGCAGGGTCCTCTCGAGTTACGTCGGAGACCCCAGGGACCCGACTCTGTGGCCTCAGGAGAGGACAGTCTCCGTGCCAGTTGGGAGGCGCCTCTTTGAACTCCTCCCCATTCATCACCGGGACCTCATTCCTCGTCTGGTCTGAGGCCGGAGCCTGAGCCTGAGCTTTTCTCTCCCATGCTGACATATGCCTTGGTGTTACCCTAGATCCCCAACATGGGAGTCAGGCTTCATCTCGCCTGGAGACTTGCAGGGCCACTTTCCCCCCCCAGCTGCAGCAGCAGTGTCCGGCTCCCCATCGAGCGGACACAGAGATCAGTGGCTTGAACTCGAGGTAACCCAGGGCAGTCACACATGCCAGGGTGTCAGGAGTCGAGCGTCGGGGTGATAGTCGAGGCAATGAAGGGCAGTCAGGTTCATGTAGAGTGGACCAGGCATTTGGGGGTGTTGGAGAATGGTGGCCCGACCCCTGAGGTTCCTCCCGATTCTCCTGGTGTGAGCCCCTTCTCTTGGGATACAAGGGGAGCGCCGGAAACCCTTTGCCGACAGAGCAGGGAAAGGGACCCTCATCTCGAGGTGAGCCGGGTCAAACGGGGCTCCTCTTGAGTCGTGGAGGGACCCTTGTGGTTCCTCTCGTGTGGAGACGAGTGGGTCGGTGAACTTCTTGGGTCACAGCAAGGGTGTGAAGGAGCCTTTCGAGGTCCAAGAGGGAAGGGATGATTTCCTACGAGACGATGCAGCGGACAAGGACTTCACCCCACCTGCAGGGGAGAAGCTTCTGGTGTTTCTCTAGTTGCGGCGGTGTCTTCTCGAGTACGACGGGGAACCCAGGGACCCGGCCCTTTGACCCCAGGAGAGGCCAGTCTCCATGCCAGTTGCCAGGCGCCTGTAGGGATAATGCTCCAGTCATCGCCAGGTCCTCAGTCTTTATCTGGTGCTGAGGCTGGAGTCTGGGCTTTCCTCGCCCTTGCTGACATAGGTCTTGAGATTCCCCTGGAGCCCCCAAAGGGGAGTCAGGCCTCATCTCACCTGGAGACGTGCACGGCCGCTTGCCTCCCCAGCTGCAGCAGCAGTGTCAGGTTCCCCGTCGAGCGGACACAGGGATATGTGGCTTGCCCTCGAGGTACCCCAGGGCTGTCACACCTGCCAGTGAGACGGGCGTCGAGCCTTGGGATGACAGTCGAGGCAGTGCAGGGTAGTCAGGTTCATCTGGAGTGGACGAGGCATTTGGGGGTTTTGGAGAATGTTGGCCCAACCCCTGATGCTCTTCCCTACTCTCCTGGTGCGAGGCCTCCTCTTGGGATGCGAGGGGCTCCTCTTGAGTCTCAGCGGGACCCTTGGGGTTCCTCTCAAGTGGAAACAGTTTTTGGCGGGGAACTTCTTGGGTCACAGCAAGAGGGTGAAGGAGCCTTTTGAGGTCCAAAAGGGAAGGGGTGATTTCCCCTGAGATGCCACAGTGGACAAGAGACTCACCCCGCCTGCAGGGAAGAAGCTTCTGGATTTTCTTGAGTTGCGGCAGGGTCCTCACAAGTTACGACGGGGACCCAAGGGACCCGCCTCTGTAGCCTCAAGAGAGGCCAGTCTCCATGCCAGTTGCAGGTGCCTCTGGGGATTCCTCCACAGTCGTCGTGGGTCCTCAGTCCTCATCTGGTGCTGAGGCCAGAGCCTGTGCTTTCCTCGCTCATGCTGAAATAGGTTTTAGGTTCCCCTGTACCCCCACAGGGGAGTCAGGCCTCATCTAGCCTGGTGCCGTGCACTGTCGATTTCCTCCCAAGCTGCAGCAGCAGTGTCCAGCTCCCCGTCAAGCGGACATAGGGATCTGTGGCTTACACTCGAGGAACCCCAGGGCTTTCACAATGTGCCAATGTGTTGGGAGTCAAGCCTTGGGGTGACAGTCGAGGCAGTGCAGGGCAGTCAGGTTCATCTGGAGTGGATGAGGCATTTCAGGGTCCTGGGGACTGGTGGCCCGAACCCAGCGGCTGATCCCAGCTCTTCTGGTGCGAGCTCCTCCTCTTGAGATGCTAGGGGAATGCTGGGAATCCTTTCTTTTCAAAGCAGCTCCCCTCACTTGGAGCTGAGCAGTGAAAACGGGGCTCCTCTTGAGTCATGGCAAGACCCTCGGGGTTCCTCTACAGTGGGGACGGTTGGGGCAGGGAACTTCTTGCATCAGTGCAAGGGTTTGAAGGAGCCTTTCGAGTTCCAAGAGGAAAGGGGTGATTTCCCCTGAGACGCCCCAGGGGACAAGGGCCTCACCCTGCCTGCAGAAGAGTAGCGTCTGGTTTTTCACGAGGTGCGGCCGAATCCTCTCGAGTTACGACGAGGATCCCAGGGACCCGCCCTTGTGGCCTCAGGAGAGGCCACTCTTTGTACGAGTTGTGAGGTACATCTGGGGATTCCTCCCCAGTCGTCGCCGGGTCCTCATTTCTCGTCTGGTGCTGAGGCCGGAGCCTGAGTTTGCCTCGCCTGTGCTGACATAGGTCTTGTGGTTCCCCTGGAACCCCCACAGGGGAGTAAGGCCTTGTCTTGCCTGGGGAGGTGCATGGCTGCTTTCCTCCCCAGCTGTAGAAGCAGTGACCGGCTCCCCCTCGAGTGGACACAGGAATCTGTGGCTTGACATTGAGGTACCCCAGGGGTGTCACACGTGCCAGTGTGGTGGGAATCGAGCCTCGGGGTGACAGTCGAGGCAGTGCAGGGCAGTCAGGTTCATCTGGAGTGGACGAGGATTTTGGGGGTCTTGGGGGATGGTGGCCAAGACACTGATGCTCCTCTCAACTCTCTGGTGCGAGCGCCTCCTCTTGGGATGTGAGGGGAGTGCCAGAACCCTTTCCCAAAGAAATGGGGAAAGGGACCCTTATCTGGAGCTGAGCAGGGGCAAACGGGGCTCCTCTTGAGTCTCGACGGGACCCTCGGGGTTCCTCTCGAATGGAAGCAGTTTTTTGTGGGGAACTTCTTGGGTCACAGCAAAAGGGTGAAGGAGTCTTTCGAGGTCCAAAAGGGAAGGGGTGATTTTCCCCGAGATGCCCCATCGGACAAGAGACTCACCCGCCTGCAGGGGAAAAGCTTCTGGATTTTCTCGAGTTGCGGCAGGGTCCTTTCGAGTTACGACGGGGACCCCAGGGACCCGCCCCTGTGGCCACAGGAGAGGCCTGTCTCCATGCCAGTTGCCAGGCGCCCTGGGGATTCCTCCCCAGTTGTCGCCAGGTCCACAGTCCTCATCTGGTGCTGAGGATGGAGCCTGTTTTCCTCGCCCATGATGACATATGTCTTGGGGTTCCCCTGGATCCCCCACAAGGGAGTCAGGCCTCGTCACGCCTGGACACGTGCATGAACGCTTGCCTCCATATTTTCAGCAGCAGAATCAGGCTCCCTGTCAACTGGACACAATGATCTGTGGCTTGCCCTCGAGGTACCCCAGGGCTGTCACACATGCCAGTGTGTTGGGAGTCGCTACTAGGGATGACAGTCGAGGCAGTGCAGGGCCGTCAGTTTCATCTGGAGTGGACAATGCATTTGGGGGTCTTGGGGAATGGTGGCCCGACACCTGAGGCTCCACCCGACTCTCCTGATGCGAGTGCCTCCTCTTTGGATGCGAGGGGAGCGACAGGAACCCTTTCCCGACAGAGCAGAGAAAGGTCCCCATATCTGGAGCTGATCAGGGGCAAACGGGGCTCCTCTTGAGTCGTGGCAGGACCCTCGGTGTTCCTCTCGAGTGGGGACAGGCAGGGCGTGGAACTTCTTGGGTCACGGCAAGGGTGTGAAGACTTTTGAGGTCCAAGAGGCAAGGGGTGATTTCCCCCAGGATGGCACAGTGGACTAGTGTCTCGACCCTCCTGCAGGGGAGAAGCATCTGGATTTTCTCGAGTTGCGGCGGAGTCCTCTCGAGTTATGACGGGGACCCCAGGGACCCGACCCTGTGGCCTCAGGAGAGGGCAGTCTCTGTGCCACTTGCCAGGCGCAGAGATTCCTCCCCAGATGTCGCTGGGTCTTCAGTCCTCGTCTGGTGCTGAGGCCGGAGCCTGAGCTTTCCTTGCTCATGCTGAAATAGGTTTGGGGTTCACCTGGAGCCCCACAGGGGAGTCAGGCTTGGTCTCGCCTGGAGAAGAGCATGGCCGCTTGCCTCCCCAGCTGCAGCAGCAGTGTCAGGGTCCACGTCAAGCGGACAAGGGATCTGCGGCTTGCCCTCGAGGTACCCCCAGTGCTGTCACACGTGCCAGTGTGTCCAGAGTCAAGCCTCAGGGTGACATTCAAGGCAGTGCAGGGCAGTCAGGTTTATCTGGAGAGGACGAGGTATTTCGGGGTTTTGAGGAATGGTGGTCTGAACCCTGCGACGGCTCCTGACTCTCTTGGTGCCTGTGCCTCCTCTGGGGATGCGAGGGGATCACCGGGAACTCTTTCCCGACCGAGCAGGGAATGGGACCCTCATCTCGAGGTGAGCAGGGTAAAACGGGGCTCCTCTTGAGTCGCGGCGGGACCCTTGGGGTTCCTCTCGTGTGGGGACGGGTGGGGTGATGAACTTCTTGGGTCACAGCAAGGGTGCGAAGGAGCCTTTTGAGGTCCAAGAGAAAAGAGATGATTTCCTACGAGACAATGCAGCGAACAAGGACTTCACCCCACCTGCAGGGGAGAAGCTTCTGATTTTTCACTAGTTGTAGCAGGGTCCTCTCGAGTTATGATGGGGGCCCCAGGGACCCGCCCCTTTGGCCTCAGGAGAGGCCAATCTCCGAGCCAGTTGCCAGGCGCCTGTAGGGATTACTCTCCAGTCGTCTCCAGGTCCTCAGTCCTCGTCTGGTGCTGAGGCCTGAGTCTAGGCTTTCCTTGCCCTTGCTGTCATAGGTCTTGGGGTTCCCCTGGAGCCCCCAAAGAAGAGTCATACCTCGTCTCACCTGGAAACGTGCATGGCCACTTGCCTCCCCAGCTGCAGCAGCAGTGTCTGGCTCCCGTCGAGCGGACACAGGGATCTGTGGCTTGCCCTTGACTTACCTCAGGGCTGTCACACCTGCCAGTGAGACGGGCATCAGGCCTCGGGGTGACAGTCGAGACAGTGCAGGGCAGTCAGGTTTATCTGGAGTGGACAAGGCATTTGGGGGTCTTGGGGAATGGTGGCCAAGACACTGATGCTCCTCCCGACTCTCTGGTGCGAGGGCCTCCTCTTGGGATGCGAGGGGAGTGGTGGAACCCTTTCCCGAAGGAGTAAGGAAAGGGACCCTCATCTGGAGCTGAGCAGGTGCAAATGGGGCTCCTCTTGAGTCTCGGCGGGACCCTCAAGGTTCCTCTCGAGTGGAAACAGTTTTTGGCGGGGAAATTCTTGGGTCACAGCAAGAGGGTGAACGAGCCTCTCGAGGTCCAAGAGGGAAGGGGTGATTTCCCCCAAGACGCCGCATCAGAAAAGAGACTCACCCCGCCTGCAGGGGAGAAGCTTCTGGTTTTTCTCGAGTTGCAGCGGGGTCCTCTGGAGTTAGGACAAGGACCCCAGTGACCCGCCCCTGTGGACTCCGGAAAGGCCAGTCTCCACACCACTTGCCAGGCGCCTCTTAGGATTCCTCCCCAGTCGTCGGCAGGTCCTCAGTCCTCTCTGGTGCTGAGGCCGGAGCCTGAGCTTTGCTCGTCCGTGCTGACATAGGTCTTGGGGTTCCCCTGAAACTCCCACAGCGGAGTCAGGCCTCATCTTGCCTGGAGATGTGCACGGACACTTGCCTCCCCAGCTGCACAGCAGTGTCAAGCTCCCCGTCAAGCAGACACAGGGATCTGTGTCCTGTCCTCGAGGTACCCCAGGGCTGTCACTCATGCCAGTGTGTCGGGCGTCGAGCCTCGGGGTGACAGTCGAGGCAGTGCAGGGCAGTCAGGTTCATCTGGAGTGGACGAGTCTTTTGGGTGTCATGGAGAATCGTGGCCCGAATCCTGAGTCTCCTATCGAATCCCCTGTTGCGAGCACATCCTCTTGGGTTGTGAGGGAAGCACCACGAACTGTTTCTCATCGGAGCAGGGAAAAGGTCCCTTCTCTGGAGCTGAGCAGGGGAAAACGGGTCTCCTCTTGAATTGTAGCAGGACCCTCGGGGTTCCTCTCGAATGGGACGCATAGGGCGTGGAACTTCTTGGGTCACAGCAAGGTTGTGAAGGAGCCTTTAAAGGTCCAAGAGGGAAGGGGTGATTTCCAAGGAGACGGCCCAGGGGACAAGGGCCTCACCCCACCTGCACGGGAGAAGCTTCTGGTTTTTCTCGAGTTGAGGCAGGGTCCACTAGAGTTACGACAGGGGCCCCAGGGACCCTCCCCTGTGGCCTCAGGAGAGGCCAGTCTCCGTGCCAGTTGCAAGGCGGCTGTAGGGATACCTCTCCAGTCGTCGCTGGGTCCTCAGTCCTGATCTGGTGCTGAAGCCAGAGCCTGAGCTTTCCTTGAATGTGCTGACATAGGTCTTGTGGTTGCCCTGGAACCCCCACAGGGGAGTAAGGCCTCGTCTCTCCTGGGGAGGTGCACGGCCGCTTTCCTCCCCAGCTGTAGAAGCAGTGACTGGCTCCCCCTTGAGCGGACACAGGGATCTGTGGCTTGACATCGAGGTACTCTGGGGCTGTCACACGTGCCAGTGTGGTGGGAGTCGAGCCTCGGGGTGACATTCGAGGCAGTGCAGGGCAGTCAGATTCATCTGGAGAGGACAAGGTATTTCGGGGTTTTGAGGAATGGTGGCCCGAACCCTGAAGTGGATCCCGACTCTCCTGGTGAGAATGCCTCTTCTTGGGATTCGAGGGGAGCGCTGGGAACCCTTTCCCCACGAAGCAGGGAAAGGGACCCTCATCTGGATCTGAGCAGGGGAAACGGGGCTCCTCTTGAGTCACGTGGACCCTCAGGGTTCCTGTTTGGTGGGGACGGGTTGGGCGGGGAACTTCTTGAGTCACAGCAAGGGTGTGAAGGAGACTTTCAAGGTCCAAGAGGGAAGGGGTGATTTCCCCTGAGATGCTGCAGCAGACAAGGGCTTCACTCCGCCTGCAGGGGAGAAGTATCTGGTTTTTCTCGAGTAGAGGCAGGGTCCTCTTTAGTTACTATGGGAACTACAGGGACCTGCCCCTGTGGCCTCAGGAGTGGCCAGTCTCCTTGCCAGTTGCCTGGTGCCTCTGGGGATTTCTCCCAGTCGTCACCGGGTCCTCAGTCCTCATCTGGTGTTGAGGCCGGAGCCTGAACTTTCCTCACCCGTGCTGACATAGTTCTTGGGGTTCCCCTGCAGCCCCCACAGGGGAGTCAGGCCTCGTCTCGCCTAGAGACGTGCACATCCGCTTTTTTCCCCAGCTGCAGCAGCAGTGTCAGGCTCCCCGTCGGGTGGACACAGGGATCTGTGGCTTGCCCTCGAGGTACCCCAGGGCTGTTACACGTGTCAGTGTTTTGGGAGTCGAGCCTCGGGGTGACAGTCGAGGCAGTGCAGGACAGTCAGGTTCATCTGGAGTGAACGAGGCCTTACAGGGTCTTGGGGAATGGTGGCTTGAACCCAGCGGCTCCTCCCGAATCTCCTGGTGCGATCGCCTACTCTTGGCATGTGAGGGGAGCGCCTGAAATCCTTTCCCGAAGGAGCATGTAAAAGACTGCTATTCTGGAGCTGTGCAGGGAAAATAGGGCTCCTCTTGAATTGTGGCGGGACCCTCGGGGTTCCTCTCGGGAGGGGAAGGGTGGGGTGGGGAAGTTCTTGGGTCACAGCATGGATGTGAAGGAGCCTTTCAATTTCAAAGAGGGTAGGGGTGATTTCCCCCAAGACGCCACCGTGGACAAGGGCCTCACCCGGCCTGCAGGTGAGAAGCTTCTGGTTTTTCTCAAGTTGCAGCGGGGTCCTCTCGAGTTTCGACGGGTACCCCAGGGACCCGCCCCTGTGGCCTCAGGAGAGGCCAGTCTCCATGCCAGTTGCCAGGTGCCTCTGGGGATACCTCCCCAGTCGTCCCTGGGTCCTCAGTCCTCGTGTGTTGCTGAGACCTGAGCCTGAGCTCTCCTCGCCCGTGCTGACATAGGTCTTGGGGCTCCCCTGAGCCCCCACAGGGGAGTCAGGCCTCGTCTCGCCTGGAGACATGCACGTCCCTTTGCCTCCCCAGCTGCAGCAGCACTGTCAGGATCCCCTTCGAGCGAACAAAGGGATCTATGGCTTGCTCTCGAGGAACCCCAGGGCTGTCACACGTGCCAGTGTGCCGGGCGTCGAGCCTCGGGGTGACAGTCGAGGCAGTGCAGCGCAGTCAGGTTCATCTGGAGTGGACGAGGAATTTGGGGCTCTTGAGGAATTATGGCCCGACCCCGATGCTCCTCCCAACTCTCCTGATGTGAGCGCCTCCTATTGGGATGCAAGGGGAGCGCCGGCAACACTTTCCAATGGAGCAGGGAAAGGGGCCCTCATCTGGAGCTGAGCAGAGGCAAACAGGGCTCCTCTTGATTTGTGGCGGGAGCTTCTGGGTTCCTCTCGAGTGGGGACAGGTAGGGCAGGGAACTTCTTGGGTCACAGCAAGGGTGTGAAGGAGCCTTTCGAGGTTAAAGAGGGAAGGGTTGATATCCCCTAAGACGCCACAGTGGAAAAGGGCCTCACCACACCTGTAGGGGAGAAGCTTCTGGTTTTTCTCTAGTTGCGGTGGGGCCCTCTCAAGTTACGATGGGGACCCCAGGGACCCGTCCCTGTGTCCTCAGGAGAGTCCAAACTCCGTGCCACTTGGCAGGCACATCTAGGGGTTCCTCCTCAGTCGTTGCCAGATCCTCAGTAATCCTCTGGTGTTGAGGCCGGAGCCTGAGCCTTCCTCGCCCAGGCTGACATAGGTTTTAGGGTTCCCCTGGAGCCCCCACAGGGGAGTCAGGCCTCGTCTCGTCTGGAGACGTGCACGGCTGCTTGCCTACCCAGCTGCAGCAGCAGTGTCTGGCTCCCTGTCGAGTGGAAACAGGGATCTGTGGCTTGCCGTCGAGGTACCCCAGGGCTGTCACACGTGCCAGTGTCTCATAAGTCGAGCCACGGTGTGACAGTCGAGGCAGTGCAAGGCAGTCAGGTTCATGTGCAGTGGACTAGGCCACTGGGGGTCTTGGGGAATGGTGACCTGATCCCTGAGGCTGCTCCCGACTCTCCTGGTGCTTGCGCCACCTCTTTTGATGTGAGGGGAGCGTTGAGAACCCTTTCCCTATGGAGCAGGGAATGGGCCCCTCATCTGGAGCTGAGCAGGGAAAACGGGGTTTCTCTTGAGCCATGCCAGGACCCTCAAGGTTCCTCTCTAGTGGGTACGGGTGTGGTGGGGAGCTTGTTGTGTCACATCATGAGTGTGAAGGAGCCTTTCGAGGTCCAAAGGGAAGGGATGATATCCCCTAAGATGCTGCAGTGAACAAGGGCCTGATCCCACCTGCAGGGGAGGAGTTTCTGGTTTTTCTCGAGTTGGGTGGGCTTTTCTAGTTACAACGGGGACCCCAGGGACCCGCACCTGTGGCCTCAGGAGAGGGCAGTCTCCGTTCGAGATGCAAGGCGCCTCTGGAAATTCCTTCCCAGTCGTCGCTGGATTCTCAGTCCTCGTCTGGTGCTGAGGCCAGAGCCTGAGCTTTCCTCGCCCATGCTGACATAGGTCTTGGGGTTCCCCTAGAGCCCCCAAAGGGGAGTCATGCCTTGTCTCGTCTGGAGACATGCATGGCCACTTCCTCCCAAGCTGCAGCAGTACTGTCCGGCTCCCCGTGGAGAAGATACAAGGATCTGTGGCTTGCCCTTGAGGTACCCCAGGGCTGTTACACTTGCCATTGGGTCGGGAGTCAAACCTCGGGGTGACAATCGAGACAGTGCAGGGCAGTCAGTTTCATCTGGAGTCGACAAAGCATTTGGGGGTCTTGGGGAATGGTGGCCCGAACCTTGAGGCTCCTCCTGAATTTCCTGATGCTAGCGCCTCCTCTTGGGATGGGAGAGGAGCTGCGGAAACCCTTTTTTGATGGATCAGGGAAAGGTCCCTCATCTGGAGCTGAGCATGAGAAAACGGGGCTTCTCTTGAGTCGAGGCAGGACCCTCGGGGTCCCTCTCAAGTATAGACGGGAGGGGCAGAGAACTTCTTGGGTCACAGCAAGGATGTGAAGGAGTCTTTCGATATCCAAGTGGGAAGGGGTGATTTCCTTTGAGATGCTGCCTCGGACAAGGGCCTAACCCCGCCTGCAAAGGAGAAGCTTCTGGATTTTCTCGTGTTGTGGAGGCGTCCTCTCGAGTTATGACGGGGAACCCAGGGACCCGCCTGTGGCCTCCGGAGAGGCCAGACTCCGTGCCAATTGCCAGGAGCCTCTGGGGATTCCTACCCAGTCGTCGCTGGGTCCTCAGTCCTCATCTGGTGCTGAGGCCAGAGCCTGAGCTTTCCTCGCCCATGCTGACATTGGTCTTGGGGTTCCACTGAGCCCCCACAGGGGAGTCAGGCCTCGTCTCGCATGGAGACGTGCACGGCCGCTTGCCTCCCCAGCTAAAGCAGCAGTGTCAGGCTCCACGTCGAGCGGACACAGGGAACTGTGGCTTCCCTCGAGGTACCCCAGGGCTGTCACACATGTCAGTGTTTCGGGTGTCGAGCCTCGGGGTGACAGTCAAGGCAGTGAAGGGCAGTCAGGTTCATGTGGAGTGGACTAGGCATTTGAGGTCTTAAGGAATGGTGGCCCGACCCCTGATTCTCCTGTTGACTCTCCTGGTTGGAGCACCTTCTTTTGGGATGTGAGGGGAGCGCTGGGAAACCTTTCCCAACAGAGCAGGAAAAGGCACCCACATCTGTAGCTGAGCAGGGGCAAACGGGGCTCCTCTTCAGTTGTGCCGAGACCCTCAGGGTTCCTCTCGAGTGGGGACGGGTGGGGCGGGGAAATTCTTGGGTCACAGCAACAGTGTGAAGGAGACATTCGAGGTCCTAGAGGGAAGGGGTGATTTCCCCAGAGACGCTGCAGTGGACAAGGGCCTCACTCCACATGCAGAGGAGAAGCTTCTGGATTTTCTCGAGTTGCAGCGGGGTCCTCTCAAGTTATGACAGGGAACCCAGGGACCTGCCTTTGAAGCCTCAGGAGAGGCCAGTCTCCGTGCCAGTTGCCAGGCTCCTCTGGGGTTTCCTCCCTAGTCGTTGCTGGGTCTTCAGTCTTCCTCTGATGAGTCTGAAGCCTGAGCTTTCCTTGCCCGTGCTGACATAGGTCTCTGGGTTCCGCTGGAGCCCACACAGGGGAGTCAAGCCTCGTCTCGCCTGGAGACGTGCATGGCCGCTTGCCTCCCCAGCTGCAGCAGCAGTGTCTGGCTCCCCATCGAGCGGACACAGGGAACTGTCACTTGTCCTCGAGGTACCCCAGGGCTGTCACATGTGCCAGTGTTTTGGGCGTCAAGCCTAGGGGTGACAGTCGAGGCACTGCAGGGCAGTCAAGTTCATCTGGAGTGGACGAGACATTTGTGGGTCTTGGGGAATTGTGGCCCAACCCCTGATGCTCCTCCCGACAATTCTGGTTCGAGCGCCCCATCTTGGGATTTGAGAGGAGCTGCGGAAACCCTTGCCCGACGGAGCAGGGAAAGAGTCCCTCATCTGGAGCTGAGCATGGGAAAACGGGGCTCCTCTTGAGTTCTGGCAAGTCCCTCGGGGTTCCTCTCAAATGTGGACGGGTGTGGCGGGGAACTTGTTAGGTCATAGCAAGGGTGTGAAGGAGCCTGTCGAGATCCAAGAGGGAAGGGGTGATTTCCCCCGAGACACTGCAGCGGACTAAGTCCTAACCCCGCCTGCAGAGGAGAGGCTTCTGGTTTTTCTGGAGGTGTGTCGGGGTCCTCTTGAGTTACGACGGGGACCCCAGGGACATGCCCCTGTGGCCTCAGGAGAGGCCAGTCTCTGTATGAGATGCCAGGCGCCTCTGGGGATTCCTCCCCAGTTGTCGCCAGGTCTTCAGTCCTTGTCTGGTGCAGAGGCCGGAGCCTGAGCTTTCTTCCCGTGAGCTGACATAGGTCGTGGGGTTAACCTGGAGCCTCAACAGGGGAGTCAGGCCTCATCTCACCTGGAGTCGTGCATGGCCGCTTGCCTCCCCAGCTGCAGCAGCAGTGTCTGGCTCCCCGTCAAGCGGACACAGGGATCTGTGGCTTGCACTCGAGGTACCCCGGGGCTGTCACAGGTGCCAGTGTGTCGGGCATCGAACCTCGGGGTGACAGTCGAGGAAGTGCAGGGCAGTCCAGTTCATCTGGAGTGGACGAGGCATTTGGGGGTATTGGGGAATGGTGGCCCGACCCCGGATGCTCCTCCCGACCCTTCTGGTGCGAGTGCTTCCTCTTGGCATGCTAGGGGAGCGCCGGGAAACCTTTCCTAAAGGGGTAGGGAAAGGGACCTTCATTTGGAGCTGAGCAGGTGCAAATTGCGTGCCTCTTGAGTCACAGCGGGACCCTCGGGGTTCCTCTCGAGTGGAGACTGTTGGGGCAGGGACCTTCTAGGGTCACAGAAAGGGTGTGTAGAAACCTTTCAAGGTCCAAGAGGGAAGGGGTGATATCCCCTGAGACGCCGCAGTGGACAAGTACCTCAACCCTCCTGCAAAGTAGAATCATCTGGGTTTTCTCGAGTTGCGGCGGGGTCCTCTCAAGTTATGACGGGGACCCAGGTACCCGCTGCTGTGGCCTCAGGAGAGGCCAGTCTTTGTGCCAGTTTCCAGGCGCCTTTGGGAATTCCTCCCCATTAGTCTCCGGGCCAAGTCCTCGTCTGGTGCTGAGGCCGGAGACTGAGGTTTCCTCACCTGTGCTGACATAGGTCTTGGGGTTCCCCTGGAACCCCAGCTGGGTAGTCAAGCCTCGTCTCCCTGGAGATGAACACGGCTGCTTGCCTCCCCAGCTGCAGCAGCAGTGTCAGGCTCCCCATCGAGCTGCCACAGGGATCTGTGGCTTGCCCTCGAGGTACACCAGGGCTGTCACACGTGCCAGTGTGTCAGGCGTCAAACTCCTGGGTGTCAGTCGAGGCAGTGCAGGGCGGTCAGGTTCATCTGGAGTGGACTAGGCAATTGGTGGTCTTGGGGAATGGTGGCCCAACCCCTGATGCTTCTCCCTAATCTCCTGATGTGATCGCCTCCTCTTGGGATTCGAGGGGAACACCAGGAACCCTTTCCCGATGGAGCAGGGAAAGGGACTCTCATCTGGAGGTGAGCAGGGATAAACAGGGCTCATGTTGATTCTCGGCGGGACCCTTGGAGTTCCTCTCGAGTGGGAACGGATGGGTCGGGGAACTTCTTGGGTCACAGCAAGGGTGTGAAGGAGCCTTCGGGGTCCAAGATTTAAGGGGTGATTTCCTGAGAGACACCACAGCCGAAAAAGGCCTCACCCCGTCTGCAGGGAAGAAGCTTCTGGTTTTTCTCAAGTAGTGGCAGGGTCCTCTCGAGTTTCGACAAGGACCCCAGGGACCCACCTCTGTGGCCTCAGGATAGGCGAGTATTCATGCCAGTTGCCAGGAGCTCTGGGGATTCCTCCCAAATCGTCACCGGATCCTCAGTCCTCATCTGGTGCTGAGGTCGGTGCCTGAGCTTTCCTCGTCCGTGCTGACATAGGTCTTGGGGTTTTCCTCGAGCCTACACAGGGGAGGAAGGCCTTGTCTCGCCTGGAGACGTGCACAGCCGCTTTCCTCTCCAGCTGCAGCAGCAGTGTCAGCCTCCCTGTTGAGCAGACACAGGGATCTGTGGATTGCACTCGATGTAACCCAGGGCTGTCACACATAACAGTGTGTCAGGCGTCGAGCTTCGGGGTGACAGTCGAGGCAGTGCAGGGCAGTCAGGTTCATCTGGAGTAGACGAGGCATTTAGAGGTTTGGGGAATTGTGGCCTGACCTCTGAAGCTCCTCCTGACTCTCCTGGTGCGAGTGCCTCCTCTTAGATGTGAGGGGAGCGCCGGGAACCCTTTCCTGACAGAGCAGGGAAAGGGACCCTCATCTGGAGCTTAACAGGGGCAAACGAGGCTCCTCTTGAGTCGTGGAAGTCCCTCGGGATTCCTCTCGTGTGGGGACAGGTGGGGCGTGGAACTTCTTGGTTCACAAAATTGGTGTGAATGAGCCTTTCAAGGTCCAAGAGGGAAGGGGTGATTTCATCTAAAACGCTGCAGTGGACAAAGGCCTCACTCCACCTGCAGAGGCGAAGCTTCTGGATTTTCTTGAGTTGCGGCGGGATCCCCACGAGTTACGACAGAGACCCCAGGCACCAGCCCCTGAGGCCTCAGGAGAGGCCAGTCTTTGTGCCAGTTGCCAGGCGCATCAGGGTTTCCTCCCTAGCCATCGCCGGGTCATCAGTCCTGGTCTGGTGATGATGCTGGAGCCTGAGCTTTCCTCGCCCGTGCTGACACAGGTCTCTGGATTCCGCTGAAGCCCCCACAGGGGAGTTAGGCCTCATCTCGCCTGGAGACGTGCACAGCCACTTGCCTCCCCAGCTTCAGAAGCAGTGTCAGGCTCCCCGTCGAGTGGACACAGGGAACTGTGGCTTGCTCTCGAGGCACCCCAGAGCTGTCACACGTGCCAGTGTGTCGGGCTTCAAACCTCGGGGTGACAGTCGAGGCAGTGCAGGGCAGTCAGGTTCATCTGGAGTGGATGAGGCAATTGTGGGTCTTGAGAAATGGTGGCCAGACCCCTGTTGCTCCTCCCGACTCTCCTGGTGCGAGCGCCTCCTCTTGGGATTTGAGAAGAGCGTCGAGAACCCTTTCCCGAAGGAGCAGGGTAAGGGCCCCTTATCTGGAGCTGAGCAGGGAAAACCGGGTTCCTCTTGAGTCCTGGCGGGACCCTCGGGGTTCCTCTCTAGTTGTGACGGGTCAGAAGAGGAACTTCTTGGGTAACAGCAAGTGTGTGAAGGAGCCTTTCGAGGTCCAAGAGGGAAGTGGTGATTTCCCCCAAGAAGCTGCAGCGGACAATGGTCTCACCCTGCCTGCAGGGGAGAGGCGTCTGGTTTTTCTCAAGTTGTGGTGGGGCCCTCCGGAGTTAAGATGAGGACCCCAGGGACACGCCCCTGTGGCCTCAGGAGAGGCCAGACTCTGTGCGAGTTGCGAGGCGCCTGTGGGGATTCCTCCCCAGTCTTCACCAGGTCCTCAGTCCTCGTATGGTGCTGAGGACTGAGCCTGAGCTTTCCTCGCCTGTGCTGACATAGGTCTTAGTGTTCCCCTCGAGCCTCCACAGGAAAGTCAGTCCTCATCTCACCTGGAGACGTGCATGGCCGCTTACCTCCCCAGCTGTAGCAGCAGTGTCCGGCTCCCCAGTGAGCAGACACAGGGATCTGTGGATTGCCCTCGAGGTACCCCAGGGCTGTCACACTTGCCAGTGTTTTGGTAGTAGAACCTCGATGTGACAGTCAAGGCAGTGCAGGGCAGTCAGGATCATCTGGAGTGTACGAGGCATTTGGCGGTCTTGGGGAATGGTGGCCCGACCCCTGAGGATCCTCTTGATCTCCTGGTGCGAGCACCTCATCTTGGGATGTGAGAGGAGCGCTGGGAACCCTTTCCTGACGGAGCATAGAAAAGCCCCCTCATCTGGAGCTGAGCATGGGAAAACGGGGTTCCTCTTGAGTCGCGACAGGACCTTCAGGGTTCCTCTAGAGTGTGGACGGATGTGGCATGGAACTTGTTAGGTCATAGCAAGGGTGTGAAGGAGCCTGTCGAGATCCAAGAGGGAAGGGGTGATGTCCCCTGAGATGCTGCAGCAGACTAGGTCTTAACCCTGCCTGCAGAGGAGAGGCTTCTGGTTTCTCTGGAGTTGCGGCAGGGTCCTTTTGAGTTACGATGGGGGCCCCATGGATCCTCCCCTGTGGCTTCAGGAGAGGCCAGTCTCTGTGCGAGTTGCGAGGCACCTCTGGGGATTCCTTCCCAGTTGTCGTTGGGTCCTCAGTCCACATCTGGTGCTGAGGTCGGAGCCTGAGCTTTCCTCGCCTGTGCTAACACACTTATTTTGGTTACCCTGGAGCCACCACTGAAAAGTCAGGCCTCGTCTCGCTTGGGGACTTGCACGGCCTCTTGCCTCCCCAGCTGCAGCAATAGTATCAGGCTCCCCATTGAGTGGACACAGGGAACTGTGGCTTGCACTCGAGGTACCCCAGGGCTATCACACGTGCCAGTGTGTCCGGTGTCGAGCCTCAGGGAGACAGTCGAGGCATTTCAGGGCAGTCAGGCTCATCTGTGGCGGACGAGGCATTTGGGGGTCTTGGGGAAGGTGGCCCAACCCCTGATGCTCCTGCCGACCATTCTGGTGCAAGCACCCCCTTTTGGGATGCGAGTGGAGCGCTGGGAAACTTTCCCGATGGAGCAGGGTAGGGACCCTCACATGGAGCTGAGCAGGTGTAAACGGGCTCCTCTTGAGTCACTTCGGTAACCTCAGGGTTCCTCTCGTGTGGGGAATGGTGGGGCAGGGAACTTCTTGGGTCAAAGCAAGGGGGTGAAGGAGCCTTTCAAGATCCAAGACGTAAGGGGTTATTTCCCACAAGACTCCACAGTGGACAAAGGCCTCAATACCCCTGCAGGGGAGAAGCATCTTATTTTTCTTGAGTTGAGGAGAGGTCCTCTTGAGGTACGACGTGGACCACAGGGACCTGCCCCTGTGGCCTCAGGAGAGGCCAGTCTCCGTGCCAGTTGCCAGGAGCCTCTGGGGATTCCTCCCCGGTCGTCACTGGGTCTTCTTCCTCGTCTGGTGCTGAGGCCAGAGCCTGAGCTGGCCTCACCCATGGTGAACTATGTCTTGGGATTGCACTGTAGCCTCCACAGTGGAGTCAGGCCTGGTCTCTCCTGGAGACGTGGCCGGCCCCTTTCCTCCCCAGCTGCAGCAGCAGTGTCCGGCTGCCTGTCAAGCAGATACAGGGAAATGTGGCTTGCCCTCGAGGTACCCCTGGCTGTCACACGTCCCAGTGTGTCGGGAGTCGAGACAGTCGAGGCAGTGCAGGGCAGTAAGGTTCATCTGGGGTGGACGACGCATTGGGGTCTTGGGGAATGATGGCCCGACCACTGAGGGTCCTCTCGAAACTCCTGGTGTGAGCGCCTCCTCTTGGGATGTGAGGGGAGCGACGGGGACCCTTTTTTGGCGGAGCAGGGAAAGGGCCCCTCATCTGGAACTGACAAGGGGAAAACGGGGCTTCTCTTGAGTCGCAGCGGGACCCTCGGGGTTCCTCTTGCTCGAGGACGGGTGGGTCAGGGAACTTCTGCAGTCACAGCAATGGTGTTAAAGAACCTTTCGAGGTCCAAGAGGGAAAGGGTGATTTCACTCGAGATGCCGCAGTGGACAAGGGACTCATCCCGCCTGCAGTGGAGAAGCATCTGGTTTTTCTCGAGTTGTGGCGGGGCCCTCTCGAGTTACGATGCAGACATTAATGACCCGCCCCTGTGGACTCAGGAGAGGCCAGTCTCCGTGCGAGTTCCGAGGCGCTTCTGGGGATTTCTACCCAGTCGTCACCGGGTCCTCAGTCCTCGTCTGGTGCTGAGGCCGGAGCCTGAGCTTTCCTCGCCTGTGCTGACATAGGTCTTGGGGTTCCCCCGAGCCCCCACAGGGGAGTCAGGCCTCGTCTCGCCTGGAGACGTGCATGGCCGCTTGCCTCCCCAGCTAAAGCAGCAGTGTCAGGCTCCCTGTCGAGCGGACACAGGGAACTGTGGCTTCCCTTGAGGTACCCCAGGGATGTCACACGTGCCAGTGTGTCAGGCGTCAAGCCTCAGGGTGACAGTCAAGGCAGTGCAGGGCAGTCAGGTTCATCTGGAGTGGATGAGGTATTTGGGGGTCTTGGGGAATGGTGGCCCAACACCTGATGCTCCTCTTGACTCTCCAGGTGCAAGCGGATCCTTTAGGGATGTGAGGGGAGCACCGGGAACGGTTTCCCGACAGAGCAGGGAAAGGCACCCACATCTGGAACTAAGCAGGGGCAACAGGGCTCCTCTTCAGTCGTGGCGAGACCCTCGACGGGTGGGGAGGGGAAGTTCTTGGATCACAGCAAGGGTGTGAAGGAGACATTCGAGGTCTAAGAGGGAAGAGGTGATTTTCCCCGAGACACCGCAGAGGACAAGGGCCTCAACCCACCTGCAGGGGAGAAGCTTCTGGTTTATCACGAGTTGTGGTGGGGTCCTCTCGAGTTACAACGGGGGCCCCAGGCACTCGCCCCTGTGGCCTCAGAGAGGCCAGTCTCCATGCCAGTTGCCAGGCACTTTTGGGGATACCTCCCCAGTCATCGCTGAGTCCTCAGTCCTTGTCTGGTGCTGAAGCAGGTACCCGAGCTTTCCTCGCCCATGCTGACATAAATCTTGGTGTTCCCATGGAGGCCCCACAGGGGATTCAGGCCAAGCCTCGTCTGGAGATGTGCACTGCTGCTTGACTCCACAGCTGCAGCAGCAGTGTAAGGCTCCCCGTCGAGTGGACACAGGGATCTGTGACTTGACCTCGGGGATCTACCCAGGGCTGTCACACGTGCCAGTGTGTCAGGCTTCGAGCCTGGGGGTGACAACGATGCAGTGCAGAGCAGTCAGGTTCATCTGGAGTGAACGAGGTATTTTGGGGTCTTGGCGAATGGTGGCAAGACCCCTGAAGCTCCTCCTAACTGTCCTGGTGCCAGAGTCTCCTGTTGGGATGTGAGGGAAGAGCTGGGAACCCTTTCCCGAGACAGCAGGTAAGGGACCATCATCTGGAGCTCAGCAGAAGATAACGAGGCTCCTTTTCATTCTTGTCGGGACCCTCAGCATTCCTCTCGATGGGGGATGGGTGGGGCGGGGAAATTCTTGGGTCACAACAAGAAGGTGAACGAACCTTTGGAGGTCCAAGAGAGAAGGGGTGATTTTCCCTGAGACGCCACAGCGAACGATGTCCTAACCCCGCTTGCAGGGGAGAATCTTTTAGTTTTTCTCACGTTGTGGTGGGGTTCCATCAAGTTACGACGGGGACACCAGGGACTTGCCCCTGTGGCCTCAGGAGGGGCCAGTCTCCGTGCCACTTGCCAGGCGCCTCTGGGGATTCTCCCCAATAATCACAGGGTGCTCAGTCCTCGACTTGTGCTGAGGCCGGCACCGAAGCTTTCCTCAACCATCTTGACCTAGGTCTTGGGGTACCCCTTAGGCTTCTACAGAGGAGACAGACCTGGTCTCACCTGGACACGTGCATGGCTACTTGCCTGACCAGCTGCAGCAGCAGTGTCAGGCTCCATGTCGAGCGGACTCAGGGATCTGTGGCTTGCCCTCGAGTTCCAAAGTGCTCTCACACATGCCAGTGTGTAGGGCGTCGAGCCTTAGGGTGACAGTCAAGGAAATGCAGGGCAGTCAAGTTCATCTGCAGTGGACAAGGCATTTGCAGTTCTTGTGGAATGGTGGCCCATCCTCTAATGGTCCTCCCGATTTTCCTGATGCGAGCAGCTCCTCTTGTGGTGGGAGGGAAACCCCAGGAAACCTTTCCCCAAGGATCAGGAAAAGGGACAATCATCTGGAGCTTAGCAGGGGCAAACGGGGTTCCTCTTGATTCACAGCGGGTCCAATGGGGTCCTCTCGAGTTGAGACGGGTGGGGTGGATAACTTCTTGGGTCAGAGTAAGGGGTGAAGGAGCCCTTCGAGGTCAAAGAGGGAAGGGGTGATTTCCCCCGTGACGCTGCGCGGATAAGGGCCTCACCCCACTCGCAAGAGAGAAGCTTCTTGTTTTTCTCGAGTTGAGGCAAAGTTTCTTTAGTTATGATGGGGGGCCCATGGACCTGCCCTTGTGGCATCAGGAGAGGTCAGTCTCCGTGCCAGTTGCCAGGTGCCTTTGGGGATTTCTCCCCAGTCATCGCCGGGTCCTTAGTCCTCGTCTGGTGCTGAAGCCATTACCTGAGCTTTCCTTGCTCATGCTGACATAAATCTTGGGGTTCCTATGGAGCCCCCACAGGTGATTCAGGCCTCGTCTCGACTGGAGACGTGCACTGCTGCTTTCGACCGCAGCTGCAGAAGCAATGTAAGGCTCCCCGTCGAGTGGACACAGGGATCTGTGACTTGACCTCGAGGTTCTACCCAGGGCTCTCATTCGTGTCAATGTGTCAGGCTGCGAGCCTCTGTGTGACAGTCAAAGCAGTGCAGGGCAGTCAGGTTCATCTGGATTCAACGAGGTATTTGTGGGTCTTGGGGAATGGTGGCAAGACTCCTGATGTTCCTCCCGACTGTCCTGGTGCGAGTGTCTCCTGTTGGGATGTGAGGGGACCATGGGAACCTTTTCCCGACAGAACAGAAATGGGACCCTCATCTGGAGCTCAGCAGGAGATAACAGGGCTCCTTTTCATACCTGGAGGGACCCTCGGTGTTCCTCTTAAGTGGGGTCGGGTGGGGCGGGGAACTTTGTGCATCACGGCAAAAAGGTGAACTACCCACTGGAGGTCCAAGAGAGAAGGGGTGATTTCCCCTGAGACGCCACAGCAGACAAGGACCTCGCCCCGCTTGGCGGGAGAATATTTTGTTTTTTCTCAAGTTGTGGTGGGGTCCTCTCGAGTTCCGACGGGGACCCCAGGGACACGCCCCTGTGGACTCAGGATAGGCCAGTCTCCGTGCCAGTTGCCAGGCACTTTTGGGGATTCATCCCCAGTCATCGCCGGCTCCTCAGTCCTCGTCTAGTGCTGAAGCCGATACAAGAGCTTTCCTTGCCATTGCTGCCATGAATCGTGGGGTTCCCATGGAGTCCCAACAGAGTAGTCAGGCCTCATCTCGCCTGGAGACGTGCACTGCCGCTTGCCTCTGCAGCTCAGTAGCAGTGTAAGGCTCCCCGTCGAGGGACACGGATCTGTGGCTTGACCTTGAGGTACTACCCAGGGCTATCACATGTGCCAGTGTGTCAGGCTGCAAGCCTCGGGGTGACATTCGACGCATTGCAGGGCAGTCAGGTTCATCTGGAGTGAACGAGGTATTTGGGGGTCTTGGGAAATGGTGGCCCAACCCCTGATGCTCTTCCCGAGTTCCCTGGTGCAAGCACCTCCTATTGGGATGCGAGGGAAGCCCCAGGAAACCTTTCCCTAAGAGAAGGTAAAGGGACAATATCTGGAGCTTAGCAGGGGCAAATGGGGTTCCTCTTGAGTCGCATTGGGTCCCTTGGGGTTCCTCTCGAGTTGAGACGGATGGGGAGGGGAACTTCTTGGGTCACAGCATGGGGGTGAAGGAGCAGTTCGAGGTCCAAAGGGAAGAGGTGATTTCCCCCGAGACGCCGCAGGGGATAAAGGTCTCACCATGCTTGCAAGGGAGAAACTTCTGGTTTTTCTGGAGTTACGGAGGGGTTTCTCGAGTAGCGACTGGAAGCCCATGGATCCACCCCTGTGGCCTCAGGAGAGGCCCGTCTCCATGCCAGTTTCCAGGCGCCTTGGGGGATTCCTCCCCAGTCATCGCTGGGTCCTCAGTCCTCGTCTGGTGCTGAAGACAGTTCCCTAGTTTCACTGCCATACTGACATAAATCTTGGGGTTCCCATGGAGCCCCCACAGGAGAGTCAGGCCTCGTCTCGCCTGGAGATGTACACTGCCAAGTCCCTCCGCAGCTGTAGCAGCAGTGTAAGCTTTCTCATTGAGTTGACACAGGGATCTGTGACTTGACCTCGAGGTACTACCCAGGGCTGTCACACGTGCCAGTGTGTCAGGCTTCGAGCCTCGGGGTGAAAGTCGAGGCAGTGCATGGCAGTCAGGTTCATCTGGAGTGAACGAGGTATTTGGGGGTCTTGGAAAATGGAGGCAATACCCCTGATGCTCCTCCTGACTGTCCTGGTGCGAGTGTCTCCTTTTGGGTGTGAGGAGAGCGCTGGGAACCCTTTCCCGACAGAGCAGGAAAGGGACCCTCATCTGGAGCTCAGCAGGGGATAACGGGGCTCCTTTTCATTCTTGGTGGGACCCTCGGTGTTCCTCTAGAGTGGGGACGGGTAGGGTGGGGAAATTCGTGGGTCACAGCAAGAAGTTGAATGACCCGTTAGAGGTCCAAGAGAGAAGGGGTGATTTCCCCAGAGACACTACAGCGGACAAGGTCTTCACCTGGCTTGCAGGGGAGAATCTTTTGGTTTTTCTCATGTTGTGGCGGGGTACTCTCGAGTTACGACGGGGACCCCAGGGACTCACCCCTGTGACCTCAGGAGAGGTCAGTCTCCGTGCAAGGTGCAAGGTGCCTCTGGGGATACCTCCCCAATTGTCTCAGGGTGCACGGTCCTCGACTTGTGCTGAGTCCGGAGTCTAAGCTTTCCTTGACCCTCCTGACCTAGGTCTTGGGGTACCCTTGAGGCCCCCACAGAGGAGATAGGCATCTTCTCGCCTGGACATGTGCACGGCTACTTGCCTAACCAGCTCCAGCATCAGTGTAAGTCTCCACGTCGAATGACACAGAGATCTGCTGCTTGCCCTCGAGGTACCCCCCAGGGCTGTCACACGTGACAGTGTGTCGGGCGTCGAGTCTCAGGGTAACAGACAAGGCAGTGTAGGGCAGTCAGGTTCATCTGTATTGGACAAGGCATTTGGAGTCTTGGCGAATAGTGGCCCAACACCTGATGCTCCTCCCGACGTTCCTGGTGCCAGCACTTTCTCTTTTGGGGTGGGAGGGAAGCCCCAGGAAACCTTTCCCTAAGGAGCAGGAAAAGGGACCATCATCTGGAGCTTAGCCAGGTCAAACGGGTCTCCTGTTGAGTCGCAGCGGGTCCCATGGGGTTCCTCTCGAGTGCAGACGTGTGGGGCGGGGAAATTTTTGGGTCACAGCAAGGGGGTGAAGGAGCCCTTCGAGGTCCAAGAAGGAAGGGGTGATTTCCCCTGAGACGCCGAAGCGGATAAGGGCCTCACCCCGCTTGCAAGGGAGAAGCTTCTGTTTTTTTCTCGAGTTGCAGTGGGGTTTTTCGAGTTACGACTGGGCGCCCAAGGACCGACCCCTGTGGCCTCAGGAGAGGCCAGTCTCCATTCCAGTTGCCAGGCACCTTTGGGGATTCTTCCCCAGAGATCGCCGTGTCCTCAGTCCTCGTCTGGTGCTGAAGCTGGTACCTGAGCTTTCCTTGACCATGCTGACATAAAGCCTGGAGTTTTCATGGAGTCCCGACAGGGGAGTCTGGCCTCGTCTTGCCTGGAGACGTGCACTCCCACTTGCCTCCGCAACTGCAGCAGCAGTGTAAGACTCCCCATAGAGTGGACACAGGGATCTGTGAGTAGACCTCAAGGAGCTATCCACGGCTGTCACACGTGTCAGTGTGTCAGGCTTCGAGTCTCGGGGTGACAGTTGATGCAGTGCCGGGCAGTCAGGTTCATCTGAAGTAAACGAGGTATTTGGTGGTCTTGGTGAATGGTGGCAAGAACCCTGATGCTCCTCCTGACTCTCCTGGTGCGTGTCTCCTGTTGGGATGTGAGGGTAGCGCTGGGAACCCTTTCTGACAGAACAGGAAAGGGACCTCTTCTGGAGCTCAGCAGGGGATAACGGGGCTCCTTTTCATAACTGGAGGGACCCTTGGTGTTCCTCTCGACTGGGGTCGGGTGGAAGGGGAACTTCGTGGGTCACAGACAAAAGGTGAACGACCCATTGGAGGTCCAAGAGAGAAAAGGTGATTTCCCCCGAGATGCCACAGCAGACAAGGACCTCGCCCCACTTGCAGGGGAGAATATTTTGGTTTTTCTCAAGTTGTGGCGGGGTCCTCTCCAGTTATGAAGGGGACTCCAGGAAACGCCCCTGTGGCATCAGGAGAGGCCAGTCTCCCAGCCAGTTGCAAGGCACTTTTGGGGATTCCTCCCCAGTCTTCGCCAGGTCCTCAGTCCTAGTCTTGTTATGAAGCTGGTACCAGAGCCTTCCTTGCCATTGCTGCCATGAATCGTGGGGTTCCTATGGAGTCCCAACAAAGTAGACAGGCCTCGTCTCGCCTGGAGATGTGCACTGCCACTTGCCTCCGCAGTGGAAGCAGCAGTGTAAGGCTCCCCAACGAGTGGACACGGGGATCTGTGACTTGACCTTGAGGTACTACCCAGGGCTGTCACACGTGCCAGTGTGTCAGGCTGCAAGCCTCAGGGTGACAGTCAACGCAGTGCAGGGCAATCAGGTTCATCTGGAGTGAACGAGGTATTTGGGGGTCTTGGGGAATGGTGACAAGAACCCTAATACTCCTCCCGACTGTCCTAGTGCGAGGGACTCCTGTTGGCATATGAGGGCACTGCTGGGAACCCTTTGCCGACAGAGCAGGAAAGGAACCCTCATCTGAAGCTCAGCAGGGGATAGGGGGGCTACTTTTCATTCTTGGCAGGACCGTTGGTGTTCCTCTCGAGTGGGGACGGGTGGGGCCTGGAACTTCTTGGGTCACAGCAAGAAGGTGAACGACCCTTTTGAGATCCAAGAGAAAAGGGGTGATTTCCCCGGAGATGCTACAGCAGACAAGGTCCTCGCCCCGCTTGTAGGGTAGAATCTTTTGTTTTTTTTCAAGTTATGGCGGAGTCCTCTCGATTTATGACGTGGACTCCAGGGACTCGCCCCTGTGGCCTCAGAAGTGGACAGTCTCCGTGTTAGTTTCCAGGCGCCTCTGGGGATTCCTCACTTATCGTCTCAGGGTGCTCAGTCCTCGACTTGTGCTGAGGCCGGAGCCTGAGCTTTCCTCGGCTGCCCTGACCTAGGTCTTGGGGTACACCTGAGGCCCCCACAGAGGAGACGGGCCTCGTCTCGCCTGGACAGATGCAGGGCTCCTTGCCTGACCAGCTGCAGAAGCAGTGTCAGGCTCCATGTCGTGCAGACACAGGGATCTGTGGCATGCCCTCGAGGTCCAAAGTGCTGTCACACGTGCCAGTTTGTTGGGTGTCAAGCTTCGGGGTGACAGTTAAGGCTGTGCAGGGCAGTCAGGTTCATCTGCAGTGGACAAGGCAATTGGGGGACTTGGGGAATGGAAGACCAAATCCTGATGCTACTCCCGACTTTCCTGGTGTGAGCACCTCCTCTTGGGATGTGAGGGAAGCCCAAGGAAACCTTTCCTTAAGGAACAGGAAATGGGACCATCATCTGGAACTTAGCAAGTGCAAACGGGGCTCCTCTTGAGTCGCAGCAGGTCCCGTGGGGTTCCTTTCGAGTTGAGAATTGTGGGGCAGGGAACTTTTTGGGTCACAGCAAGGGGGTGAAGGAGCCCTTCGAGAATCAAGGGGGAAAGGGTGATTTCCCCAGAGATGGCAAACGGGATAAGGGCCTCACCTTTCTTGCAAGGGAGAAGCTTCTGTTTGTTCTCAAATTGCAGCGGGGTTTCTCGAGTTATGACGGGGAGCCCATGGACCCCCGCGCCTGTGGCCTCAGGAGAGGCCAGTCTCTGTGCCGGGTGCCAGGCACCTTTGGGGATTCCTCCCCAGTCATCACCGGGTCCTCAGTCCTCTTGTGGTGCTGAAGCCGGTACCTGAGCTTTCCTCGCCCATGCTGAAATAAATCTTGGAGTTCCCATGGAGCCCCCACAGGGGAGTCAGGCCTTGTCTCGCCTGGAGACGTGCACTACCGCTTTCCTCCGCAGCTGCATCAGCAGTGTAAGGCTCCCCGACGAGTGGACACAGGGATCTGTGAGTTGACCTCGAGGTACTACCCAGGGCTGTCACATGTGCCAGTGTGTCAGGATTGGAGCCTCGGGGTGACAGTCGACGAACTGCAGGGAAGTCAGGTTCATCAAGAGTGAACGAGGTATTTGGGGGTCTTGCGGAATGGTGGCAAGAACACTGATGCTCCTCCCAACAGTCCTGGTGCGAGTGTCTCCTGTTGGGATGTGAAGGAAGCACTGGGAACCCTTTCCCGACAGAGTAGGAAATGGAAACTCATCTGGAACTCAGCAGGGCATAACAGGGCTCCTTGTCATTCTTTGTGGGACACTCAGTTTTCCCCTCGCGTGGGGAAGGGTGGGGCGGGGAACTTCTTGGGTCACAGCAAGAAGGTGAATGACCCTTTTGAGGTCCAAGAGAGAAGGGATGATTTCCACCAAGATGCCACAGCGGACAAGGTCTTCACCCCGCTTGCAGGGGAGAATCTTTTGGTTTTTCACAAGTTGTGGCAGAGTCCTCTCGAGTTACAATGGGGACAACAGGGATTCGCCCCTGTGGCCTCAGGAGAGGCCAGTCTCTGTGCCAGTAGCCATGCGCCTGTGGGGATTCCTCACCAGTCATCTCAGGGTGCTCAGTCCTCGACTTGTGCTGAGGCCGGAGCCTGAGCTTTCCTCGACCATCCTGACCTAGGTCTTGGGGTACCCCTGTGTCCCCCACGGAGGAGACAGGCCTCGTCTCGCCTGGACAGGTGCACAGATACTTGCAATACGAGGTGCAGCAGCAGTGTCAGGCTCCATGTCGAGCAGACACAGGGATCTGTGGCTTGCCCTCGAGGTCCAAAGTGCTGTCCCACGTATGAGTGTATCTGGCGTCGAGCCTCGGGGTGACAGTCAAGGCAGTGCAGGGCAGTCAGGTTCATCTGCAGTGGACAAGGTATTTGGGGGTCTTAGGGAATGGTGGCAAGACCCCTGATGCTCCGCCCGACTGTCCTGGTGCCAGTGTCTCCTGTTGGGATGTGAGGGGAATGCTGGGAACCCTATCCCTACAGAGCAGGAAAGGGACCCTCATCTAGAGCTCAGCAGGGGATAACGGGGCTCCTTTTCATTCTTTGCGGGACCCGTGGTGTTCCTCTCGAGTGGGAAAGTGTGAGGTGGGGAACTTCTTGGGTCACAGCGAGCAGGTGAATGACCCTTTTGAGATCCAAGAGAAAAGGAGTGATTTCCCCCTAGACGCCACAGAGGATAAGGTCCTCACCCCACTTGCAGGGGAGAATCTTTTGGATTTTCTCAAGTTGTGGCAGGGTCCTCTCGAGTTACGACGGGGACTCCAGGGAGTCAGCCCTGTGGCCTCAGGAGAGGCCAGTCTCCGTGCCAGTTCCTAGGCACGTCTGGGGATCCTTCACAATCGTCTCAGGGTGCTCAGTACTCGACTTATGCTGAGGCTGGAGCCTGAGCTTTCCACGACCATCCTGACCTAGGTCTTGGGGTACCACTGAGTCCCCCAAAGACAAAATAGGCCTCGTCTCGCCAGGACACTTGCACGGCTACTTGCCTGACCAGCTGTAGCAGCAGTGTCAGGCTCCATGTCTAGTGGACACAGGAATCTGTGGTAGCCTTCGAGGTCAAAAGGGCTGTCAACGTGCCAGTGGGTCGGCGTCGAGCCTCGGGGAGACAGTCACGGAAGTGCAGGGCAGTCAGGTTCATTGCAGTGGACAAGGCATTTGGGGGTCTTGGGAAATGGTGACCCAACCCCTGATGTTCCTCCCGACTTTCCTGGTGTGAGCACCTCCTCTTGGGATGTGAGGGAAGCCCCAGGAAACCTTTCCCTAAGGAGCAGGAAAAGGGATCCTCATCTGGCGTTTAGCAGGGGCAAAAGGGGCTCCTCTTGAGTCTCAGCGGGTCCTTGGGGTTCCTCCCGAGTTGATACAGGTAGGGTGCGTAACTTCTTGGGCCTCAGCAAGGGAATGAAGGAGCCCTTCCCAGTCCAAGAGGGAATTGGTGATTCCCCCCAAGGCGCCGCAGAGGATAAGGGCCTAACCCCACTTGCAAGGGAGAAGCTTCTGGTTTTTCTCGAGTTGCGGCTGGGTTTCTCGAGTTACGAGGGGGAGCACATGGACTCACCCCTGTGGCCTCAGGAGAGGCCAGTCTCCGTGCCAGTTGCCAGGCGCCTCTGGGCATTCCTCCCTAATCATCTCAGGGTGCATAGTCTTCGACTTGTGCTCAGGCCGGAGACTGAACTTTGCTCGACCGTCCTGATCTAGGTCTTGGGGTACCCCTGAGGCCCCAACAGAGGAGACAGGCCTCGTCTCGCCTAGACACGTGCATGGCTACTTGCCTGACCATCTGAAGCAGCAGTGTCAGGCTCCATGTCGAGAGGACACAGGGATCTGTGGCTTGCACTCGATGTACTACCCAGGGCTGTCACACGTGTCAGTGTTTAGGGCATCGAGCCTCGAGGTGACTGTCAAGGCAGTGAAGGGCAATCAGGTTCATCTGCAGTGGACAAGGCATTTGGGGGTCTTGAGGAATGGTGGACCAACCCTTGATGTTCCTTCTGACTTTCCTGGTGTGAACACGTCCTCCTGGGATGGGAGGGAAGCCCCAGGAAACCTTTCCCTAAGGAGCAGGAAAAGGGACCATCATCTGGAGCTTAGCAGGGGCAAACGGGGCTCCTCTTGAGTCGCCGCGGGTCCCTTGTGATTTCTCTCCAGTTGATAGGGGTGGAGCCGGGACCTCTTGGGTCACAGCAAGGTGAAGGAGCCCTTCAAGGTCCAAGAGGGAAGGGGTGATTTCCCCCATGACGCTGCAGCGGATAAGGGCCTCACCCCGCTTGCTAGGAAGAAGCTTCTGTTTTTTCTCGAGTTGGGGAGGGGTTTCTTGAGTTACGATGGGGAGCCCATGGACCTGCCCCTGTGGCCTCAGGAGAGGCCAGTCTCCGTGCCAGTTGCCATGCGCCTTTGGGGATTCCTCCCCAGTCATCCTTGGGTCCTCAGTCCTCGTCTAGTGCTGAAGCTGGTACCGGAGCTTTCCTCGCCCATGCTGACATAAGTCTTGGGGTTCCCATGGAGCCCCCACAGGGTAGTCAGGCCTCGTCTCGCCTGGAGACGTGCACTGCCACTTGCCTCCACAGCTGCAGCAGCAGTGTAAGGCTCCCCGTCGAGTGGATACAAGGATCTGTGACTTGACCTCGAGGTACTACCCAGGGCTCTCATACGTGCCACTGTCAGGCTTCGAGCCTCAGGGTGACAGTAGACGCAGTGTAGGGCAGTCAGGTTCATCTGGATTGAACGAGGTATTTGGGGGTCTTGGGGAATGGTGGCAAGACCCCTGATGTTCCTCCCGACTGTCCGGGTTCGAGTGTCTCCTGTTGGTATGTGATGGGAGCGCTGGAAACCCTTTCCTGACAGAGCAAGAAAGGGACCCTCATCTGGAGCTCAGCAGGGGATAACCGCCCTCCTTTTCTTTCTTTCTTTTTTTTTTTCGCCCTCCCTTTCATTCTTGGCGGGACCCTCTGTGTTCCTCTCGAGTTGGGCCGGGTGGGGCCGGGAAATTCTTGGGTC
This sequence comes from Eudorcas thomsonii, assembly GCA_006408755.1. Taxonomy (NCBI): domain Eukaryota; kingdom Metazoa; phylum Chordata; class Mammalia; order Artiodactyla; family Bovidae; genus Eudorcas; species Eudorcas thomsonii. The sequence continues at coordinate 114,522 of SJYE01004594.1, read as the reverse complement.
ACAGGAAGAAGCTGAACGACCCTTTTGAGGTCCAAGAGAGAAGGCATGGTTTCCCTGGAGACGCCAGAGCAGACAAGGTCCCCACGCCGCTTGCAGGGGAGAATCTTTTGGTTTCTCTCAAGTTGTAATGGGGGACCTGTCGAGTTACGATGGGGACCTCAGGGACGTGCCCCAGTGGACTCAGGAGATGCCAGTCTCCATGCCAGTTGCCAGGCGCCTCTGGGGATTCCACCTCAATCGTCTCAGGATGCTCAGTCCTCGACTTGTGCTGAGGCCGGAGCCTGAGCTTTGCTCGACCTTCTTGACCTAGGTCTTGGGGTACCGCTGAGGCCCCAACAAAGGAGACAGGCCTCATCTTGGCTGGACACGTGCACGGCTACTTGCCTGACCATCTGCAACAGCAGTGTCAGGCTCCATGTCGAGTAGACACAGGGATCTGTGGTTTGCCCTAGAGGTGCAAAGTGCTGTCACACGTGCCAGTGTGTCGGGCGTCAAGCCTCGGGGTGACAGTCAAGGCAGTGCAGGGCTGTCAGTTTCACCTGCAGTGGACAAGGCATATAGGGGTCTTGGGGAATGGTGGCCCAACCACTGATGCTCCTCCCACTTTCCTGTGTGAACACCTCCTCCTGGGATGCAAGGGAAGCCCCAGGAAACCTTTCCCTAAGGAGCAACAAAAGGGACCATCATCTGGAGCTTAGCAGGGGCAAACGGGGCTCCTCTTGAGTCTCAGCGGGTCCCTTGGGGTTCATCTTGAGTTTAGACATGTGGGGTGGGTAACTCCTTGGGTCAAAGCAAGGGGGTGAAATAGCCCTTCGAGGTCCAAGATGAAAGGGGTGATTTCCCCTGAGACGACGGAGCAGATAATGCCTCACACCGCTTGCAAGGGAGAACCTTCTGGTTTTTCTCGAGTTGCAGCAGGGTTTCTCGAGAAACGACAGGAAGCCAATGGACCCGTCGCTGTGGCCTCACGAGAGGCCAGTCTCCGTGCCAGTTGCCATGCGCCTTTGGGATTCCTCCCCAGTCATCGCCAGGTCCTCAGTATCGTCTGGTTCTAAAGCCCGTACCTGAGCTTTCCTCGCCCATGCTGACATAAATCTTGGGGTTACCATGGAGCGCCCACAGGGGAGTCAGGCCTCATCTCGCTTGGAGACGTGCACTGCCGCTTGCTTCTGCAGAAGGAGCAGCAGAGTAAGGCTCCCAGTCGAGTGGACACAGGGATCTGTGACTTGACCTTGAGGTACTACCCAGGGCTGTCACACGTGCCACTGTCAGGCTTCGAGCCTCAGGGTGACAGTCGACACAGTGCAGGGCAGTCAGGTTCATCTGGAGTGAACGAGGTATTTGGGGGTCTTGGGGAATGGTGGCAAGACCCCTGATGCTCCTCGTGACTGTCCTGGTGTGAGTGTCTCCTGTTGGTATGTGTTGGGAGCGCTGGGAACCCATTCCTGACAGAGCAGGAAAGGGACCCTCATCTGGAGCTCAGCAGGGGATAACGGCACTCCTTTTCATTCTTGGCGGGACCCTCTGTGTACCTCTCGAGTGGGGACGGGTGGGGTGGGGAACTTCTTGGGTCACAACAAGAAGGTGAACGACCCTTTTGAGGTCCAAGAGAGAAGGGGTGATTTCCCCCGAGATGCCACAGCAGACAAGGTCCTCTCCCCACTTGCAGGGGACAATATTTTGGTTTTTCTCAAGTTGTGGCAAGGTCCTATCGAGTTACAACAGGGACCCCAGGGACTCGGCCCTGTGGCCTCAGGAGAGGCCAGTCTCCATGCCTTTGCGGATTCCTCCCAAATCGTATCAGGGTGCTCAGTCCTCTACTTGTGCTGAGGCTGGAGCCTATGCTTTCCTCGACCGACCTGACTTTGGTCTTGGGGTACCCCTAAGGCCCCCACCGAGGAAACAGGCCTGGTCTCGCCTGGACACATGCACGGCTAATTGCCTGACCAGCTGCAGCAGTAGTGTCAAGTTCCATGTCGAGCAGACACAGAGATCTTCGGCTTGCACTCGAGGAACTACCCAGGGCTGTCAGATGTGATAGTGTGTCAGATGACGAGCCTCGGGGTGACAGTCAAGGCAGTCAGGGCAGTCAGGTTCATCTGCAGTGGACCAGGCATTTGGGGGTCCTGGGGAATGGTGGCCCAACCCCTGATGCTCCTCCCGAATTTCCTGGTGCAAGCACCTTCTCTTAGGATGGGAGGGAATCCCAAGATAAACTTACCCTAAGGACCAAGAAAAGTGACCTTCATTTAGAGCTTAGCAGGGGCAAATGGGGCTCCTCTTGAGTAACAACGGGTCCCTTGGGCTTTCTCTCCAGTTGAGAAGGGTGTGTCGGGGAACTTCTTGGGTCATAGCAATGGGGTGAAGGAGCCCTTCGAGGTCCAAGATGGAAGGGGTGATTTCCCCCTAGATATCGCAGCGGATAAGGGCCTCAACCTGCTTGCAAGGGAGAAGCTTCTGGCTTTTCTCGAGTTGCGGCGGGGTTTCTTGAGTTACGATGGGGAGCCCATGGACCCATCCCTGTGGCCTCAGGAGAGGCCTGTCGCCGTGCCAGTTGCATGGTGCCTCTGGGGATTCCTCCCCAATCGTCTCAGGGTGCTCAGTCCTCGACTTGTGCTGAGACCGGAGCCTGAGCTCTCCAGGACTTTCCTGAGCTAGGTCTTGGGGTACTCCTGTGGCCCCCACAGAGGATACAGGCCTCGTCTCGCCTGGACACGTGCACAGCTATTTACCTGACCAGCTGCAGCAGCAGTGTCAGGCTCCATGTCGAGTGGACTCAGGGATCTGTGGCTTGCCCTCGAGTTCCAAAGTGCTCTCACACGTGCCAGTGTGTAGGGCGTCGAGCCTTAGAGTGACAGTCAAGGCAATGCAGGGCAGTCAAGTTCATCTGCAGTGGACAAGGCATTTGCGGTTCTTGTGGAATGGTGGCCCATCCTCTAATGGTCCTCCCGACTTTCCTGGTGCGAGCAGCTCCTCTTGGGATGGGAGGGAAACCCCAGGAAACCTTTCCCCAAGGATCAGGAAAAGGGACAATCATCTGGAGCTTAGCAGGGGCAAACGGGGTTCCTCTTGATTCACAGCGGGTCCAATGGGGTCCTCTCGAGTTGAGACGGGTGGGGTGGATAACTTCTTGGGTCAGAGTAAGGGGTGAAGGAGCCCTTCGAGGTCAAAGAGGGAAGGGGTGATTTCCCCCGTGACGCTGAGCGGATAAGGGCCTCACCCCACTCGCAAGAGAGAAGCTTCTTGTTTTTCTCGAGTTGAGGCAAAGTTTCTTGAGTTATGACGGGGGGGCCCATGGACCCGCCCTTGTGGCATCAGGAGAGGTCAGTCTCCGTGCCAGTTGCCAGGTGCCTTTGGGGATTTCTCCCCAGTCATCGCCGGGTCCTTAGTCCTCGTCTGGTGCTGAAGCCATTACCTGAGCTTTCCTTGCTCATGCTGACATAAATCTTGGGGTTCCTATGGAGCCCCCACAGGTGATTCAGGCCTCGTCTCGACTGGAGACGTGCACTGCTGCTTTCGACCGCAGCTGCAGAAGCAATGTAAGGCTCCCCGTCGAGTGGACACAGGGATCTGTGACTTGACCTCGAGGTTCTACCCAGGGCTCTCACTCATGCCAGTGTGTCAGGCTGCAAGCCTCTGTGTGACAGTCAAAGCAGTGCAGGGCAGTCAGGTTCATCTGGATTCAACGAGGTATTTGTGGGTCTTGGGGAATGGTGGCAAGACTCCTGATGTTTCTCCCGACTGTCCTGGTGCGAGTGTCTCCTGTTGGGATGTGAGGGGAGCGCTGGGAACCCTTTCCCGACAAAGCAGGAAAGGGACCCTCATCTGAAGCTCAGCAGGGGATAACGGGGCTCCTTTTTAATCTTGGTGCGACCCTTGGTGTTCCTCTCGAGTGGGGACGCATGGGGCAGGGAACTTCTTGGGTCACAGCAAGAAGGTGAACGACCCTTTTGAGGTCCAAGAGAGAAGGGGTGATTTCCCCCGAGATGACATATCGGACAAGGTCCACTACCCGCTTGCAGGGGAGAAATTTTTGCTTTTTCTCAAGTTGTGGTGGGGTCCTCTCACGTTACGATGGGGTAACCTGGATATGCCCCTGTGGCTTCAGGAGAGGCCAGTCTCCGTGCCAGTTGTCAGGCGCCTCTGGGGATTTCTCCCCAGTCTTCTCAGGGTGTTCATTCCCCGACTTGTGCTGAGGCCAGAGCCTGAGCTTTCCTTGACCGTCCTGACCTAGGTCTTGGGGTACCCCTGAGGCCCCCAGAGAGGAGACAGGCCTCATTTCGCCTAGACACGTGCACAGCTACTTGCCTGACCAGCTGCAGCAGCAGGTTCTGGCTCCATGTAGATCAGACACAGGGAACTGTGGCTTGCCATCGAGGTCCCACCCAGGGCTGTCACAAGTGCCAATGTGTCGGGCGTCGAGCCTCGGGCTGACAGTCGAGGCAATGCAAGGCAGTCAGGTTCATCTGGAGTGGATGAGGCACTTGAGGACTTGGGGGATGCTGGCCCGACTCCTGATGCTCCTCCCGACTCTCCTGGTGTGAGCTGCTCCTCTTGGGGTGCAAGGGAATTGTCGGAAAACCTTTCCCAAATGAGAAGGGAAAAGGACCCTCATCTGGAGCTGAGCAGGCATAAACGGGGCTCCTATTGAGTTGCGACGGGACCCACAGGGTCTTTTCGAGTGGAGAAAGGCAGGGCGGGGAACTTCTTGGATCACAGCAAGGGTGTGAAGGACCCTTTCGAGGTCCTAAAGGGAAGGGGTGATTTCCCCCGAGACACCGCAGTGGACAGGGCCTCAGCCAGTCTGCAGGTTTTAAGCTTCTGGTTTTTCTCGTGTTATGGCTGGGTCCTCTCGAGTTATGACGGAAACCCCAGGGACCCGCCCTGTGCCCTCAGGAAAGGCCAGTATCCGTGCCAGTTGCCAGGCGCCTCTGAGAATTCCTCCTCTGTCGGCGATGGGTACTTTGTTCTCGTCTGTTGCTGAGGCCAGAGCCTGAGCTTTCCTCTCCAATACTGACATAGGTCTTGGGTTTCCCATTTAGCCGCCACAGGGGAGTCAGGTCTCGTTTAGCCTCGAGACTTGCACAGCCGCTTGCCTCCCCAGGTGCAGCAGCAGTGTAAGGCTCCCCGTTGAGCGGACACAGGGATCTGTGACTTGACCTCAAGGTACTACCCAGGGGTGGCACACGTGCCAGTGTGTCAGGCGTCAAGCCTCGGGGTGACAGTCAACGCAATGCAGGGCAGTCAGGTTCATTTGGAGTGGACGAGACATGTGGGGGAATTGGGGAATTGTGGCCTGTCCCTTGATGCTCCTCCCGACTCTCCTGGTGGGAACGGCACCACTTGAGATGCAAGGGGAGCACCCGGAACCCTCTCCTGAAGGAGCAGGGAAAGGGACAATCTTCTGGAGATGAGCAGGGGCAAACGGGGCTCTTCTTGAGTCACGGTGGGACCGTTGGAATTCGTCCCAAGTGGGGACGGGAGGGGCAGGGAACTTCTTTGGTCACAGCAAGGGTATGAAGGAGCCTTTCGAGTTCCAAGAGGGAAGGGGTGATTTTCCACGAGACGACGAAGCTGACAAGGTCCTCATTCCGCCTGCAGGGGAGAAGGTTCTGGTTTTTCTCAAGATGTGTTAGGGTCCTCTCGAGTTATGACGGGGACCCCAGGGACCCGCCCCTGGAGCCTCAGGAGAGGGCAGTCTCCATGCAATTTGCCAGGTGCCTCTGGGGATTCCTCCTCAGCCGTCGCCAGGTACTCAGTCCTTGTCTGGTGCTGAGGCTGCAGCCTGAGCTTACCTCACCGGTACTGACATAGGACTTGGGCTTCCCCTGGAGCCCCCAAAGGGAGGTCAGGCCTCGTCTCGCCTGGAAACGTGCACAGCTGATTGCCTCTCCAGCTGTAGCATCAATGTCAGGCTCCCCGTTCAGTGGACACAGGGATCTGTGTTTTGACCTTGAGGTATCCCAGGGCTGTCACACGTGCTAGTGTGTCTGGCTTCAAGTGTTGGGGTGACAATCGAGCAGTGCAGGGCAATCAGGGTACGCTGGAGTGGACGAGGCATTTGGGGGTCTTGGGGAATGGTGGCATGACCCCTGATGCTCCTCCTCTCTTGTTGCTAGTGCCTCCTCTTGGGATGTGAGGGGAGTGCAGGGAACCCTTTCCCGATGGAGCAGGGAATGGGATCCTAAACTGGAGATGATCATGGGCAACTGGGCCTCCTCTTGAGTCTCTGCAGGACCCTCGGGGTTCCTCTCGAGTGGGGACGGGTGGGGCGGGGAAATGCTTGGTTCACAGCAAGGTAAAGAATGAGCCATTCATGGTCCAAGATGGAAGGGTTGATTTAGCCTGAGAAGCCACAGCAGACAAGGGCCTCACCACGTCTGCAGGGGAGAAGCATCTGGTTTTTCTCGAATTGCTGCGAGTTCCTGTCGAGTTATGATGGGGACCCCAGAAACCAGCCCTGTGGCCTCAGGAGTGTCCAGTCTCCGTGCCAGTAGCCAGGCGCCTCTGGGAATTCCTGCCCAGTTGTTGGCGGGTCCTCGGGTTTCGTCTGGTGCTGCAGCCTGAGCCTGACCTTTCCTTGCCAATGCTGACATAGGTCTAAGGGTTCCTCTGAAGCCCCCACAGGGGAGTCAGGTCTTGTTTAGCCTCGAGACATGCACGGACGCTTGCCTCCCCAGCTGCAGCAGCAGTGTAAGGCTCCCCGTCGTGCAGACACATGGGTGACTTGACCTCGAGGTATTACCCAGGGCTCTCACACGTGCCAGTGTGTCAGGCATCGAGCCTCGGGCTGACAGTCAAGGCAGTGCAGGGCAGTCATGTTCATCTGGAATGGACGAGACATTTGGGTGTCTTTGGAATGGTGGCCCTACCCCTGATGCTCCTCCCAACTTTCCTGGGGGCGAGCGCCTCTTCCTGAGATGCAAGAAGAGCGCCAGGAAACATTTCCAGACGTAGCAGGGAAAGGGACCCTCATCTTGAGCTGAGCATGGACAAACGAGGCTTCTCTTGAGTCGCAGCGGGACCCTTGGGGTTCATCTCGTGTGGGGACTGGTGGGGTGGAGAATTTCTTGGGTCACACCCAGGGTGTGAAGTACCCTTTCGAGATCCAAGTGGGAAGGGGTGATTTCCCCTGAGACACTGAGGTGGAGTAGGGACTCACACCGCCTGCAGGAAAGAAGCTTCTGGTTTTACTCGAATTGCAGCCGGTCCTCTCGAGGTACGAAGGGGACCCCAGGAACCTGCCCCTGTGGCCTCAAGAGAGACCAGTCTCCATCCCAGTTGCCAGGCGCCTCTGGGGAATACTCCCCAGTCGTCGCCGGGTCCTCAGTCCTCATCTGGTGCTGAGGCCTGAGCCTGAGCTTTTGTAGCCCATGCTGACATACGTCTTGGGGTTACCCTGGATCCCCCACAGTGAGTTAGGCCTCGTCTCGCCTGGAGAAGTGCATGGCCGCTTGCCTCCCCAGCAGCAGCAGCAGTGTCAGGCTCGCCGTCAAGCGTACATAGGGATATGTGGCTTTTGCTCGAGGTACCCCAGGGCTGTCATACGTGCCAGTGTGTTGGGCGTTGATCCTTGGGGTGACAGTCGGTGCAGTGCAGGCCAATCAAGTTCAACTGGAGTGAACGAGGCATTTGGTGGTCTTGGGCAATGGTGGCAAGACCCCTGATGCTCCTCCCGACTGTCCTGTTGCGAGCATCTTCTGTTGGGATGTGAGGGGAGTGCTGGGAACCCTGTCCCAACAGAGCAGGAAAGGGACCCTCATCTGGAGCTCAGCAGGGGATAACGGGGCTCCTTTTCATTCTTGGTGGAACCCTCGATGTTCCTCTCGAGTGCGGACGGGTGGGGAAGGGAACTTCTTGGGTCACAGCAAGAAGGTGAACGACCCTTTTGAGGTCCAAGAGAGAAGGGATGATTTCCCCCGAGACGCCTCAGCGGACAAGGTTTTACTCGAGTTGCGGTGGGGTTCTATCCAATTATGACTGACAACCCAGGGACCTGCCCCTGTGGCCTCTCTTGTGGGAAGTCTCAGTGCCAGAAGCCAGGCACCTCTGGTGATTCCTTCCCAGTCGTAGCTGGGTCCTCAGTCCTCATCTAGTGCTGAGGTCGGAGCCTGAGCTTTCCTCGCCCCTGCTGCCATAGGTCTTGGGGTTCCCCTGGACCCCCACAGGGGAGTCAGGCCTCGTCTACTTGGAGACTTGCATGGCCTCTTGCCTCCCCAGCTGCAGAAGCAGTGTCAGGCACCCCTTTGAGCAGACATAGGTGTCTGTGGCTTTCCCTTGAGGTACCCCAGGTCTGTCACATGTGTCAGTGTGTCGGGCCTCAAGCCTTGGGGTGACAGTGGAAGCAGTTCAGGGCCGTCAGGTTCATTTGGAATGGAGCATGAATTTGGGGGTCTTGGGGAATGGTGACCCGACCCCTGATGTTCCTCCTGACTCTCCTGGTGCGAGTACCCCTGCTTGAGGTGCGAGGGGAGGATCAGGAACCCTTTCTTGATGGAGCAGGGAAAGGGACCCTCATCTGAATCTGAGCAGGGGAAAATAAGGCTCCTCTTGAATCGTGGTGGGATCCTTGGGGTTCATCTCGAGGGGAGATGGGTAGGGGTGAAAACATCTTGGGTCACTGCAAGGAGGTGAAGCAGCCTTTTGAGGTCCAAGAGGGAAGGGGTGATTTCCCCTGAGATGACGCAGGGGACAAGGGCCTCACTCCGCCTGCAGGGTAGAAGCTTCTGGTTTTTCTCGAGTTGCAGCAGGGTCCTCTCTAGTTACGACGGGGACCACAGGGACCCGAACCTGTGGCATCAGGAGAGGCCAATCTCCGTGCCAGGTGCCAGGCGCCTCAGGGGATACCTCCCCAGTCATCGCCGGGTCCGCAGTCCTTGTCTGGTGATGAGGACAGAATGTGAGCTTTTCTCGCCTGTGCTGACCTAGGTTCTGGGGTTTCCCTGTATCCCTCACAGGGGAGTCAGGCCCCGTCTCACTTGGAGACATGCACTGCCTTTTGCCTCCCACAGCTGCAGCAGCAGTGTAACGCTCTGAGGCGAGTGGACAAAGGGATCTGTGACTTGACCTCGAGGTACTACCCAGGGCTGTCACAAGTGCCAGTGTGTCAGGCTTCGAGCTTCATGGTGACAGTCTACAAAGTGCAGGGCAGTCAGGTTCATCTGGAGTGAACGAGGTATTTGGGAGTCTTGGGGAATGGTGGCAAGAACCCTGATGCTCCTCCCGACTGTCCTGGTGCGAGTGTCTCCTGTTGGGTTGTGAGGGGAGCGCTGGGAACCCTTTCCCAACAGAGCAGGAAAGGGACCCTCATCTGGAGCTCAGCAGGGGACAACGGTGCTCCTTTTCACTCTTGGCGGGACACTCGGTTTTCCTCTCGAGTGGGAACGGGTGGGGCGGGGAACTTCTTGGGTCACAGCAAGAAGGTGAACGACCCTCTTGTGCTTTAAGAGAGAATGGGTGATTTCCCTCAAGACGCCAGAGCAGACAAGGTACTAAACCCGCTTGCAGGGGAGAATCTTTTGGTTTTACTCAAGTTGTGGCCAGGTCCTCTCGAGTTACGACAGCGACCCCAGGGACTCGCCCCTGTGGCCTCAGGAGAGGCCATTTACTGTGCCAGTTTCCATGCGCCTCTGGGGATTACTCTCCAATCGTCTTGGTGCTCAGTCTTCGACTTTTGCTGAGGCCTGAGCTTGAGATTTCCTCGACCATCTTGACCTAGGTCTTGGGGTTACGCTGAGGCTCCCACAGATGAGACAGGCTTTGTCTCGCCTGAACACGTGCATGGCTACTTGCCTGACCAGCTGCAGCAGCAATGTCAGGCTCCATGTCGAGCGGACAGAGGGATCTGTGGCTTGCCCTCGAAGTCCAAAGTGCTGTCACATGTGTCAGAGTGTCCTGTGTCGAGTCTCGAGGTGACAGTCAAGGCAGTGCGGGGCTGTCAAGTTCGTCTGCAGTGGACTAGGCATTTGGTGGTCTTGGGTAACGGTGACCCAACCCCTGATGCTCCTACCGACTTTCCTGTTGCGAGCACCTCCTGTTGGTATTCGAGCTAAGTCTCAGGGAACCTTTCCTAAGGGGCAGGAAAAGGGACGAGCATCTGGAGCCTAACAGGGGCAAATAGGGCTGTGTTGAGTTGCAGTGGATCCCTTGTTGTTCCTCTCGAGTTTAGAGGGGTGGGGCGGGGAAATTCCTGGTTCACAACAAGGGGGTGAAAGAGCCCTTCGAGATCCAAGAGGGAAGGAGTGATTTCCCCAGAGACGCCACAATGGATAAGGGCCTCACCCCGCTTGCAAGGGAGAAGCTTCTGGTATTTCTCGAGTTGCGGCGGGGTTTCTTGAGTTACGACGGGGAGGCCATGGACCCTCTCCTGTGGCCTCAGGAGAGGCCAGTCTCCGTGCCAGTTTCCAGGCGCCTCTGGGGATTCCTCCCCAATCGTGTCAGGGTGCTCTGTCCTAGACTTGTGCTGAGGCCAGTGCCTGAGCTTTCCTCGACCGAACTGACCTAGGTTTTGGGTAACCCTGAGGCCGCCACAGAGGAGACAGTCCTCATCTCTCCTGGACACGTGCACGGCTACTTGCTGACCAGCTGTAGCGGCAGTGACAGGCTCCATGTTGAGCGGACACAGGAGTCTGTGGCTTGCCCTCGAGGTCCAATGTGCTGTCACATGTGCCAGTGTGTCAGGCATCGAGCCTCGGGGTGACAGTCAAGGCAGTGCAGGGCAGTCAGGTTCATCTGCAGTGGACAAGGCGTTTGGGGGTCTTGGGGAATGGTGGCCCAACCCCTGATGCTCCTCCTGACTTTCCTGGTGCGAGCACCTCTTCTTGGGATGTGAGGGAAGCCCCAGAAACATTTCCCTAAGGAGCAGGAAAAGGGACCATCATCTGGAGCTTAGCAGGGGCAAACGGGGCTCCTCTTGAGTCGCAGCGCATCCATTGGGGTTCCTCTTGCATGAAACGGTTGTGGCTGGTAACTCCTTGTGTCACAGCAAGGGAGTGAAGGAGCCCTTCGAGGTCCAAGAGGGAAGGAGTGATTTCACACGAGACGCCACAGGGAATAAGGTCCTCACCCCGCTTGCAAGGGAGAAGCTTCTGTTTTTTCTCGAGTTGCGGTGGGGATTCTCGAGTTAAGACTGGAAGCCCATGGACCAGCCCCTGTGGCCTCAGGAAAAGCCAGTCTCCGTGCCACTTGCCATGTGCCTTTGGGGATTCCTCCCCAGTCCTTGCCAGGTCCTCCGTCCTCCTCTGGTGCTGATCTGGTACCTGAGCTTTCATCTCCCATGCTGCATAAATCTTGGGGTTCCCATGGAGCCCCCACAGGGAAGTCAGGCCTCGTCTCACCTGGTGATGTGCACTGCCGCTTGCCTCCGCAGCTGCAGCAGCAGTGTAAGTCTCCCCGTCAAGTGGACACAGGGATCTGTGACTTGGGTTCGAAGTACTACCCAGGGATGTCACACGTGCCAGTGTGTCAGGCTTTGAGCCTCGGGGTGACAGTTGACGCAGTGCCAGGCAGTCAGGTTCATCTGGAGTCAACGAGGTTGACCCCCAAATAGGGGGTCTTGGGGAATGGTGGCAAGACCCGTGATGCTCCTCCCAACAGTCGTGGTTCGAGTGTCTCCTGTTGGGATGTGAGGGGAGCACTGGGAATCCTCTCTCGACAGAAGAGGAAAGGGACCCTCATCTGGAACTCAGCAGGGGTTAATGGGGAACATTTTCATTCTAGACGGAACCCTCTTTGTTCCTCTCGAGTGGGGACGGTTGGTGTGGGGAACATCTTGGGCCACAGCGAGCAAGTGAACGATCCTTTTGAGGTCGAAGAGAGAAGGTGTGATTTCCACCGAGACGCCAGAGCAGACAAGGTCCTCACCCCGCTTGCAAGGGAGAATCTTTGGTTTTACTCAAGTTGTGGCGGGGTCCTCTCGAGTTACGACTGGGACCCCAAGCTCTCACCCCTGTGGCCTCAGGAGAGGACAGTCTCAGTACTAGTTGCAAGGTGCCTCTGGGGATTCCTCCCCCATGGTCAGGGTGCTCAGTCCTCGACTTGATCTGAGGCCAGAGCCTGAGCTTTCCTCGACCGACCTGACCTAGGCCTTGGGGTAACCCGGTGGCCCCCACTTAGTAGACAGGCCTTGTCTTGCCTGGACACATGCACGGCAACTTGCCTGATCCGCTGCAGCAACAGTGGCAGGCTCCATATCGAGCGGACACAGGGATCTGTGGCTTGCCATCGAGGTCCTACCCTGGTCTCTCACACGTGCCAGTGTGTCGGGCGTCCAGCCTTGGGGTGATGGTCAAGGAAATGCAGGGCAGTCAGGTTCATCTGCAGTGGACAAAGCATTTGTGAATCTTGGGGAATGGTGTCCCAAACCCTGATGCTCGTCCCGACTTTCCTGGTGCGAGCACCTCCTCTTGGGTTGAGAAGAAAGATCCAGGAAACCTTCCCCTAAGAAGCAGGAAACAGAACCATCATCTGGAACTTATCAGGGGCAAATGGGGCTCCTCTTGAGTAGCAGAGGGTCCTTGGCGTTCCTCTCGAGTTGAGACGGGTGGGGTGGCAAGTTCTTGGGTCACAGCAAGGGGGTGACGGAGCCCTTCGAGGTCCAAGAGGGAAGGGGTGATTTCCCACAAGACGCCGCAGCAGGTAAGGGCTTCACTGTGCTTGCAAGGGAGAAGCTTATGGTTTTTCTCGAGTTACAATGGGGAGCCCATGGACCTGCCCCTGTCGCCTCAGGAGAGGCCAGTCTCCGTGCCAGCTGCCATGAGCATTTGGGGATTCCTCCCCAGTCCTCGCCGGGTCGTCCATCCGCGTCTGGTGCTGATCTGGTACCTGAGCTTTCCTACCCATGCTGACATAAATCTTGAGGTTCCAAGGAACCCCTACAGGGGAGTCAGGCCTCGTCTCGCATGGAGACATGCCCTGCCAGTTGCCTCCGCAGCTGCAGTAGCAGTGTAAGTCTCCCCGTCGAGTGGGCACAGGGATCTGTGACGTGGCCTCGAGGTAATACCCAGGGCTGTCACACGTGCCAGTGTGTCAGGCTTCGAGCCTCGGGGTGACAGTCACTGCAGTGCAGGGCAGTCATGTTCATTCGGAGTGAACGAGGTATTTGGGGGTCTTGGGGAATGGTGGCAAAGCCCCTGATGCTCCTCCCGACTGTCCTGGTGCGAGTGTCTCCTGTTGGGTTGTGAGGGGAGCGCTGGGAACCCTTTCCGGACAGAGCAGGAACAGGACCCTCATCTGGAGCTCAGCAGGGGATAACTGGGCTCCTTTTCATTCTTGGCGGGACCCTCGGTGTTCCTCTCGAGTGGGGACGGGTGGGGTGGGGAACTTCTTGGGTCACAGCAAGAAGGTGAACGACCCTTTTGTGCTTTAAGAGAGAATGGGTGATTTCCCTCAAGATGCCACAACGAAAAAGGTACTCAACCCGCTTGCAGGGGAGAATCTTTTGGTTTTCCTCAAGTTGTGGCAGGGTCCTCTCGAGTTACGACCGGGATCCCAGGGACTCACCCCTGTGGCCTCAGGAGAGGCCAGTCTCCGTGCCAGTTGCCACGTGCCTCTGGGGATTACTCCCCAATTGTCTCGGTGCTCAGTCTTCGACATGTGCTGAGGCCCGAGCCTGAGATTTCTTCGACTGTCCTGACCTAGGTCTTGGGGTTCCCCTGAGGCTACCACGGAGGAAACAGGCTTCGTCTCGACTGGAAACGTGCACTGCTACTTGCCTGACCAGCTGCAGCAGCAGTGTCAGGCTCCTTGTGGAGCGGACACAGATCTTTGGCTTGCTCTCGAGGTCAAAGTGCTGTCAAACATGCCAGTGTGTCCTGTGTCGAGGCCTCGGCGTGACAGTCAAGGCAGTGCGGGGCTGTCAAGTTCATCTGCAGTGGACAAGGCATTTTGGGGTCTTGGGGAATGCTGGCCCAAACCCTGATGCTCCTCCCGACTTTCCTGTTGGGAGCACCTCCTCTTGGTACTCGAGCGAAGCCCCAGGGAACCTTTCCCTAAGGGGCAGGAAAAGGGACGATCATCTGAAGCTTAGCAGGGGCAAACAGGGCTCTGTTGAGTCGCAGCAGATCCCTTGTTGTTCCTCTCGAATTGAGACGGGTGGGGTGGGGAAATTCCTGGGTCACAGCAAAGGGGTGAAAGAACCCTTTGAGGTCCAAGAGGGAAGGGGTGATTTCCCACAAGACGCGGCAGCAGGTAAGGGCCTCACCGTGCTTGCAAGGGAGAAGCTTATGGTTTTTCTCAAGTTACGACGGGGAGCCCATGGACCTGCCCCTGTGGCCTCAGGAGAGGCCAGTCTCCGTGCCAGTTGCCATGAGCATTTGGGGATTCCTCCCCAGTCCTCGCCAGGTCGTCCGTCCGCGTCTGGTGCTGATCTGGTACCTGAGCTTTCCTACCCATGCTGACATAAATCTTGAGGTTCCAAGGAACCCCCACAGGGGAGTCAGGCCTCATCTCGCCGGGAGACGTGCCCTGCTGGTTGCCTCCGCAGCTGCAGCAGCAGTGTAAGTCTCCCCATCGAGTGGACACAGGGATCTGTGACTTGGCCAGTTTCCAGGTGCGGCTAGGGATTCCTCCCCAGTCAACGCCGGGTCCTCAGTCCTCTTCTGGTGCTGAAGCCAGTACCTGAGGTTTCCTCACTCATGCTGACATAAATCTTGGGGTTCCCATGGAGTCCCCACTGGGGCGTCAGGCCTCATCTCGCCTAGAGTGGTGCACTGCACCTTGCCTCCGCAGCTGCAGCAGCAGTGTAATGCTCCCCGTCGAGTGGACACAGGTATCTGTGACTTGACCTCGAGCTTCTACCGAGGGCTGTCACACATGCCAGTGTGTCGGGCGTCGAGCCTCGGAGTGACAGTCGATGCAGTGCAGGGCAGTCAGGTTCATCTGTAGTGGAAAAGGAATTTGGGGGTCTTGGGGAATGGTGGCCCAACCCCTGATTTTCCTCCTGACTTTCCCGGTGTGAGCACCTCCTCTTGGGATGAGAGGGAAGCCCCAGGAAACCTTTCCCTAAGGTGCAGGACAAGGAACCATCATCTGGAGCTTAGCAGGGGCAAACGAAGCTCCTCTTGAGTAGCAGCTGATCCCTTGGGGTTACTCTCGAGTGGAGACGTGTGGGGCGGGGAACTTCTTGGGTCACAGCAAGGGAGTGAAGGAGCCCTTTGAGGTCCAAGAGGGAGGGGTGATTTACCTGGAGAAGTCGAAGTGGATAAGGGCCTCACCCAGCTTGCAAGGGAGAAACTTCAGGTTTTTCTCGAGTTGTAGCAGGGTTTCTTGAGTTACGACAGGGATCCCATCGACCCGCCCCTGTGGCCTCAGGAGATGCCAGTCTCCGTACCAGTTGCCATGTGCCTTTTGGGATTTCTTCCCATTCATCACTGGGCTCTCAGTCCTCGGCTGGTGCTGAAGACGGTACCTGAGCTTTCCTAGATCATGCTGACATAAATCTTGGGGTTCCCATGGAGTACCCACATGGGAGTCAGGCCTCATGTCATCTGAAGACGTGCACTGCCGCTTGCCTCCGCAGCTGCAGCTGCCCTGTAAGGCTCCCCGTCGAGTGGACACAGGGATCTTTGACTTGATCTCCAGGTACTACCCAGGGCTGTCACACGTATCAGTGTGTCAGGCTTCGAGCCTCGGGGTGACAGTCGACGCAGTGCAGGGCAGTCAGGTTCATAAGGAGTGAATGCAGTATTGGGGGTCTTGGGGAATGGTGTCAAGACCCCTGATGCTCCTCCTGACAGTCGTGGTTCGAGTGTCTCTTGTTGGGATGTGAGGGGAGCACTGGGAATCCTTTCCCAACAGAGCAGGAAAGGGACCCTAATCTGGAGTTCAGCAGGGGATAACGGGGCTCCATTTCATTCTAGGCGGGACCTTCGGTGTTCCTCTCCTGTGGGGACAGTTGGTGCGGGGAACATCTTGTGCCACAGCAAGCAGGTAAACGATCCCTTTGAGGTCGAAGAGAGAAGGTGTGAATTCCCCAGAGATGCCAGAGCGGACTAGGTCCTCACCCCGCTTGCAAGGGAGAATCTTTGGTTTTTCTCAAGTTGTGGTGGGGTCCTCTCGAGTTATGACGGGGACTCCACACTCGTGCCCCTGTGGCCTCAGGAGAGGACAGTCTCAGTGCTAGTTGCAAGGCACCTCAGGGGATTCCTTCCCAATCGTATCAGGGTGCTCATTCCTTGACTTGAGCTGAGGCCGGAGCCTGAGCTTTCCTCGACGGACCTGACCTAGGCCTTGGGGTACCCCTGTGGCCCCCACTTTGGAGACAGGCCTCGTCTCTCCTGGACACGTGCACAGCAACTTGCCTGACCAGCTGCAGCAGTAGTGGCAGGCTCCATATGGAGTGGAAACAGGGATCTGTGGCTTTCCCTCGAGGTCCTACCCTGGTTTCTCACACGTGCCATTGTTGGGTGTCGAGCCTTGGGGTGACAGTCAAGGCAGTGCAGGGCTGTCAGGTTCTTCTGCAATGGACAAGGCATTTGGGGGGCCTTGGGAGATGGTGGCCCAACCCCAGATGCTCCTTCCTACTTTTCTAGTGGGAGCACCTCCTCTTGGGATGAGAGGGAAACCACAAGAATCCTTAACCTAAAGAGCAGGAAATGGGATCATCATCTGGATTTAGCAGGTGCAAATGGGTCTCCTCTTGAGTCACAGTGGGTCCCTTGATGTTCCTCAAGAGTTGAGATGGGTGGGGCAGTGTACTTCTTGGGTCACAGCAAGGGAGTGAAAGAGCCATTCGTGGTCCAAGAGGAAAGGGGTGATTTCTCCCGAGATGCGGCAGTGGATAAGGGCCTCAGCCCGCTTGACAGGGAGAAGCTTCTGGTTTTCAACGAGTTGCGGCGGGGTTTCTCGAGGTACGACGGGGAGCCCATGGATCCGCCCCTGTGGCCTCAGGAGAGGCCAGTCTCCGTGCCAGTTGCCATGCACCTTTGGGGATTTCTCCCCAGTCATTGCCGGGTCCTCAGTCCTCATCTGGTGCTGAAGCCAGTACCTGAGCTTTCAGCACTCATGCTGACATAAATCATGGGGTTCCCATGGAGCCCCCACAGGGGAGTCAGGCCTCGTCTCCTCTGGAGTCGTGCACTGCCGCTTGCCTCCACAGCTGCAGCAGCAGTGTAAGGCCCCCGTCGGCGTGACAGTCGATGCATTGCAGGGGCAGTCAGGATCATCTGGAGTGAACGAGGTATTTGGGGGTCTTGGGTAATGGTGGCAAGACCCCTGATGTTCCTCCCGACTGTCCTGGTGCCAGTGTCTCCTGTTGGGTTGTGAGTGGAGTGCTGGGAACCCTTTCACGACACAGCAGGAAAGGAAAACTCATCTGGAGCTCAGCAGGGGAAAACAGGGCTCCATTTCATTCTTGGTGGGACCCTAGGTGTTCCTCTCAAGTGGGGACGAGTGGGGAAGGGAACTTCTTGGGTCACAGCAAGAAGGTGATCGACCCTTTTGAGGTCCAAGAGAGAAGGTGTGATTTCCCCCGAGACGCCAATACAGACAAAGTCCTCACCCCACTTGCAGGGGAGAATCTTTTGGTTTTTCTCAAGTTGTGACGGGGTCCTCTTGAGTTACGATGGGGATCCAAGGGGCTCGGCCTTGTGGCCTTAGGAGAGGCCAGTCTCCATGCCAGTTGCCAGGCGCCTCAGGGGATTCCTCCCCAATCATCTCAGAGTGCTCAGTCCTCGACTTGTGCTGAGGCCTGAGCCTCACCTTTGCTCGACCGTCCTGACCTAAGTCTTGGGGTACCCCAGAGGCTCCCACAGAGGAGTCAGGCCTCCTCTAGCTTGGACATGTCCATGGCTACTTGCCTGACCAGTTGCAGCAGCAGTGTCAGGCTCCACGTTGAGCGGACCCAGGGATCTGTGGCTTGCCCTCGAGGTCCAATGTGCTGTCACACGTGCCAGTGTGTCGGGTGTCGAGCCTAGGGGTGATAGTCAAGGCAGTGCAAGGCAGTCAGGTTGATCTGCAGTGGACAAGGCATTTAGGGGCCTTGGGGAATGGTGGCCCAACTCCTGATGCGCCTCCGAACTTTCGTGGTGCGAGCAACTCCTCTTGTAATGCGAGGGAAGCCCCAGATAACATTTCCCTAAGGAGCAGGAAAAGGGACCATCATCTGGAGCTTGATAGGGGCATACTGGGGTCCTCTTGATTCGCACCGTGTCATCTGGGGTTTCTCTCGAGTTGAGATGGGTGTGGTGGGGAACTTCTTGGGTCATAGCAAGGGGGTGAAGGTGCCCTTTGAGGTCCAAGAGGGAAAAGGTGATTTCCCACGAAACGCCCCATTGGATAAGGGCCTCACCCCACTTGCAAGGGAAAAGCTTCTGGTGTTTCTCGAGTTGCGGCAGGGTTTCTCGAATTACGATGGGGAGCCCATGGAAGTGCCCCTGTGGCCTCAAGAGAGGCCAGTCTCCGTGCCAGACGCCAGGCACCTCTGGGGATTCTTCCCTACTCGTCTCGGTTCTTAGTCTTCAACTTGTGCTGAGGCTGGAGCCTGAGCTTTCCTCGACCGTCCTTCCTAGGTCTTGGGGTACCCTTGATGCCCCCACAGAGGAGACAGGACTCGTCTCGCATGGACCCGTGCACGGCTACTTGCCTGACCAGCAGCAGCATTGTCAGGCTCCAGTACGAGCGGACACAGGGATCTGTGGATTGACCTCGAGGTCAACAGTGCTGTCACACGTTCCAGTGTGTCGGGGGTCGAACCTCGAAGTGACAGTCAAGGCAGTTCAGGGCTGTCAGGTTCATCTGCAGTGGACAAGGCATTTGGGGGTCTTGGGGAATGATGGCCCAACCCTTGATGATCCTCCCGACTTTCCTGGTGTGAGCACCTCCTCTTGGGATGCAGGGGAAGCCCCAGGAGACCTTTTCCTAAGGAGCAGGAAAAGGGACCATCATCTGTAGATTAGAAGGGCCAAACGGGGCTCCCTTGAGTCACAGCGGGTCCCTTGGTGTTCCTCTCGAGTTGAGAAGGGTTGGGTGGGGGACTTCTTAGGTCAAAGCAAGGGGGTGAAAAAACCCTTCGAGGTCCAAGAGGGAAGGTGTGAATTCCCCCGAGACACCACTGCAGACAAGGTCCTCAACCCGCTTGCAGGGAGAATCATTTGGTTTTCTCAAGTGGTGGTGGGGTCCTCTCGAGTTACAGAGGGGACACCAGGGACTCTCCCCTGTGGCCTCAGGAGAGGCCAGTCTCCGTGCCAGTTTCCAGGTGCCTCTGGGGACTCCTCCCCAATCGTATCAGAGTGCTCAGTCCTCTAATTGTGCTGAGGCAGGAGCCTGAGCTTTCCTCGCCCGTCCTGACCTAGGTCTTGGTGTTCCCATTGAGCCACCATGGGGGAGTCAGGCCTCGTCTTGCCTGGAAATGTGCACTGCCGCTTGCCTCCGCAGCTACAGCAGCAGTGTAAGGCTCCCCATCGAGTGGTCACAGGGATCTGTGACTTGACCTCGAGGAACTACCCAGGGCTGTAACACGTGCCAGTGTGTCAGACTTCAAGCCTCGGGGTGACTGTCGACGCAGTGCAGGGCAGTCACGTTCTTCTTGAGTGAATGAGGTATTTCGAGACTTGGGGAATGGTGACAAGACCCCTGATGCTCCTCCCGACTGTCCTGGTGCGAGTGTCTCCTGTTGGAATGTGAGGGGAGCGCTGGGAACCCTTTGCCGACAGAGCAGGAAAGGGACCCTCATCTGGAGCTCAGCAGGAAATAACGGGACTCCTTTTCATTCTTGGTGGAACCCTCGGTGTTCCTCTCGAGTGGGGACGAGTGGGGAAGGGAACTTCTTGGGTCACAGCAAGAAGGTGAACGGCCCTTTTTATGTCCAAGAGAGAAGGGGTGATTTACCCCGAGATGCCGGCGCGGACAATGTCCTCACCCCACTTGCAGGGAGAATCATTTGGTTTTACTAAAGTTGTGTCGGGGTCCTCTCAAATTACGAAGGAGACCCCAGGGACTTGCCCATGTGGCCTCAGGAGAAGCCAGTCTCTGTGCCAGTTGCCAGGCTCCTCTGGAGATTCCTCCCCAATGGTCTCAGGGTGGTCAGTCCTCGAATTGTACTGAGCCCAGAGCCTGAGCTATCCTTGACCATCCTGACCTAGGTCTTGAGGTTCCCATGGAGCCCCCACAGGAGAATCAGGACTCTTCTCTCCTGGAGTCGTGCACTACCGCTTGCCTCCACAGCTGCAGCAGCAGTGTAAGTCTCCCCATCAAGTGGACACAAGGATCTGTGAATTGACCTTGAGGTACTACCCAGGGATGTCACACGTGCCAGGGTGTCAGGCTTCAAGCCTCGGGGTAACAGTCGAGGCAGTGCAGGGAAGTCAGGTTCATCTGGAATCAATGAGGTATTTGGGTGTTTGCGGAATGGTGGCAAGACACCTGATGCTCCTCCCGACTGTCCTGGTGCGAGTGTTTCCTGTTGGGATGTGAGGGAAGCGCTGGGAACACTTTCCCGACAGAGCAGGAAAGGGACCCTCATCTGGAGCTCAACAGGTATAACGGGGATTCTTTTCATTCTTGGCGGGACGCTCGGTGTTCCTCTGGAGTAGTGACGCGTGGCGCAGGGCACTTCTTGGGACACAGCCAGCAGGTGAATGATCGTTTTGAGGTCAAAGAGAGAAGGTGTGATTTACCCCGAGACGCCAGAGTGGACTGGGTCCTCACTCCACTTGCAGGGGAGAATCTTTGGTTTTTCTCAAATTGTGGCGGGTCCACTCGAGTTATGATGGGGACCCCAGCCTCTTGCCCCTGTGGCCTCAGGAGAGGACAGATTCCTGCCAGTTGCAAGGTGCCTCTGGGGATTCCTCCCCAATCGTCTCAGGGTGCTCAGTCCTCGACTTGTGCTGAGGCAGGAGCCTGAGCTTTTCTCGACCGTCCTGACCTAGGTCTTGGGGTACCCCTGAGGCCCCCACAGAGGTGACAGGCCTTGTCTCGCCTCGACACGTGGATGGCTACTTGCCTGACCAGCCGCAGCAGCAGTGACAGGCTCCATGTCGAGCGGACACAGGGATCTGTGGCTTGCCCTTGAGGCCCAAAGTGCTGTCACACGTTCCAGTGTGTCGGGTGTCGAGCCTCGGTGTGACAGTCAAGGCAGTGCAGGGCAGACAGGTTCATCTGCAGTGGACAAGGCATTTGGGGGTCTTGGAGAATGGTGTCTGAACCCCAGATGCTCCTCCCGAATTTCCTAGTGCAAGCACATCCTCTGGGGATGCGAGGGAATCCCCAGGAAACCTTTACCTAAGGATCAGGAAATGGGACCATCATCTGGAGCTTAGCAGGGGCAAACGGGGCTCCTCTTGAGTCGCAGCGGGTTCCTTGGTATTCCTCTCGTCTGGAGACAGGTGGGGCGCAGAACTTCATGGTTCACAGCAAGGCGCTGAAGGATCCCTTCGAGGTCCAAGAGGGAAAAGGTGATTTCCCCCAAGAGATCGCAGCAGATAAGGGCCTCACAACGCTTGCAAGGAAGAAACTTCTGGTTTTACTCGAGTTGCGGCGAGGTTCCTCGAGTTATGATGGGGAGCCCATGGACCTGCCGCTGTGGACTCAGGAGAGGCCAGTCTCCGTGCCAGTTGCCAGGCGCCTCTGGGGATTCTTCCCCAATCGTCTCAGGGTGCTCAGTCCTCAACTTGTGCTGAGGCAGGGGCCTGAGCTTTTCTTGATCGTCCTGACCTAGTCTTGGGGTTCCCATGGAACCCCCACAGGGGAGTCAGGCCTCGTTTTGTCTGGAGACATGTAATACCGCTTGCCTCTGCAGCTGCATCAGCAGTGTAATGCGCCCCATCGAGTGGACACAGGGATCTGTGACTTGACCTCAAGGTACTACCCAGTGCTGTCACTCCGTGCCAGTGTGTCAGGCTTCGTGTCTTGGGGTGACAGTCGACGCAGTGCAGGGCAGTCAGGTTCATCTGGAGTGAACAAGGTATTTGGGGGTCTTGGAGAATGGTAGCGAGACCCCTGATGCTCCTCCCTACTGTCCTGGTGCGAGTGTCTCCTTTTGGGATGTGAGGGAAGTGCTGGGATCCCTTTCCCGATAGAGCAGGAAAAGGACCACATCTGGAGCTCAGCAGGGGATAACGGGGCTCCTTTTCTTTCTTGGCGGAAACCTTGATGTTCCTCTCGAGTGGGGACGGGTGGGGCGGGATCTTCTTGGGTGACAGAGAGAAGGTGAACTATCCTTTTGAGGTTGAAGATAGAAGGTGTGATTTTCCCCGAGACACAAGAGAGGACAAGGTCCGCACCCGCTTGCAGGGAAGAATCTTTGATGTTTCACAAGTTGTGCCAGGGTCCTCTCGATTTACAATGGGGATCCCAGGCTCTCGCCCCTGTGGCCTCAGGAGAGGACAGTCTCCAGGCCAGTTGCAAGGCTCCACTGGGGTTCCTCCCCAATCGTCTCAGGGTGCTCAGTCCTCGACTTGAGCTGAGGCAGGAGCCTGAGCTTTCCTCGACAGACCTGACCTAGGCCTTGGGGTACCCCTGTGGCCCCCACTTAGGAGCCAGGCCTCGACTCGCCTGGACACGTGCACGGCTACTTCCCTGACCAGCTGCAGCAGAAGTTGCAGGCTCCATGTCGAGCGGACACAGGGATCTGTGGCTTGCCCTCGAGGACATAGCCTGGGCTGTCACACGTGCCTGTGTGTGGGGCGTTGAGCCTTGGGGTGATGGTCAAGGAAGTGCAGGGCAGTCAGGTTCATCTGCAGTGGACAAGGCATTTGGGGGTCTTGGGGAATGGTGGCCAAACCCCTGATGCTCCTCCCAACATTCCTGATGTGATCACCTCCTCTTGGGATGGGAGGGAAGACCCAGGAAACCTTTCCCTATAGAGCAGGAAAAGGGACCATCATCTGGACCATAGCAGGGGCAAATGGGGCTCCTCTTGAGTCGCAGCAGGTCCCTTGGCGTTCCTCTCGAGTTGAGATGAGTGGGGCGGGCTACTTCTTGGGTCACAGCAAGGGGTGAAGGAGACCTTCGAGGTCCAAGAGGGAAGGTGTGATATCCCCCAAGATGCCTCAGTGGATAAAGGCCTCACCCCGCTTGCAAGGGAGAAGCTTCTGGTTTTTCTCGAGTTGCAGCAGGGATTCTCGAGTTATGACTGGGATTCCATGCACCCGCCCCTGTGGCCTCAGGAAAGTCCAGTCACGGTGTCAGTTGCTATGCACCTTTGGGGAATCCTCCCCAGTCCTCTCCGGGTCCTCTGTCCTCGCCTGGTGCTGATCTGGTACATGAGCTTTCCTCGCCCATGCTGACATAAATCTTGGGGTTTCCATGGAGACCCCACAGGGGAGTCAGGCCTCATCTCGCCTGGAGACGTGCCATGCCGGTTGCCTCTGCAGCTGCAGCAGCAGTGTAAGTCTCCCTGTCGAGTGGACACAGGGATCTGTGACTAGGCCTCGAGGTACTACCCAGGGCTGTCACACATTCCAGTGTGTCAGGCTTCGAGCCTCGGGGTGACAGTCGACGCAGTGCAGGGCAGTCAGGTTCATATGGAGTGAACGTGGTATTGGGGGTCTTGGGGAATGGTACCAAGACGCCTAATGCTACTCCCGACTGTCCTGGTGAGAATGTCTCCTGTTGGGATGTGAGGGGAGCACTGGGAACCCTTTCCCGACAGAGCAGGAGAAGGACCCTCATCTGGAACTCTGCACGAGATAACAGGGCTCATTTTCATTCATGGCGGGACCCCTGATGTTCCTCTCGAGTGGGGATGGGTGGGACATGGTACTTCTTGGGTCACAGCAAGAAGGTGAATGACCGTTTTGAAGTCCAAGAGAGAAAGAGTGATTTCCTCCGAGACGCCACATCAGACAAGGTCCTCACCTCGCTTGCAGGGGAGAATCTTTTGGTTTTTCTCAAGTTATGGCGGGGTCCTCTCAAGTTATGACGGGGGCCTCAGAGACTCGCCCCTGTTTCCTCAGGGAGGCCAGTCTCCGAGCCAGTTGACAGGTGCCTCTGGTGATTCCTCCCCAATCTCCTCAGGGTGCTCAGTCCTCGAATTGTGCAGAGGCTGGAGCCTGAGCATTCCTCAACCGTCCTGACTTATGTCTTGGGGTACCCCTGAGGCCACAGAGGAGACAGGCCTCGTCTAGCCTGGACACGTGCATGGCTACTTGCCTGACCAGCTGCAGCAGCAGTGTCATGCTCCATGTCTAGTGGACACAGGGATCTGTGGCTTGCCCTCAAGGTCCAAAGTGCTGTCACACGTGCCAGTGTGTTGGGTGTCAAGCCTCGGGGTGAGAGTCAAGGCAGTGCAGGGCAGTCAGGTTCATCTGCAGTGGATAAGGCATTTGGGGGTCTTGTGGAATGGTGGCCCAACCCCTGATGCTCCTTCCGACTTTTCTTGTGCGAGCACCTCCTCTTGGGATGTGAGGGAAACCGCAGGAAACCTTTCCCTAAGGAGCAGGAAATGGGACCATCATCTGGAGCTTAGCAGGGGTAAACGGGGCACCTCTTGAGTCGCAGCGGGTCCCTTGGGGTTACTCTCGAGTTGAGACAGGTGGGGTGGGGAACTTCTTGGGTCACAGCAAGGGGGCGAAGGATCTCTTGGAGATCCAAGAGAGAAGGCGTGATTTCCCCTGAGACGCTGCAGTGGATAAGGGCCTCAACCCGCTTGCAACAGTGAAGCTTCTGGTTTTTCTAGAGTTGCGGTGGGGTTTCTCGAGTTACGATGGGGAACACCTGGACCCACCCCTTTGGACTCAGGAGAGGCCAGTCTCCCTGCCAGTTGCCATGTGCATTTGGGGATTCCTCCCCAGTCATCACCGGGTCCTCAGTCCTCTTCTGGTGCTGAAGCTGGTACCTGAGCTTTCCTCGCCCATGCTGACATAAATCTTGGGGTTCCCATGGAGCCCCCAAAGTGGTGTCAGGCTTCATCTCATCTGGAGTCATACACTGCCCCTTGCCTCCACAGCTGCAGCAGCAGTGTAAGGCTCCCCATCGAGTAGACCCAGGGATCTGTGACTTGACCTCGAGGTTCTACTCAGGGCTGTCACACGTGCCAGTGTGTCAGGCATCGAGCCTCGGTGTGACAGTCGATGCAGTGCAGTGCAGTCAAGTTCATCTGCAGTTGACAAGGGATTTGGAGGTCTTGGGGAATGGTGGCCCAACCTGTGATTCTCCTCCTGACTTTCTTGGTGCGAGCACCTCTTTTGGGATGCGAGGGAAGCCCCAGGAACCCTTTCCTGGGGAGCAGGAAAAGGGACCATCATCTGGATCTTAGCAGGGGCAAACGGGGCTCCTCTTGAGTCGCAGCAGATTCCTTGGGGTTACTCTCAAGTTGAGACAGGTGGGGAGGGGAACATCTTTGGTCACAGCAAGGGAGTGAAGATGCCCTTCGAGGTCCAAGAGGAAAGGGGTGATTTCCATCAAGACGTCGTAGCGGATAAGGGCTTCACCCTGCTTTCAAGGGAGATGCTTCAGGTTTTTCTCGAGTTGTATTGGGGTTTGTCGAGTTATGACGGGGATCCCATGGACCCGGAACTGTGGCCTCAGGAGAGGCCAGTCTCCGTTCCAGTTGCCATGCACATTTGGAGATTCCTTCCCATTCATCACTGGGCTCTCAGTCCTTATCTGGTGCTGAAGCCTTTACCTGAGCTTTCCTCGCTCATGCTGACATAAATTTTGGGGTTCCCATGGAGCATGCCCAGGGGAGTCAGGCCTCGTCTTGTCTGGAGAAGTGCACTGCCGCTTGCCTCCGCAGCTGCAGCAGCAGTGTCAGGCTCCATGTCGAGTGGACACAGGGATTTTTGAATTGACCTCGAGGTACTACCCAGGGCTGTCACACATGCCAGTGTGGCAGGCTTTGAGCCTCGGGGTGACAGTTGACACAGTGCAGGGAAATCAGGTTCATCTGTAGTAAACGAGGTATTTGGGGGTCTTGGAGAATGGTGGCAAGACCCCGGATGCTCCTTCCGACTGTTCCTAGTGTGAGTGCCTCCTGTTGGGATGTGAGGGGAGCGCTGGGAACCCTTTCCCGACAGCAGGAAAGGAACCCTCATCTGGAGCTCAACAGGTATAACGGGGCTCCTTTTCATTCTTGGTGGGAACCTCCATGTTCCTCTCGAGTATTGACGTGTGTGGCGGGGAAATTCTTGGGACACAGCAAGAAGGTGAACGACCCTTTTGAGTTCCAAGAGAGAAGGGGTGATTACCCCAGAGACATCACAGCAGACAAGGTCCTCACTCCGCTTGCCCTGGAGAATCTTTTGGTTTTTCTCAAGTTGTGGCTTGGTCCTCTTGAGTTATGACGGGACCCCAGGGACTCGCCCCTGTGGCCTCAGGAGAGGCCAGTCTCCGTGCCAGTTGCCAGGCGCCTCTGGGGATTCCTCCCCAATCGTATCAGAGTGCTCAGTCCTTGACTTGTGCTGAGGCAGAGCCTGAACTTTCCTCGACCGTCCTGACCTAGTCCTTGGGTTACCCCTGTGGCCCCCACTTAGGAGACAGTCGTCGTCTCGCCTGGACTCGTACATGGCATTTTGTCTGACCACCTGCAGCAGCAATTTCAGGCTCCATTTCGAGTGGACACAGGGATCTGTGGCTTGCCCTCTAGGTCCAAAGTGCTGTAACACATTCCAGTGTGTTGGGCATCGAGTCTCAGGGTGACAGTCAAGGCAGTGCAGGGAAGACAGGTTCATCTGCAGTGAACAAGGCATTTGGGGGTCTTGGATAATGGTGGCCCAATCCCAGATGCCCCTCCCGAGTTTCCTAGTGCGAGCACCTCCTCTTGGGATGCGAGATAAGCCCCAGGATACCTAAACATAAGGAGCAGTAAATGGGACCATCATCTGGAGCTTAGCAGGGGTAAACGGGGCTCTTCTTTAGTTGCAGTGGGTCCCTTGTGGTTCCTCTCGAGTGGAGACGGGTTTGGCGGGGAACTTCACGGTTCACAACGAGGCGATGAAGGAGCCCTTCGAGGTCCAAGAGGGAAGGGGTGATTTCCCATGAGATGCCACAGCGGATAAGGGCCTCACTCCTTATCTGTGGACATAGGGATTTGTGACTTGACCTCTAGGTACTACCCAGGGCTGTCACATGTGCCAGGGTGTCAAGCTTGGAGACTCGTGGTGACAGTTGACGCAGGGCAGGGCAGTCAGGGTCATCTGGAGTGAACGAGGTATTTGGGGGTTTTGGTAAATGGTGGCAAGACCCCTGATGCTCCTCCTGACTGTCCTGGTGTGAGTGTCTCCTGTTTGGATGTGAGGGGAGCGCTGGGAACCCTTTCCCGACAGAGCAGGAAAGGGATTTTCATCTGGGGCTAAGCTTGGGATAATGAGGCTCATTTTCATTCCTGGTGTGACCCTCGGTGTCCTCTCGAGTAGGGACGGGTGGGGCGGAGAAATCTTGGGTCACAGGAAGAAGGTGAACGACCCTTTTGAGGTCTAAGAGAGAAGGGATGATTTCCCCTGAGACACCACAGCGAACAAGTTCCTCATCCCACTTGCAGGGGAGAATCGTTTTGTTTTTCTCAAGTTGGGGTGGGGTCCTCTCGAGTTACTACGGGGACCCCAGGGACTCACCCCTGTGGCCTCAGGAGAGGCCAGTCTCCGTGCCAGTTGCCAGGCGCCTCTGGGCATTCCTCCCCAATCGTGTCAGAGTGCTCAGTCCTGGACTTGTGTTGAGGCCGGAGCCTGAGCTTTGCTCGACCGTCCTGACCTAGATCTTTGGGTAGCCCTGACACCCCCACAGAGGAGACAGGCCTGGTCTCGCCTGGACCCATGCAGGACTACTTGCCTGACCAGCTGCAGCAGCAGTGTCAGGATCCATGTCGAGTGGACACAGGGATCTGTGGCTTGCCCTAGAGGTCCAAAGTGCTCTCACACGTGCCAGTGTGTAGGGTTTCGAGTCTCAGATGACAGTCAAGGCAGTGCAGGGCAGTCAGGTTCATCTGCAGTGGACAAGGCATTTGGGGGTCTTGGGGAACTGTGGCCCAACCCTTGATGTTCCTCTCGGCTTTCCTGGTGCGAGTACCTCCTCTGGGAATGCGAGGGAAGCCCCAGATAACCTTTCCCTAAGGAACAGAAAAGGGACCATAATCTGGAGCTTAGCAGTGCCACATGGGGCTCCTCTTGAGTAGCAGCGCGTCTCTTGGGGTTCCTCTCGAGTTGAAACGTGTGGAGTGGGGAATTTCTTGGGTCACAGAAAGGGGGTAAAGGAGCCCTTCGAGGTCCAAGAGGGAAGGGGTGATTACTCCCGAGATAAGCAGCCGATTAGTGCCTCACCCCACTTGCAAGGGAGAAGCTTCTAGTTTTTATCGTGTTGCGGTGGGCTTTATCGAGTTACAACAGGGAGCCCATGGACCCGCCCGTGTGGCCTCAGGAGAGGCCAGTCTCCTTGCCAGTTGCCAGGCGCCTCTGGTGATTCCTCCCCAATCTTCTCAGGGTGCTCTGTCCTCGAGATGTGCTGAGGCTGGTGCCTGAGCATTCCTCGACCGTCCTGACCTAGGTATTGAGGTACCCCTGAGGCCCCCACAGAGGAGACAGGCCTCGTCTCTCCTGGACACGTGCTCGGCTACTTGCATGACAAGCTGCAGAAGCAGTGACAGGCTCCATGTCGAGCAGACACAGGGATCTGCGGCTTTCCCTCGAGGTCCTACCCAGGGCTGTCACAGGTGCCAGTGTGTCAGGTGTTGAGCCTCGGAGTGACAGTCAAGGCAGTGCAGGGCAGTCAGGTTTATTTGCAGTGGACAAGGCATCTGGGGGTCTTGGGGTATGGTGGCCCAACCCCTGATGATCCTCCCAACTTTCCTTGTGCGAGCACCTCCTCTTGCGATGCGAGGGAAGCCCCAGAAACCTTTCCCTAAGGAGCAGGTAAAGGGACCATCATCTGGAGCTTAGCAGGGTCAAACGGGGCTCCTCTTGAGTTGCAGCGGGTCCATTGGGGTTCCTCTCGTGTGCGACGGTTGTGGCCGGGAACTCCTTGTGTCACAGCAAGGGAGTGAAGGAGCCCTTCGAGGTCCAAGAGGGAAGGGCAGATTTCATACGAGATGCCGCAGGGGATAAGGGCCTCACCTCGCTTACAAGGGAGAAGCTTCTGGTTTTTCTTGAGTTGCGGCGGGGTTACTCGAGTTACGACGGGGAGCCCATGGACCCGACCCTGTGGCTTCAGGAGAGGCCAGTCTCCGTTCCAGTTGCCATGCACCTTTGGGGATTCCTCCCTAGTCATTGCTGGGTCCTCAGTCCTCGCCTGGTGCTGAAGCCAGTACCTGAGCTTTCCTCGCCCATGCTGACATAAATCTAGGGGTTCCCATGGAGTCCACAAAGGGGAGTAGGTCCTCGTCTCGCCTGGAGACGTACACTACCTCTTGCCTCTGCAGCAGCAGAAGCAGTGTAGGGCTCCCCGTCGAGTTGACACAGGGATCTGTGACTTGACCATGAGGTATTACCCAGGGCTTTCACACGTGCCAGTGTGTCAGGCTTCCAGCCTCGGAGTGAAAGTCGACGCAGTGCAGGGCAGTCAGATTCATCTGGAGTGAAGGAGGTATTTGGGGGTCTTGCGGAATGGTGGCAAGAACACTGATACTCCTACCGACAGTCCTGGTGCGAGTGTCTCCTGTTGGGATGTGAGGGAAGCGCTGGGAACCCTTTCCCGACAGAGCAGGAAATGGAAACTCATCTGGAACTCAGCAGGGGATAACAAGGCTCCTATTCATTCATGGCGGGACCCTCAGTTTTCTCCTCGCGTGGGGCCGGGTGGGGCAGGGAACTTCTTGGGTCACAGCAAGAAGGTGAACGACCCTTTTGAGGTCCAAAAGAGAAGGTGTGATTTCCCGCAAGACGCCACAATGGACAAGGTCCTCACCCCGCTTGCAGGGGAGAATCTTTTCGTTTCTCTCAATTTGTGGCAGAGTGCTCTTGAGTTACAATGGGGACCCCAGGGGCTCCCCCCTGTGGCCTCAAGAGAGGCCAGTCTCTGTGCCAGATGCAAGGCGCCTCTGGGGATTCCTCCCCAATCGTCTCAGGGTGCTCAGTCCTGGACTTGTGCTCTGGCCAGAGCCTGAGCTTTCCTCGACCGTCCTGACCTAGGTCTTGGGGTACACCTGAGGCCCCACAGAGGAGACAGGCCTCGTCTCACCTGGACACATGCACGCCTATGTGCATGGCCAGCTGCAGGAGTAGAGTCAGGCTCCATGTTGGACGGACACAGGGATCTGTGGCTTGCACTCGAGGTACTACCCAAAGCTGACAGTCGTGCCAGTGTTTCGGACGATGAGCCTTGGGGTAACAGTCAAGGCAGTGCAGGGCAGTCAGGTTCATATGCAGTGGGCCAGGCATTGGAGGGTATTGGGGAATGGTGGCCCAAACCCTGATGTTCCTCTCAAATTTCCTGGTGGGAGCACCTCCTCTTGGGATGCGAGGGAATACCCAGGAATACTTTTGCTAAGTACCAGGAAAAGGGACCATCATCTGGAGCTTAGCAGGGGCAAATGGGCCTCCTCTTCAGTCGTAGAGGGTCCCTTGGGGTTCCTCTCGAGTTGAGACGGGTGTGGCTGGGAACTTCTTGGGTCACAGCAAGGGGGTGAAAAATCCCTTCGAGATCCCAGAGGGAAGTGGTGATTTCCCCTGAGACGACAGCATGGAAAAGGTCCTCAACCCACTTGTAGGTGAACCATTTGGTTCTTCTCAAGTTCTGGCGGAGTCCTCTCGAGTTATGAAGGGGGCCCCAGGGACTCGCCCCTGTGGTCTCAGGAGAAGCCAGTCTCCGTGCCAGTTTCCAGGCGACTCAGGATTCCTCCTCAGTCGTCTCAGAGTGCTCAGTCCTCCAATTGTGCTGAGGCAGGAGCCTGAGCTTTCCTTGACCGTCCTGACCTATGTCTTCGTGTTCAAATGGAGCCCCACAGGGGAGTCAGGCCTCGTCTCACCTGGAGATGAGCACTGCCACTTGCCTCTGCAGCTGCAGCAGCAGTGTAAGGCTCCCCATCAAGTGGACACAGGGATCTGTGACTTGACCTTGAGGTACTACCCAGGGATGTCACACGTGCCAGGGTGTCAGGCTTCGAACCTCGGGGTGGCAATCGATGCAGTGCAGGGCAGTCAGGTTCATCTGGAGTCAGCGAGGTATTTGGGGGTTTGGGGAATGGTGGCAATAACCCTAATGCTCCTCCCGACTCTACTGGTGCGAGTGTTTCCTGTTGGGATGTGAGGGGAGCACTGGGAACCCTTTCCCGACAGAGTAGGAAAGGAACCCTCATCTGGAGCTCAACAGGTATAACGGGGTTCCTTTTCCTTCTTGGCGGGACCCTCGATGTTTCTCTGGAGTTGGGACAGGTGGGGTGGGAAACTTCTTGGGTCACAGAGAGCAGGTGAACGACTCTTTTGAGTTCCAAGACAGAAGGAGTGATTTCCCCAGAGACGCCACAGCGAACAAGGTCCTCACCCTGCTTCCAGGGGAGAATCTTTTGGTTTTCTCAATTTGTGGCTCAGTCCTCTCGAGTTACGATGGGGACCCCAGAAACTCGCCCCTCTGTCCTCAGGAGAGTCCAGTCTCTGTGCCAGTTGCCATGCGCCTCTGGGGATTCCTCCCCAATCGTCTCCAGGTGCTCAGTCCTCGACTGGTGCTGAGGCCAGAGCCTGAGCTTTCCTTGACCATGCTGACCTAGGTCTTGGGTACCCCTGAGGCCCGCACAGAAGAGAGAGGATTCGTCTCGCCTGGACACGTGCATGGCTACTTGCCTGATCAGCTGCAGCAGCAGTGGCAGGCTCCATGTCGAGCGGACACAAGGATCTGTGGCTTGCCCTCCAGGTCTTGCAGTGGGCTGTCACACGTGCCAGTGTGTCGGGCATCGAGCTTTGGTGTGATGGTCAAGGAAATGCAGGGCAGTCAGGTTCATCTGCAGTGGATAAGGCATTTGGAGGACTTGGGGAAGGGTGGCCCAAACCTTGCCGGTCGTCCCGACTTTCCTGGCGGGATCACCTCCTCTTGGGATGTGAGGGAAGACCCAGGTGAACTTTCCCTAAGGAGCAGGAAAAGGGACCATCATCTGGAGTTTAGGGGGAAATGGGGCTCCTCTTGATTCGCAGTGGGTCCCTTGGCGTTCCTTTCGAGTATAAGGGGTGGGGAGGGCAAATTCTAGGGCCACCTCAAGGGGGTGAAGGAGCCCTTCGAGGTCCAAAAGGGAAGGGGTGATTTTCCCCCCAAAGCCTCAGCGAATAAGGGCCTCACCCTGCTTGCTAGGGAGAAGCTTCTGGTTTTTCTCGACTTGAGGTGAGTTTTCTCGAGTTACGACTGGGAGCCCATGGACCCGCCCCTGTGGCCTCAGGAAAGGCCAGTCTCAGTGCCAGTTGCCATGCGCCTTTGGGGATTCCTCTCCAGTCATCGCCAGGTCCTCCGTCCTTGTCTGGTGCTGATCTGGTACCTGAGCTTTCCTCGCCCATGCTGACATAAATCTTGGGGTACCCCTGGAAACCCCACAGGGAAGTCAGGCCTCATCTCACCTGGAGACGTGCCCTCCCGGTTGCCTCCGCAGCTGTAGCATCAGTGTAAGACTCCCCGACGAGTGGACACAGGGATCTGTGACTTGGCCTCAAGGTGCTACCCAGGGCTGTCACAACAGCCAGTGTGTCAGGCTTCGAGCCTCGGGGTGACAGTCGACGCAGTGCAGGGCAGTCAGGTGCATATGGAGTGAACGCAGTACTGGGGGTCTTAGGGAATGGTGGCAAGACCCCTGATGCTCCTCCTGACAGTCATGGTTCGAGTGTCTCCTGTTGGGATGTGAGGGGAGCGCTGGGAACCCTTTCCCATTGGCAGGAAAGGGACCCTCATCTGGAGCTCAGCAGGGGATAACGGGGCTCCTTTTCATTCTTGGCGGACCCTAGGTGTTCTTCTAGAGTGGGGACGTGTGGTGCATGGAAATTCTAGGGTCACAGCAAGAAGGTGAATGACTCTTTTGAGGTCCAAGAGAGAAGGGGTGATTGCCCCAGAGACGCCACAGCGGACAAGGTCCTAACCCTGCTTGCAGGGAAAATATTTTGTTTTTTCTCAAGTTGTGGTGGGGTCATCCTGAGTTATGACGGGGACCCCAGGGACTCGCCCGTGTGGCCTCAGCAGAGGCCAGTCTCGGTACCAGTTGCCAGGAAACTCTGGGGATTCCTCCCCAATCGTCTCAGTGTGCTCAGTCCTCGACTGGTGCTGAGGCCGGAACCTGAGCTTTACTCGACCGTCCTGACCTAGATCTTGTGGTACCCCTGAGGCCCCCACAGAGGAGACAGGCTTCCTCTCGCCTGGGCACGTGCATGGCTACTTGCCTGACCAGCTGCAGCAGCAGTGTCAGGCTCCATGTCGAGCGGACACAGGGATCTGTGGCTTGCCCTTGAGGTCCAAAATGCTGTCCTACCTGCCAGTGTGTCGGGCGACGAGCCTTGGGGTGACAGTCAAGGCGTGCATGGCAGTCAGGTTCATCTGCAGTGTACAAGGCGTTTGGGGGTTTTGGACAATGGTGGCCCAACCCCAGATGATCCTCCCGACTTTCCTAGTGCGAGCACCTCCTCACGAGATGGGAGGGAAACCCCAGGAAACCTTTCCCTAAGGAGCTGGAAAAGGGACAGTCTTCTGGAGATTAGCAGGGGCAAACAGGGATCCTCTTAAGTCGCAGCGGGCCCCTTGGGTTTTCTTTCGCTTTGAGACGGGTGGTGCGGGGAACTCCTTGGGTCACAGCAAGGGGGTGAAGGAGCCCTTTGAGCTCAAAGAGGGAATGGGTGATTTCCCCCGAGATGCCACAGCGGATAAATGCTCACCCTGCTTGCAAGGGAGAAGCTTCTGGTTTTTCTCGAGTTGCTGTGGTGTTTCTCGAGTTACAACGGGAGCCCATGGACCCGCCCCTGTGGTCTCAGGAGACGACAGTCTCCGTGCCAGTTTCCTTGAGCATTTGGGGATTCCTCCCCAGTCATCGCCAAGTCCTCTGTCCACGTCTGGTGATGAAGCCGGTAACTGAGCTTTCCTCGATCATGCTGATATAAATCTTGGGGTTCCCAAGGAGCCCCCACAGGGGAGTCAGGCCTCGTCTCGCCTGGATACATGCACCGCTGTTTGCCTCCTCAGCTGCAGCAGTGTAATGCTCCCTGTCGAGTGGACACAGGGATCTGTGACTTGACCTAGAGGTACTATCCTGGGCTGTCACATCTGCCAGTGTTTCAGGCTTCGAGCCTCGGGGAGACAGTCGACGCAGTGCAGGGCAGTCAGGTTCATCTGGAGTGAACAAGGTATTTGGGTGTCTTGGGGAATGGTGGCAAGAGCCCTGATCCTCCTCCCGACTGTCCTGGTGCTAGTGTCTCCTGTTGGGATATGAGGGGAGCGCTGGGAACCCTTTCCCGACAGAGCAGGAAAAGGGACCATCATCTGGAGCTTAGCAGGGGCAAACGGGGCTCCTCTTGAGTCCCAGCGGGTCCCTTTGGGTTCGTCTCACATTGAGACGGTAGGTGCAGGGAACTCCTTTTGTCACAGCAAGGGGGTGAAGGAGCCCTTCGTGGTCCAAGAGGGAAGGGGTAATTTCCCATGAGACGCCGCACAAGATAAGGGCCTCACCCTGCTTGCAAGAGAGAAGCTTCTGGTTTTTCTCGTATTGCAACGGGATTTCTCGAGTTATGACAGGGAGCCCATGGAGCCGCCCCTGTGGCCTCAGGAGAGGCCAGTTGCCAGGCGCCTCTGGGGATTCCTCCCCAATCGTATCAGGGTGCTCATACCTCGACTTGTGCTGAGGCCGGAGCTTGAGCTTTCATCGACTGTCCAGACCAAGGTCTTGGTTTACCCCTGAGGCACCCACAGAGGAGACAGGCCTCGTCTCGCCTGGACACGTGTGCAGCTATTTGCCTGACCAGCTGCAGCAGTATTGTCAGGCTCTATGTCGAGTGGACACAAGGATCTGTGGCTTGCCCTCTAGGTAATACCCGGGCTGTCACACGTGCCAGTGTGTCAGGCTTCAAGCCTCGGGGTGACAGTCAAGACAGTGCAGGGCTGTCAGGTTCTTATGCAGTGGAATAGGCATTTGGGGGTCTTGGGGAATGGTGCCCCAACCCCTGAAGCTCCTTCTTATTTTCCTGGTGTGAAAACCTCCTCTTGGGATGCGAAGGAAGCCCCAGATAACGTTTCCCTAAGGAGCAGGAAAAGGGACCATCATCTGGAGCTTAGCTGGGTCAAACGGGGCTCCTCTTGAGTCGCACAGGGTCCCTTGGGGTTCCTCTCGTGTTCAGACGGGTGGGGTGGGGAACATCTTCGGTCATAACAAGGGTATGAGGGTGACCTTTGAGATCCAAAAGGGAAGGGGTGATTTCCCACGAGACGCCTCATAGGAAAGTGCCTCACCCCACATGCAAGGGAGAAGATTCTGGTGTTCCTCGAGTTGCGGCGGGGTTTCTTGAGTTATGACGGGGAGCCCATGGACGGCCCCTGTGGCCTCAGGAGAGGCCAGTCTCCGTGCCAGTTGCCAGGCACCTCGGGGATTCCTCTCCAATCCTCTCAGGGTGCTCTGTCCTCGAGTTGTGCTGAGGCCGGTGCCTGAACTTTCCTCGATCGTCCTGAACTAGGTCTTGGGGTACCCCTGAGGCCCCCACAGAGGAAACAGGCCTCTTCTCTCCTGTACACGTGCTCGGCTACTTGCAAGTCAAGCTGCAGAAGCAGTGACAGTCTCCGTGTCGAGTGGACACAGGGATCTGCGGCTTGCCCTCGAGGTCCTACCCAGGGCTGTTACACCTGCCAGTGTGTCGGGCGTCGAGCCTCAGGGTGACAGTCAGGCTCCTTCAGGGCAGTCAGGTTTATCTGGAGTGGACAAGGCATTTGGGGATCTTGGGGTATGGTGGCCCAACCCCTGATGCTCCTCCCGACTTTCCTGGTGGGAGCACCTCCTCTTGATATATGAGGGAAGCCCCAGGAATCTTTCCCCTAAGGAGCATGAAAAGGGAGCACATGGACCAGCCCCTGTGGCCTCAGGAGAGGCCAGTCTCCGTGCCAGTTGCAATGCTCCTTTGGGGATTCCTCCCCAGTCATGCCGGGTCCTCAGTCCTCGTCTGGTGCTGAAGCCGGTACCTGAGGTTCCCTCGCCCATGCTGACATAAATCTTGGGGTTCCCATTAAGCCCCACAGGGGAGTCAGGCCTCGTCTCGCCTGGAGATGTACACTGCCACTTGCCTCTGCAGGTGCAGCAGCAGTGTAATTATCCCCGTCGAGTCGACACTGGGATCTGAGACTTGACCTCGAGGTACTACTCAAGGCTGTCACACGTTCCAGTATGTCAGGCTTGGAGCCTAGGTGTGACAGTCGACACAGTGCCGGGCAGTCAGGTTCATCTGGAGTGAAAGAGGTATAGGGGGTCTTGGGGAATGGTGACAAGACCTCTGATGCTCCTCCCGACTGTCCTGGTGCGAGTGTATCCTGTTGGAATGTGAGGGGAACGCTGGGAACCCTTTCCCTAGAGAGCAGGAAAGGGACCTTAATCTGGAGCTCAGCAGGGGATAATGGCCCTCATTTTCATTCTTGGCTGGACTCACGGTGTTCCACTTGAGTGGGGAAGAGTGGGGCAGAAAACTTCTTGGGTCACAGCAAGAAGGTGAACGACCCTTCTGAGGTCTAATAGATAAGGTGTGATTTCCCCCCGAGAAGCCACAGCGGACATTGTCCTCACCCTGCTTGTAGGGGAGAATCTTTTGGTTTTACTCAAGTTGTGGCGGGGTCCTCTCGAGTTATGACGGGGACACCAGATACTTGCCCCTGTGGCCTCAGGAGAGGCTAGTCTCCATGCCAGTTCCTAGGCACGTCTGGGGATCCTCCCCAGTCATCTCAGGGTGCTCAGTCCTCGACTTGTGCTGATGTCGGAGCCTGAGCTTCCCTCGACCGTCCTGATCTATGTCTTGGGGTACCACTGAGTCCCCCGAAGAGAAAATAGGCCTCGTGTCACCTGGACACGTGCACGGCTACTTGCCTGACCAGCTGCAGCAGCAGTGTCAGGCTCCATCTCGAGCGGACACAGGGATCCGTGGCTATACTTTGAAGTCAAAAGTGCTGTCACACGTGCCAGTTTGTCGGGTGTCAACCCTCGGAGAGACAGTCAAGGCAGTGCAGGGCTGTCAGGTTCATCTGCAGTGCACAAGGCATTTGGAGGTCTTGGGAAATGGTGGTGCAAACCCTGATGCTCCTCCCGACTTTCCTGGTGCGAGCACCTCCTCTTGGGATGCGAGGGAAGCCCCAGGAAACCTTTTCCTAAGGAGCAGGAAAAGGGACCAACATCTGGAGTTTAGCAGGGTCAAACGGGGCTCCTCTTGAGTCGCAGCGGGTCCATTGGGGTTCCCCTTGCATGCGACAGTTGTGGCCTGGAACTCCTTATGTCACAGCAAGGGAGTGAAGTAGCCCTTCGAGGTCCAAGTGGGAAGGGGTGATTTCACATGAGACGGTGCAGGGGATAAGGGCCTCACCTCGCTTGCAAGGGAGAAGCTTCTGGTTTTTCTTGAGTTGGGGCAGGGTTTCTCCAGTTACGACGGGGAGACCATGGACCCACCCCTGTGGCCTCAGTCGAGAGGCCGGTCTCCGTGCCAGTTGCATGCGCATTAGGGGATTCCACTCCAGTCATACTCGGGTTCTCAGTGGTCATCTGGTACTGAAGCCTGTACCTGAGCTTTCCTTGCCCATGCTGACATAAATCTTGGGGTTCCCATGGAGCCCCCACAGGGGAGTCAGGCCTTGTCTCCCCTGGAGACGTGCACTGTCTCTTGCCTCCGCAACTGCAGCAGCAGTGTAAGGTTCCCCGTTGAGTGGACACAGGAATCTGCGACTTGACATCGAGGTACTTCCCAGGGCTGTCACAGGTGCCTGTGTGTCAGGTTTCGAGCCTAGGCGTGACAGTCAACGCATTGCAGGGCAGTCAGGTACATCTGGAGTGAAAGGCGTATTTTCGGGTCTTGGGGAAGGGTAGCAAGACCCCTGATGCTACTTCCGACTGTTCTGGTGACAGTGTCTCCTGTTGGGATGTGAGGGGAGTGCTGGGAACCCTTTCCCGACAGAGCAGGGAAGGGACCCTCATCTGGAGCTTGGCAGGGGAAAACATAGCTCCATTTCATTCTTGGTGGGACCCTCGGTGTTCCTCTCGAGTGGGGAAGGGTGGGGAAGGGAACTTCTTGGATCACAGCAAGAAGGTGAACGACCCTTTTGAGATCCAAGAGAGAAGGGGTGATTTCCCCAGAGAAGCCACTGTGGACAAGGTCCTCACCCCGCTTGCAGGGGAGAATATTTTGGTTTTTCTCAAGATGTGGTGGGGTCCTCTCGAGTTACGACAGGGACACCAGGAACTTGCACCTGTGGGCTCAGGAGAGGCCAGTCTCCGTGTCAGTTCCTAGGCACGTCTGGGGATCCTCCCCAGTCGTCTCAGGTTGCTCAGTCCTCGACTTGTGCTGAGGCTGGAGCCTGAGCTTCCCTCGACCGTCCTGACCTAGGTCTTGGGGTACCACTGAGGCCCCCACATAGGAGTCAGGCCTCGTCTCGCCTGGACACGTCTATGGCTACATGCCTGACCAGCTGCAGCAGCAGTGTCAGGCTCCATGTCGAGTGGACACAGGGATCAGTGGCTTGTTTTCGATGTTCAATGTGCTGTCACACGTTCCATTGTGTCGGGTGTCGAGCCTTGGGGTGACAGTCAAGGCAGTGCAGGGCAGTCAGGTTCATCTGCAGTGGACATGGCATTTGGGTGTCTTGGGGAATGTTGGCCCAACCCCTGATGCTCCTCCGACTTTCTTGGTGTGAGCACCTCCTCTTGGGATGCGAGGGAAGCCCCAGATAACATTTCCCCAAGAAGCAGGAAAAGGGACCAGCATCTGGAGCTTAGCAGGGGCAAATTGGTCTCCTCTTGAGTCTCACTGGGTCCCTTGGGTTTCCTCTCGAGTTGAGACGGGTGGGGCGTGGAACTCCTAGGGTCACAGCAAGGGTATGAAAAAGCCCTTCAAGGTCCAAGTGGTAAAGGTTGATTTCCACTGAGACGCTGCAGCGGATAAGGGCCTCACGCCGCATGCAAGGGAGAAGCTTCAGGTTTTTCTCAAGTTGCGACGGGGTTTCTCGAGTTAAGATGGGGAGCCCATTTAGCCGCCCCTGTGGCCTCAGGAGAGGCCAGTCTCTGCCAGTTGCCATGCACCTTTGGGGATTCCTCCCCAGTCATCGCCGGGACTTCAGTCCTCATCTGGTGCTGAAGCCAGTACCGGAGCTTCCTCGCTCATGCTGACATAAATCTTGAGGTTCCCATGGAGCCCCCACAAGGGAGTCAGGCCTTGTCTCTCCTGGAGACGTGCACTGCCTCTTTCCTCCACAGCTGCAGAAGCAGTGTAAGACTCCCCGTCGAGTGGACACATGGATCTGTGACTTGAGCTCGAGGTACTACCCAGGGCTGTCACATGAGCCACTGTGTCACGCTTGGAGCCTCGTGGTGACAGTCGACGCAGTGCAGGGCAGTCAGATTCATCTGGACTGAACGAAGTATTTGGGGGTCTTGCAGTATGGTGGCAAGAACACTGAAGTTCCTCCCGACAGTCCTGGTGTGAGTGTCTCCTGTTGGGATGTGAGGGAAGCGCTGGGAACCTTTTTCCGACAGAGCAGGAAATGGAAACTCATCTGAAACTCAGCATGGGATAACTGGGCTCCTTGTCATTCATGGCGGGACCCTCAGTTTTCCCCTCGAGGGGGACGGGTGGGCGGGGATCTTCTTGGGTCACAGCAAGGGAGTGAAGGTATCCTTCCCAGACCAAGAGGGAATTGGTGATTTCCCCCGAGACGCCACAGCGGGTAAGGGCCGCACCCTGCTTGGAAGGGAGAATCTTATGGTTTTTCTCAAGTTGCGGTGGTGTTTCTCGAGTTACGATGGGGAGCTCATGGATCTGCCCTTGTGGCATCAGTAGAGGGCAGTCTCTGTGCCAGTTGCCATGCGCCTTTGGGGATTCCTCCCCAGTCATCGCCGGGTCCTCTGTCCTCTTCTGGTGCTGAAGCCAGTACCAGAGCATCCTCGCTCATGCTGACATAAATCTTGGGATTCCCATGGAGCCCCCACAAGGGAGTCAGGCCTTGTCTCGCCTGGAGACGTGCACTGCCGCTTTCCTCTGCAGCTGCAGCAGCAGTGTAACGCTCCGAGGCGAGTGGACAAAGGGATCTGTGACTTGAGATCGAGGTACTACGCAGGGCTGTCACATGAGCCACTGTGTCAGGCTTGGAGCCTCGTGGTGACAGTCGATGCAGTGCAGGGCATCAGATTCATCCTGAGTGAATGAGGTATTTGGGGGTCTTGGGGAATGGTGGCAAGACACCTGATGCTCCTCCTGACAGTCCTGGTTCATGTGTCTCCTGTTGGGATGTGACCAGAGCACTGGGAACCCTTTCCACACAGAGCAGGAAAGGGACCCTTATCTGGAGCTCAGCAGGGGATAACGGGGCTCCTTTTCATTCTTGGTGGGACCCTCGGTGTTCCTCTCCAGTAGGGATGGGGGGGGACTTCTTGGGTCACAACAAGAAGGTGAATGACCCTTTTGAGGTCCAATAGAGAAGGGATGATTTCCCCTGAGACGCTACAATGGAACAGGTCTTCACCCTGCTTGCAGGGGAGAATCTTTTGGTTTTTCTCAATTTGTGGCGGAGTCCACTTGAGTTACAATGGGGACCCCAGGGATTCGCCCCTGTGGCCTCAGGAGAGACCAGTCTCCGTGCCAGTAGCCAGGCGCCTCTGGGGATTCCTCCTCAATCATCTCAGAGTGCTCAGTCCTTGACTTGTGCTGAGGCCGGAGCCTGAGCTTTTTTCAACAGTCTTGACCTAGGTCTTGGGGTACCCCTTAGGCCCCAACAGAGGAGACAGCTCTCGTCTCACTTGGACACATGCAAGGCTACTTGCCTGACCAGCTGCAGCAGCAGTGTCAGGCTCGATGTGAAACGGACACAGGGATCTGTGGCTTGCACTCGAGGTACTACCCAAGGCTCTCAGACGTGACAGTGTGTAGCACGACTAGCCTCGGGGGACAGTAAAGGAAGTGCAGGGCAGTCAGATTCATCTGCAGTGGACAAGGCATTTGGGGGTCTTGGGGAATGGCGGCCCAACCCCTGATGCTCCTCCCGAATTTCGTGGTTTGGGCACCTCCTCTTGGGGTGCGAGGAAAGCCCCAGATAACATTTCCCTAAGAAGCAGGAAAAGGGACCATCATCTGGAGCTTAGCAGGAGCAAACTGGGCTCCTCTTGAGTCGCACCGGGTCCCTTGGGGTTCCTCTAGAATTGAGACCGATTCGGTAGGGAACTTCTTGGGTCATAGCAAGGGGGTGAAGGTGCCTTTTGAGGTCCAAGAGGGAAGGGGTGATTTCCCACGAGATGCCCCATTGGACAAGGGCCTCAGTCCACTTGCAAGGAAGAAGCTTCTGGTGTTTCTCGAGAGGACCCCGCCGAAACTCGATGAAAACCAGAATCTTCTCCCCTGCAGGCGGTTTGAGGCCCTTTTCCTCTGTGGCATCTCTTGGGAAAACCCCCCTTCCATCTTGGACCTCTAAAGGCTCCTTCACACCCTTGCTGTGACCCAAGAATTTGCCTGCTCCACGAGTGCCACTCGAGAGGAACTCCGAGGCTCCCACCACGTTTCAAGAGAAGCCCCATTTTCCCCTGCTCAGGTCCAGACGTAGGGCCTTTCCCTGCTCCATTGGGAAAGGGTTCCCGGCGCTTCCCTCACATCCCAGTAAGAGGCGCTCGCAATAGGAGAGTCGGGATGAGCCTTAGGGGTCAGGCCACAATTCCCCAAGATCTCTAAATGTCTTGTCCACTCCAAATGAACCTAACTGCCCTACAGTGCCTCGACAATGACCCCAAGGCTCAACTCCAGACCCACTGGCACGTGTGACAGCCTTGAGGTACCTCGAGGGCAAGCCACAGATCCCTGTGTCCGCTCGATGGGGAGCCGGACACTGATGCATCCACTGGTGAGGAAAGCAGCCATGCACGACTCCAGGAGAGAAGAGGCCTGACCCCTCTGTGGGGCCTCCAGGGGAACCGCAAGAACTATGTCAGCCCAGGCGAGGAAAGCTCAGGCTCTGGCCTCAGCCCCAGACGACCACTGATGACCCAGCAACGACTGGGGAGGAATCCCCAGAGGCGCCTCGCAACTAGCATGGAGACTAGCCTCTCCTGAGGCCACAGGGGCGGTTCCCTGGGGTCCCCGTCATAATTCATGACATTGCTGCAACTCGAGAAAATCTAGAAGCTTCTCCCCTGCAGGCTGGCTGAGCCCCTTGTCCCCGCTTGCATCTCAGGGTAAATCACCCGTTACCTCTTGGACCTTGAAAGGCTCCTTCACACCATTGGTGTGATTGAAGAAGATTTTTGCTGCACCGGTCCAGACTCGAGAGGGACACTGAGGGTCCCGCCACTACTCAAGAGGAGCCCCATTTTCCCCTGCACATCTCCAGATGAGGGGTCCTGTCCCTGCCTCGTCGGGAAAGGGTAATGACGCTCCCCTTGCATCTCAAGAGGAGGCGATTGCACCAGGAGTGTTGGAAGGAGCCTCAGGGTTCGGACCACCATTCCCCAAGACCCCCAAAAGCCTTGTCCACTCCAGATGAACCTGACTGTCCTGCTCTGCCTCGACGGACACCCCGAAGCTTGACTCCTGACACACTGGCACGTGTGACATCCCTGGGGCACCTCGAGTGCAAGCCACAGATAACTGTGTCCGCTTGACAGGGAGCCGGACACTGCTGCTGCAGCTCGGGAGGATAGCAGCCGTGCACATCTCCAGGCGAGAAGAGACCTGAATCCCCTGTGGGAGATCCACGGGAACCCCAAGACCTATGTCAGCATGGGCGAGGAAAGCTAAGGCTCCGGCCTCAGCTCCAGATGAGGACTGAAGACCCGGCTATGACAGAGGAGGAATCCCCAGAGGCATCTCGCAACTCGCACGGAGACTGGCCTCTCCTGAGGCCACAGGGGCCGGTCCCTGGGGTCCCCGTCACAACTCGAGAAAAACCAGAAGCTTCTCTTCTGCAGGCGGGGTGAGACCCTTGTCTGCTGCGGCACGCTAGAGATTTCCCCTCAGTGAGGATAAGGCCCATTTCCCCTTCTCAGGTACTTGAGAGCAATCCTGTCTAACCCTCGTACCTCAAAAGGAGCCATGACTAATCTCAGGCAACATGAGAGCTACCCTGAGGTCCCTGTCACAACTCGAGAGGAGGGTGAAGATTCAGGTCACAACTTGAGAAACATCATGAGATTCTAACCCAACTTGAGATGAGGCCTTTTCTCCTGCAGTCATTCAAGAGCAATTCCGCACACCACATTGCAACTCAAAAGGAGACTAGACTACCCTGAGGCAACATGAAAGATTCCCTGAGTTCTCCGTCACAACTCGAGAGGAAACCAAAGCTTTAGGCTGCAACTTGAGAAACACCATGAGATAGATCCCTCAGTGAAAAATAAGGCCAATTGCCCCTGCAGTGACTCGAGAGCAATGCCACACACCACCTTGCAACTCGAAAGGAAACTTGACTTCCTTGAGGAAACACACGAGGTTCCCTAGGTTCACGTTCAGAAATCTAGAAGAACCGCAATCTCCCCACTGGAAGTTGAGAAAAACAAGATCCCTTAACACTACCACCACTGCAAATACGAGATAAGGCCCACAGTGCAGTGCCTCAAGAGCAATCCACTATTCCCTTTTGAAACGCGAAAAGAGGCTCGAATCCCTTTACACAATTCAAGAGGTTTCCTGAGAATCCCATCACCACTTGAGAGGAACCATGAGTTTCACGCCACAACTTGAAAAGAGCCCCGTTTTCCCAACCTCATCTCGAGATTAGCACCGATTCTCCTGCTTCAACTCAGAGGAATCCCAACATTCCACTAACACCTCAAGTGGAGGCTTGTCCTCCCTATTGGAACCCCAGAGGAATTCTGGGGTTCCTACTGCAAGTCAAAAGGACTCCAACTTCCCACTCAGTCCAAGATAAAACCTCATTCCCCTGAAAAGACTCAAACGGAACCTGAGTATCCCCTAAGAACACGAAGGGAGGTCTGACTCCCCTGTTGCACCTCTAAGAAAAGCCAAAATTCTTCATGTCAATTCAGCAGGAGGCCTGACACCCCTTTTTCCAATTTGACTGGAAAGTGGAGTTCCATGTCTCAACACGAGCTGAGGCCAGACTTCCATTTTGAAATTCAATAGGAAGCCTGAGATCCCAGTCACAACTGGAGAGCAAGCCTGACTCTCGCCCCACCCTGAAATGAGAGCATATATCCCTTCAGCAACTCAAAGGCATCCCGAAGTGGCCTTCAGAACCTGAAAGGAGGCCTCACTTGCCTGAGGCAGCATGCCAGTCTCCCAGAAGACCACATCAAAACGAGAGGAGCCCAGTTGTGGCTTCCCACCACAACTTGAGAAACAGCACGGGATTCTCCCCTGAATGCGAGATGAGGCCCGATTCCCCTGCAGCAAGCCGAGAGCAACCCTCTGCTCCTCCTTGCAACTTGAAAAGAGACTTGACTTCCCTGAGACATCACAAGAGGTTCCCCTGAGGTATCTGTTTCAGCTGGAGAGGCACCCCAAACTTCTGGTGGCAACTCGAGAAACCATGAGGTTCCCGCCTGTAAGCAAGATTAAGACCTTTTCCCCTGCAGTGCCTTGAGAGCAACTCCATGTTCCCTCTCGAAACTGGAAAGGAGGCTCGATTCTTTTTAGCCACTCAAGAGGCTATCCACAATATTTGTTGCCACCTCACTTTCCCACAATAAATCAAGAAGAGCCCCATGTTCACTGCCTCATCTCAACTGATGGCCGATTCCTTGGCTTCATCTTGAGAAGAATCCCAATGTTCCTTCATATCTAAAGAGAAGGCTTGTCTCACCTATTGAAACCTTAGTGGAAGCCCGAGAATTTGTTCTGCAAGTTGAAAGGACAGTAGTACGTCCTCAATTCGAGATAAGGTCTGACTCCTCTACATTGACTAGAATGGAACCACAAGTATGCCTTCACCACACGAATGGAAGTCTGACTCCCCTGATGTACCTCTATAAAAAGACCCACATCCCCACCTCAATTC
This sequence comes from Eudorcas thomsonii, assembly GCA_006408755.1. Classification (NCBI taxonomy): domain Eukaryota; kingdom Metazoa; phylum Chordata; class Mammalia; order Artiodactyla; family Bovidae; genus Eudorcas; species Eudorcas thomsonii. Next base: position 69,534 of record SJYE01004594.1, on the reverse strand, counting down.
GACAGGAGGCCTGACACACATTTTGCTCGGTAGGGAATCAAGTTCCATACTTCAACACGTGGCGAGGGCTGCCCACGTGTTGAAATTCAATAGGAACCCCGAGATCCCTGTCACAACTGGAAAGGAACCCTGAATCCCGCCTCATCCTGAAATCAGCTCCGATAACCCCTAGGCGACTGGTGAGGAATCGTTAGGTGGCCCTCACAACTTGAAAGGAGGCTTGACATCCCTGAGGCAATAATGAGAGGATCACTGAGGTCCCCCTCAAAACTCAAAAGCAACCCAAAGCTTCCTGCTGCAACTCAAGAAACACCACAGGATTTCCCACTCAATGTGATAAGGCCCATTTCCTTCTCAGTGACTTGAGAGCAATCCTGCCCAACCCTCACACCTCGAAAGGAGCCTTAATTAAACTCAGAGAAGATGAGAGGTACCCTGAGGTCCCCGTTGCAACTCGAGAGGAAGCCGAAGCTTCAGGCTGCAACTTGAGAAGTAACACTAGATTCCAACTCAATGCAAGATGAGGCCCTTTCCCTTGCAGTGACTTGAGAGCAATTCCATGGACTGCATCGCAATTTAAAAGGAGACTAGACCACCCTGAGGCAACAGGAGAGGTTCTGATTTGGTGGTCCTAAAATGGCAGAAGAATAGGACGGGAGACCACTTTCTGCCCCACAGATTCATCAAAAGAGCATTTTAATGCTGAGTAAATTCCACAAAACAACTTCGGAATGCCAGCAGAGGACATCAGTCACACAGAAAAGCAGCTCATTGTCTTCAAAAACAGATAGGAAAAAATATAAAAGACAAAAAGAGAAACAAAAGAGGTAGGGAGGGAGCTCCGTCCTGGGAAGGGAGTCTTAAAAAGAGATAGGTTTCCAAACACCAAGAAACACTCTGGCTGCTGAGTCTGTGGTGAGCCTTGGAAGCACAGAGGGCAACATAACAGGGAGGAAAAATAAATAAATAATTAAAACCACAGATTACGAGCGCAACGGTAACTTCCCCAGTGGAGAAGTAGCACAGGCACCTGCATCTGCCGCTAGCAAGTGGGGGCTGGGCAGGGAGGCGCGGGCAGCATTGCTTCTCAAGCATTGGGCCTGAATGTCCCAAGGGTAACCAGAGCGAACTAACTTGGGCTAGAAAACCAGACTGTGAGATAGTTACCATGCAAAAAGCTCTAACATAAGACACTGCCAGGATAGCTCACAGAACAAAGGATGGAACAGAATTAGTCTGCTCTAACATTTGAATTATAGGAGTCCCAGAAGAAGAAGACAAAAAGAAAGACCATGAGAAAATACTTGAGGAGATAATAGTTAAAAACTTCCCTAAGATGGGAAAGGAAATAATCACCCAAGTACAAGAAACCCAGAGAGTTCCAAACAGGATAAACCCAAGGCAAAACACCCCAAGACACATATTAATCAAATTAACAAAGATAAAACACAAAGAACAAATCAATATTAAAAGTAGCAAGGGAAAAACAACAAATAACACACAAGGGGATTCCCATAAGGATAACTGCTGTCTTTCAATAGATACTCTTCAGGCCAGGAGGGAATGGCAAGACAGAAAGTCATGAAAGAAAATAATATACAACCCAGATTACTGTACCCAGCAAGGGACTCATTCAAATATGAAAGAGAAATCAAAAGCTTTCCAGACAAGCAAAAGCTGAGAGAATTCAGTACTACCACAACAGCTCTCCAACAAATGCCAGAGGAGATTCTCTAGATAGGAAACATAAAAAGGGTGTACAAACCAGAACCCCAAACAATAAAGTAAATGGCAACTGGATCATACTTTTCAAAATTACCTTAAGCGTAAATGGGTTGAATGCCCCAATCAAAAGAAAAAGACTGACTGAATGGACACAAAACAAGACCCCTATATACGCTGCCTACAAGAGACCCACCTCAAAACAAGGGACACACACATGCAGACTGAAAGTGAAGGACTGGCAAAAGATATTCCCCACAAAGAGAGACCAAAATAAAGCAGGAGTAGCAATACTCATATCAGACGAAATAGTCTTTAAAACAAAGGCTGTGAAAAGAGACAAAGAAGGACACTACATAATGATCAAAGGATCAATCCAAGAAGAATATATAACAATTATAAATACATATGCATTCAACATAGGAGCATCACAATATGAAAGACAAATGCTACCAAGTATGAAAGGGAAAATTATCAATAACACAACAATAGTGAGAGACTTTAATACCCCACTCAAACCTATGGATAGATCAACTAAACATAAAATTAACAAAGAAACACAAACTTTAAATGATACAATAGAACAGTTAAACCTAACTGATATCTATAGGACATTTCACCCCAAAACAGTGAATTTCACCTATTTTCTCAAGTGCTCACTGAACCTTCTTCAGGATAGATTACATCCTGTTACATAAATCTAGCCTTGGTAAATTCAAAAAAATCAAATCATTCCAAGCATCTTTTCTGACCATAATGCAGTAAGATTAGATCTCAATTACAGGAGAAAAACTATTAAAAATTCCAACATAAGGAGGCTGAAAAAAACGCTGCTGAATAACCAACAAATCACAGAAGAAATCAAACAAGAAATCAAAATATGCATAGAAACGAATGAAAATGAAAACACAACAACCCAAAACCTGGGGGACACCATAAGAGCAGTGCTAAGGGGAAAGTTCATAGCAATACAGGCATACCTCAAGAAACAAGAAAAAAGTCAAATAAATAACCTAACTCTAAAGCTAAAGCAACTAGAAAAGGAAAAAATGGAGAACCCCAGGGTTATTAGAGGAAAGAAATCTTAAAAATTAGGGAAAAATAAATGCAAAAGAAACAAAAGAGACCATAGCAAAAATCTACAAAACCAACAGCTGATTCTCTGAAAGGAAAAATAACATTGAGAAACCATTAGCCAGACTCATGAAGAAACAAAGGGAAAAAATCAAATCAGTAAAATTAAAAAAGAAAATGCAGAGATCACAAAAGACAACACAGAAATACAAAGGATCATAAGAGACTACTATTGCTATGCCCAGAGTCCGAGTCCACAAAACTGAGAGAATAAGATGTTCACAGAAATGCAAAAGCATGAAGGGGTTTCATTTCTAGCTCAAGATGGGGCACCAACACATCCAACGTAGTGGAGTGGAGCAAGAGCACTGAGCCCAAAATTACAGCAGTATTTATCGGTTTAGAACAAAGACAGAGACTTGGCAAGGGTGGATTGGCTGCAGGGGTTTCCTTTTGGAAGACCTCGGGCCCCCAACCTAGGGGCGGCAGGCAGCCCCCACCATCCTTTACCACACGGGGAGACCTCGGGCCCCCCCGGGGTGGCAGGCAGCCCACCACCATCCTTTGTCTCGGGGGAGACCTCAGGCCCACACGAAGATTGAGGACCCTGCAACGACTCTGGAGGAATGCTCAAAGGAGCCTGGCAACTGGCACACTGACTGGCCTCTCCTGAGGCCACAGGGGTGGGTCCCTAGGGTCCCTGTCGTAACTCAAGAGGACCCTGCCTCAACTAGGGAAAAACACGAAGCTTCTCCCCTGCATGCGGGGTTAGGCCCTCGTCCGCTGCGGCATCTAAGAAAAATCACCCATTTCCTCTTGTACCTCAAAAGGCTCCTTCACCCCCTTGCTGTGACCCAAGAAATTCACTGCCCCACTTGTCTCCACTTGAGAGGAACCCCGAAGGACCCACCGAGACTCAAGAGGAGCTCCGTTTGCCCCTGCTAAGATCCAGATGATGGTCCCTTTCCTGCTCCTTAGGGAAAAGTTTCCAGCGGCTCCCATTGCATCCCAAGAAGAGGTGCTCACACCAGGAAAGTCGGGAGGAGCATCAGGGGTCAGGCCACCATTCCCCAAGACCCCCAAATGCCTTGTCCACTTCAGATGAACCTGACTGCTTTGCACTGCCTCGACTGTCAGCCCGAGGCTCAACACCTGACACACTGGCACGTGTGACAGCCCTTTGGTACCTCGAGGGCAAGCCACAGATACCTGTGTTCGCTCAACATGGAGCCTGACACTGCTGCTGCAGCTGGTCAGGCAAGCGGCCTTGCACATGTCCAGGCGAGGAGAGGCCTGACTCCCCTGTGGGTGCTTCAGGGAAACCACAAGACCTATGTCAGCATAGGCGAGGAAAGCTCTGGCTCCGGCCTCAGAACAAGACAAAAACTGAGGACCCAGCCAAGACTTTGGAGGAATCCCAGAACCGCCTGGCAACTCTCACGGAGACTGGCCTCTCCTGAAGCTACAAGGTCGGGTCCCTGTGGTCCCCATTGTAACTCCAGAGAACCCTGCCACAACTCGAGAAAGGCCAGAAGCTTCTCCCCTGCAGGCGAGGTGAGGCCCTTGTCCGCTGCAGAGTCTCAGGGGGAATCACTGCTTGCCTATTGGACCTCTAAATGCTCATTTACACCCCTACTGTGACCCAAGAAGTTCCCCGCCCCACCCGTCCCCACTGGAGAGGAACCCCGATGGACCCGCCATGACTGAAGAGGAGCCCCGTTTTCCCTGCTTAGCTCCAAATGAGGGTCCCTTTCCCTGCTCCGTAGGAAAAGCTTGCTGGTGTTCCCCTCGCATCCAAAGAGGAGGCGCTCCCACCAGGAGAGTCTGGAGGAGCATCAGGGATCGGGCCACCATTCCCCAAGTCCCACAAATGCTTTCTCTACTTGATGAACCTGACTGCTCTGCATGCCTCGACTGTCATTCCGAGGCTCGACGCTCAACACACTGTCACGTGTGAGAGCCCTGGGGTACCTCGATGGCAAGCCACAGATCCCTGTCTTTGCTCGACAGGGAGCCTGACACTGCTGCTGCAGCTGGGGAGGCAAGTGGCCGTGCATGTCTCCAGGCCAGACGAGGCCTGACTCCCTTTTGGGGGCTCCAGGGGACCCCAAGACCTATGTCAAAACGTGCGAGGAAAGAAAAGGCTCCGGCATCACCACCAGAGAAGGACTGTGGACCCAGCGATGACTGGGGAGGAATCCCCAGAGGAACCTGTCTACTGGCACGGTGACTGGCCTCTCCTGAGGCCTCAGGAATGGGTCACTGGGGTTTCTGTCGTCTCACAAGAGGACCCTGCCGCAACTCATTAAAAACCAGAAGCTTCTCCCCTGCAGGCGGGGTAAGGCTCTTTTCCACTGCGACATCTCGGGGGAAATCATCTGTTCCCTCTTGAACCTCAAAAGGATCTTTCACCCCCTTGCTGTGACCCAAGAAGTTCCTCGCCCCACCCATCCCTACTTGAGACAAACCCCGTTGGTTCTGCCCCGACTCAAGAGGAACCCCCTTTGCACATGCTCCACTCCAGAGAAGGGTCTCTTTGACTGCTCCAACGGGAAAGGGCTCCTGGCACTCCCCTCGCATCCCAAGTGGAGGGGCTCACACCAGGAGAGTTGGGAGGAGAATCAGGAATCGGGCCACCATTCCCCAAGACTCCAAAATGCGTTGTCCACTCCAGATGAACCTGACTGCCCTGCACGGCCTCGACTGTCACCCCAAGACTCGAGTTCCGACACACTGGCACGTGTAACAGCCCTTGGGGACTTCAAGAGCAAGCCACATACCCCTGTGTCCTCTTGGCAGGGAGCCTGACACTAGTGCTGGAGTTGGGGAGGCAAGCGGCTGTGCACAAATCCAGGTGAGATGAGGCCTGACTCCCATGTGGGGGCTCCAGGGGAACCCCAAGACCTATGTCACCATGGGCGAGGAAAGCTCAGGCTCTGGCCTCAGCACCAGACGAAGACTGAGGACCCAGCAATGACTGGGGAGGAATGCTCAAAGGAGCCTGGCAACTGGCACAGTGACTGGCCTCTCCTGTGGCCACAGGTGTGGGTCCCTGGGGTCCCCGTCCTAACTCGATAGGACCCCGCCACAACTCGAGAAAATCCTGAAGCTTCTCCCCTGCAGGAGGGGTGAGGCCCTTGTCCACTGTAGCGTATCGGGGAAAATCACCTCTGCCCTCTTGGAACTCGAAAGGCTCATTCACCCCCTTGCTGTGACCAAAGCAGTTCGCTGCCCCACCCGTCCCCACTCGAGACGAACCCCGTCGGTCCTGCCACGACTCAAGAAAAACCCCGTTTGCCCCTGCTCAGCTCCAGATGTTTGTCTCTTTCCCTGCTTCGTCGGGCAAGGGGTCCTGGCGCTCCCCTCGCATCCCAAGAGAAGCCGTTCCCACCAAGAGAGTCGGGAAGAGCATCAGGGGTCGGGCCACCATTCCCCAAATTCCCCAAATGTCTCCTCCACTCCAGATGAAACTGACTGCCCTACACTGCCTCGACTGTCACACCGAGGCTCGATGTCTGAAACACTGGCACGTGTGAGAGCCCTGGAGAGTACCTCGAGGTCAAGTCACAGATCCCTGCGTCCGCTCGACGGGGAGCCTTACACTGCGGCTGCAGCTTGGGAGTAAAGTGGCCTTGCACGTCTCGAGGCTAAACGAGACCTGACTCCACTGTGGGGGCTTCAGAGGAACACCAAGACATATGTCAGCATTGACAAGAAAAGCTCAGGCTGCGGCCACATCACCAGACGAAACCCGAGGACCCGCCGACGACTGGGGAGGAATCACCAGAGGCGCCTGGCAACTGGCAAGGAGGCTGGACACTTCTGAGGCCAAAGGGCTGGTTTCCGGGTTCCCCGTCGTAACTCGAGAGGACCCCGCCGCACCTCGAGAAAAATCAGATGCTTCTCCGCTGCAGGCGTGGTGAGGCCCTTATCTGCTGTGGCTTCTCGGGCGAAATCACCCCTTCCCTCTTGGACCTCGAATAGCTCATTCACCCCCTTGCTGTAACCCAAGAAGTTCCCCGCCCCAATCGTCCCCACTAGAGAGGAACCCTGAGGGTCCCGCAGAGACTCAAGAGGAGGCCCTTTAGCCCGTGTTCAGCTCCAGATGAGGGTCCCTTTCCCTGCTCCGACAGGAAAGGTTTCCCTACACTCCCTCACATCCCAAGAGGAGGTGCTCGCACCAGGAGAGTCAGGAGGAGCATCAGGTGTCATGCCACCATTCACAAGCAATCCAAATGCCTAGTCCACTCCAGCGGACCCTGACTGCCCTACACTGCCTCGACTTTCACCCCGACACTCGACACCAGACACACTGGCACATGTGACAGCCCTTGGGTACCTCGAGGGCAAGCCACAAATTACTGTGTCCGCTCGACGGGAAGCCTGACACTGCTGCTGCAGCTAGAAAGGTAAACGGCTGTGCACGTCCCCAGGCGAGACGAGGCCTGTCTCCTCTGTGGGGGCCCCAGGGGTACCCCAAGAACTAGGTCAGGACGGTCGAGGAAACCTCAGGCTCCGGCCTCAGCACAAGACGAGGACTGAGCACCCGGCGACGATTGGGGAGAAATCCCCAGAGGCGCCTGTCAACTGGCAGGGAGACTGGCCTCTCCTGAGGCTAGAGGGGCGAGTCCCTGGGGTCCCCGTCGTAACTCGAGAGGACCCCGCCACAACTTGTGAAAAATCATAAGATTCTCCACTGCAAGCGGGGTGAGGACCTTGTCTGCTGTGGCTTCTCAGGGGAAATCAACCCATCTCTCTTGGACCTCCAAGGGGTCATTCACCTTCTTGCTGTGACCCAAGAAGTTCCCCGCCCCACCTGTCCCCACACGAGATGAACCCCGAGGATCCCGTTGCGACTCAACAAAAGCCCCGTTTGCACATGCTCAGCTCAAGATGATGGTCCCTTTCCCTGATACGTCTGGAAACGTTTCATGGCGCTCCCCTCGCATCCGAGGAAGAGGCCCTCGCCCCAGGAACCTCGGGAGGAACATCAGGGGTAGGGCCACCATTCTGAAGACCCCCAAATGCCTCGTTCATTCCAGATGAAACTGACTGCCCTGCACTGCCTAGACTGTCAGCCCGAGGCTCAATGCCTGACAGAGTGGCACATGTGACAGCCCTGGGTTACCTCGAGGGGAAGCCACAGATCCCTGTTTTGCTTGACATGGATCCTGACACTGCTGCTGCAGCTGATCAGGCAAGTGGTCGTGCACATGTCCAGGTGAGAAGAGGCATGACTCCCATTTGGGTGCTCCAGGAGAACCCCAAGACCTATGTCAGCATGGGCGAGGAAAGCTCAGGATCTGGCCTCAGCACCAGACAAGGACTGAGGACCCAGTCACGACTGGGGAGGACTCCCCAGAGGCGCATGGCAACTGGCACAGAGACTGCCCTCTCCTGAGGCCACAGTGGCAGGTCCCTGGGGTCCCCGTCGTAACTTGAGAGGCCTGGCCGCAACTCGAGAAAAACCACAAGCTTCTTTTCTGCAGGCGGCGTGAGGCCCTTGTCCGCTGCAGCATCTCTGTGGAAATCATCCCTTTTTCTCTTGGACCTCGAATGGGTCCTTCACACCCTGGGTGTGACCAAAGAAGTTCCCCGCCCCACCCGTCACCACACGAGATGAACCCCGAGGGTCCCGCTGTGACTCAAGAGAAGCCCCGCTTGCCCATGCTCAGCCGAAGATGAGGGTCCCTTTCCCTGCTACATCTGGAAAGGTTTCCAGGCGCTCCTCTGGCATCTGAGGAAGGGTCACTCACCCCAGGAAACTCGGGTGGAGCATCTGGGGTAGGGACACCATTCCAAAGACCCCCAAATGTCTCATCTATTCCACATGAACCTGACTGCCCTTCACTGCCTAGACTGTCATCCTGAGGCTCAATGCCCGACACTGGCACGTGTGACAGCCCTGGGGTACCTTGAGGGCAAACCACAGATCCCTGTACCCGCTCGACTGGAAGCCTGACACTGATGGTGAAGCTGTGAAGGCAAGCAGCAGTGCACGTCTACAGGCGAGACGAGGCCTGACTCCCCTCTGGGGGCTCCATGGGAACCCCAAGATTTATGTCAGCATGGGCGAGGAAAGCTCAGGCACCGACCCCAGGACCAGACGAGGACTGAGGACCTGATGATGACTGGGGAGGAATCCCCAAAAGTGCATGGCAACTGGCATGGAGACTGGCCTCTCCTGAGGCCACAGGGGCGGGTCCATGGGATCCCAGTCGTATCTTGAGAACCCCATCACAACTCGAGAAAAACCAGAAGCTTCTCCCTTGCAATTGGGGTGAGGCCCTTATCCCCTCTGGCGTCTCGGGGGAAATCACCCATTACCTCTTTGACCTTGAAAGTCTCCTTGACTGTGTCCCAAGCAGTTCCCGCCCCACCAGTCCCCATTCGAGAGGAACACTGTCGGTCCTGCTGCGACTCAAGAGGAGCCCCGTTTACTCATGCTCAGCTCCAGATGTTTGTTCCTTTCCCTGCTCGTCGGGAAAGGGTTCCCTGCGCTCCCCTTGCATCCCAAGAACAAACGCTCGCACCATGAGAGTCCGGAGGAGCATCAGCGTTTGGGCCACCATTCCTCAAGATCCCCAAATGTCTCCTCCACTCCAGATGAACCTGACTGCCCTACACTGCCTCAACTGTCACACCAAAGCTCTACGCCAGGGTGTCCTCGGGGTGACAGTCGTCTCAGTGCAGGGCAGTCAGGTTCATCTGGAGTGAACGAGGTATTTGGCGGTCTTTGGAATGTTGGCAAGACCCCTGTTGCTCTTCCCGACTCTGCTGGTGTGAGTGTCTCCTGTTGGGATGTGAGGGGAGCGCTGGGAACCCTTTTCAGACAGAGCAGGAAAGGGACCCTCATCTGGAGCTCAGCAGGGAATAACGGGGCTCCTTTTCATTCTTGGCGGGAGCCCAGGTATTCCTCTCGAGTGGGGACGGGTGGGGAGTGGAACTTCATGGGTCACAGCAAGAAGGTGAATGACCGATTTGAGGGCCAAGAGAGAAGGGGTGATTTCCCCTGAGACGCCACATAGGACAAGGTCCTCAACACGATTGCAGGGGAGAATCTTTGGTTTTTCCCAAGTTGTGGCGGGGTCCTCTCGACTTTTGATGGGGACTTCTGGGACTCACGTCTGTGGTTTCAGGAGAGGCCAGTCTCCATGCCAGTTTACAGGCACCTCTGGGGATTCCTCCCCAGTCATCTCAGGGTGCTCAGTACTCGACTTGTGCAGAGGCTGGAGCCTGAGCATTCTTCAACCTTACTGACCTAGGTCATGGGGTACACCTGAGGCCTCCACAGAGGAGACAGGCCTCGTCTTGCCTGGACACGTGCACAACAACGTGCCTGACCAGCTGCAGCAGCAATGTCAGACTCCATGTCGAGCGGACACAGGGATCTGGCTTGCCCTCAAGGTCCAATGTGCTGCCACACTTGCCAGTGTGTCGGACGTTGAGCCTTGGGGTAACACTCAAGGCAGTGCAGGGCAGTCAGGTTCATCTGCAGTGGACAAGGCATTTGGGGGTCTTGAGGAAGGGTGGCCAAACCCTGATGTTCCTCCCGACTTTCCTGGTGAGAGCACCTCCTATTGGGATGCGAGGGAAGCCCCAGGAAACCTTTCCCTAAGGAGCAGGAAAAGGGACCAACATCTGGAGCTTAGCAGGGGCAAACGGGGTTCCTCCTGAGTCACAGCGGGTCCCTTGTGGATCCTCTCGAGTTGAGAGGGGTGGAGCGTGGAACTTCTTGGGTGACAGCAAGGGGGTGAAGGAGCCATTCGATGTCCAAAAGGAAAGGGGTGATTTCCACCGAGACGCCACAGTGGATAAGGGCCTCACCCCGCTTCCAAGGGAGAAGTTTATGGTTTTTCTCGAGTTGCGGCGGGTTTCTCGAGTTACGATGGGGAATCCATGGACCCGCCCTGTAGCCTCAGGAGAGGCTAGTGTCCGTGCCCATTGACATGCGCCTTTGGGGATTCCTCCCCAGTCACCGATGAGTCCTCAGTCCTCGTCTGGTGCTGAAGTCAGTACATGAGCTTCCCTCGCTCATACTGACATAAATCTTGGGGTACCCATGGAGCCCCTACAGGGGAGTCAGGCCTCATCTCGCCTGGAGACGTGCACTTCCTCTTGCCTCCGCAGTTACAGCAGCAGTATAAGACTTCCCATCGAGTGGACACAGGGATCTGTTACTTGACCTCGAAGTACTCCCCAGGGCTGTCACACGTGCCAGTGTGTCAGGATTGGAGCCTCGGGGTGACAGTCGACCCAGTGCAGGGCAGTCAGGTTCATCTGGAGTGAACGAGGGATTTGGGGGCCTTGGGGAATGGTGGCAAGACCCCTGATGCTCCTCCTGGCTGTCCTGGTGCCAGTGTCTCCTGTTGCTATATGAGGGGAGTGCTGGGAGCCCTTTCCCGACAGAGCAGGAAATAGACCCTCATCTGGAGCTCAGCAGGGGATAATGGGGCTCCTTTTCATTCTTGTCGGGTCCCTTGGTGTTCCTCTCGAGTGGGGACGGGTGGGGCAGGGCACTTCTTGGGTCACAGCAAGAAGGTGAATGACCCTTTTGAGGTCCAAGAGAGAAGGGGTGATTTCCCCCGAGATGCTAGAATGGACAAGGTCCTCAACTCGCTTGCAGGGAGAATCAATTGGTTTTTCTCAAGTTGTGGCAGTGTCCTCTCGAGTTATGAAGGGGAGGCCAGGGACTAGCCCCTGTTGCCTCAGGAGAGGCCAGTCTCCGTGCCAGTGGCCAGACGCCCCTGGGGATTCCTCCCCAATCGTCTCAGAGTGCTAAGTCCTCGAATTGTGCTGAAGCAGGAGCCTGAGCTTTCCTCGACCGTCTTGACCTAGCTCTTGGTGTTCCCATGAAGCCCCCACCGGGGAGTCAAGCCTCATCTCGCTTGGAGACGTGCACTGCCGTTTGCCTCCACAGCTGCACAACACTGTAAGGCTCCCCCTAGTTGGACACAGGGATCTGTTACTTGAACTCGAGGTACAACCCAGGGCTGTCACACCTGCCAGGGTGTCAGTATTGGAGCCTCGGAGTGACAGTTGACAAAGTACAGGGCAGTCAGGTTCATCTGGAGTGAAGGAGGGATTTGGGGGTCTTGGGGAATGGTGGCAATACCCCTGAAAAAAACGGGACCCTCATCTGGAGCTCAGCATGGGATTTCGGGGCTCCTTTTCATACTTAGCGGGACATTCGGTGTTCCTCCCGAGTGGGGACGGTTGGGGCAGGGAACTTATTGGGTCACAGCAAGAAGGTGAACGACCCTCTTGTGCTTTAAGAGAGAATGGGTGATTTCTCTCAAGACGCCACAGCAGACAAGGTACTCAACCCGCTTGCAGGGGAGAATCTTTTGGTTTTTCTCAATTTGTGGAGGAGTCCTCTCGAGTTACAATGGGACCACAGGGATTCGCCCCTGTGGCCTCAGGAGAGGCCAGTCTCCGTGCCAGTATCCAGGCTCCTCTGGGGATTCCTCCCCAACCATCTCAGGGTGCTCAGTCCTCGACTTGTGCTGAGGCCGGAGCCTGAACTTTCCTCAACAGTCCTGACCTAGGTCTTGGGGTACCCCTGAGACCCCACAGAGGACACAGGCCTGGTCTCGCCAGGACACATGCACAGCTACTTGCCTGACCAGCTGCAGCAGCAGTGTCAGGCTTCATGTCGAGCGGAAACAGGGATCTGTGGCTTGCACTCAAGGTACTACCCAAGGCTGTCAGACATGCCAGTGTGTCACACGACGAGCCTCGGGGTGACAGTCAAGGCACTGCAGGGCAGTCAGATTCATCTGCAGTGGACAAGGCATTTGGGGGTCTTGGAAAATGGTGGCCCAAACCCTGATACTCCTCCCGAATTTTCTGGTACGTGAACCTCCTCTTGGGATGCGAGGGAATCCCCAGGAAAACGTTCCCTAAGGACCAGGAAAAGGGACCATCATCTGGAGCTTAGCAGGGGCAAACGGGGCTCCTCTTGAGTCGCAGCGGGTCCCTTGGGTTTCCTCCCGAGTTGAGACGGGTAGGGTGGGTAACGTCTTGGGTCACAGCAAGGGAGGTAAGGAGCCCTTCCCAGTCCAAGAGGGAATTGGTGATTTCCCCCGAGACGCCGCAGCAGATAAGGGCCTCACCCTGCTTGCAAGAGAGAAGCTTCTGGTTTTTTTCGAGGTGGGGTGGGGTTTCTTGAGTTAGGACGGCGAGCCCATGGACCCGCCCCTGTGGACTTAGGAGAGGCCAGTCTCTGTGCCACTTGCCATGTGCCTTTGGGGATTCCTCCCCAGACATCGCCAAGACCTCAGTCCTCGTGTGGTGCTGAAGCTGGTACCTGAGCTTTCCTCGCACATGCTGACATAAAACTTGGGGTACCCATGGAGCCCCCACAGGGGAATCAGGCCTCGTCTCGCTTGGAGACGTGCACTGCCGATTGCCTCCAAAGCTGCAACAGCAGTGTAAGGCTTCCCGTCGAGTGAACACAGGGATCTGTGACTTGAACCCAGGGCTGTCACACGTGCCAGTGTTTCAGGCTTTGAGCCTCGGGGTGACAGTCGACGCAGTGCAGGGCAGTCAGGTTCATCTGGAGTGGAGAAGGCATTTGGGGGTCTTGGGGAATGGTGGCCCAAACCCTGATGCTCCTCCCGACTTTCCTGGTGCCAGCACCTACACTTTGGATGCGACGAAAGCTCCAGGAATCCTTTCCCTAAAGAGTAAAAAAAAGGAACAACATCTGGAGCTTAGCAAGGGAAAACGGGGCTCTTCTTGAGTTGCAGCGGTTTCTTGAGGTTCCTCTAAGTTGAGACTGGTAGTGTGGGGAACTTCTTGGGTCATAGCAAGGGGTTAAGGAGCCCTAGGAGATGCAAGCCAGTAGACATGATTTCTCCTGACACGCCACAGCGGATAAGGGCCTCACCCCGCTTGCAAGGGAGAAGCTTCAGGTTTTTAAGGAGTTGCGGCGGGGTTTCTCAAGTTACGACGGGGAGCGCATTGACCCGCCCTTGTGGCCTCAGTAGAGGGCAGTCTCCATACCAGTTGCCATGTGCCTTTGGGGATTCCTCCCCAGTCATCGTCGGGTCCTCAGTCATTGTCTGGTGCTGAAGTCAGGACTGGAGCTTTCCCCGCTCATGCTGACATAAATATGGGGGTTCCCATGGAGCCCCCACAAGGAAGTCAGGCCTTGTCTCGCCTGGAGACGTGCACTGCCGCTTGCCTCCGCAGCTGTAGAAGGAGTGTAACACTCCGAGGCGAGTGGACACAGGGATCTGTGACTTGAGCTCGAGGTACTATCCAGGGCTGTCACACTTGCCACTATGTCAGGCTTGGAGCCTCGTGGTGACAGTGGATGCAGTGCAGTGCAGTCAGGTTCATCTGGAGTGAACCAAGTATTTGGTGGTCTTGGGGAATGGTGGCAAGACCCCTGATGATCCTGTCAAGTCTCCTGTTGCTAGTGTCTCCTGTTGGGATGTGAGGGGAGCACTGTGATTCCGTTACCGACAGAGCAGGAAAGGGACCCTCATCTGGAGCTCAGCAGGGGATAACGGGGCTCGTTTTCATTCTTGGTGGGACCCTCGGTGTTCCTCTCCAGTAGGGACGGTTGGGGCAGGGAACTTCTTGGGCCACAGCAAGAAGGTGTATGACCCTTTTGAAGTCTAAGAGAGAAGGGGTAATTTCCCCCAAGACGCCACTGAGGACAAGGTCCTAACCCCGCTTGCAGGGGAGAATATTTAGGTTTTTCTCAAGTTGTGATGGGGTCCTATCGAGTTAAGACGGGGACCACAGGGATTCGATCCTGTGGCCTCAGGTGAGGACAGTCTCCGAGCCAGCTTCCAGGCGCCTCTGGGGATTCCTCCCCAATCATCTCAGTGTGCTCAGTCCTCGACTTGTGCTGAGGCCAGAGCCTGAGCTTTCCTCAACCGTCCTGACCCAGGACTTGGGGTACCCCTGAGGACCCCACAGAGGAGACCCACCTAATCTCACCTAGACATGTGCATGGCTTTTTGCCTGACCAACTACAGCAGCAGTGTCAGGCTCCGTGTCGAGCAGACACAGGGATCTTTGGCTAGACTTCGAGGTCCAAAGTGCTGTCACACGTGCCAGAGCGTCGGGCGTCGAGCCTCGGGGAGACAGTCAAGGCAGTGCAGGACAGTCAGGTTCATCTGCAGTGGACAAGGAATTTGGGGATCTTGGGAAATGGTGGGCCAAAACCTGATGCTCTTCCCTACTTTCCTGGTGCGAGCACCTCCTCTTTAGATGCGAGGGAAGCCCCAGGAACCTATCCCTAAGGTGCAGGAAAAGGGACCATCATCTGGGGTTGACCAGGGGCAAACGGGGCTCCTCATGGGTCACAGCGGGTCCATTGGGGTTCCTCTTGCGTGCCATGGTTGTGGCCAGGAACTCCTTGTGTCACAGCAAGGGATTGAAGTAGCCCTTTGAGGTCCAAGAGGGAAAGGGTGATTTCACACGAGATGCCGCAGGGGATAAGGGCCTCACCTCGCTTGCAAGGGAGAAGCTTCTGGTTTTTCTTGAGTTGGGGCAGAATTTCTTGAGTTAGGATGGGTAGGCCATGGACCCGCCCCTGTGGCCTCAGGAGAGGCCGGTCTCCGTGCCAGTTGCTATGCACCTTAATGGATTCCTCCCCAGTAATCGCCGGGTCCTCAGTGGTCATCTGATATTGAAGCCAGTACCTGAGCTTTCCTCGCCCATGCTGACATAAATCTTGGGGTTCCCATGTAGCCCACACAGGGGAGTCAGGCCTCATCTCGCCTGGAGTCGTGCACTGCCACTTGTCTCTGCAGCTGCAGCAGCAGTGTAAGGCTCTCCATCGAGTGGACACAGGAATCTGTGACTTGACATTGAGGTAGTACCCAGGGCTGTCACAGGTGCTCATGTGTCAGGCTTCGAGCCTCTGCATGACATTCGACGCTGTGCAGGGCGGTCAGGTTCATCCGGAGTGAACGAGGTATTTGGGGGTCTTGGGGAATGGTGGCAAGGCCCCTGATACTCCTCCCGACGGTCCTGGTGCCAGTCACTCCTGTTGGGATGTGAGGGGAGCACTGGGAACACTTTCCCAACAGAGCAGGAAAGGGACCCTCATCTGGAGCTCACCAGGAGAAAACAGGGCTCCATTTCATTCTTGGCGGGACCCTAGGTGTTCCTCTCAAGTGCGGACAGGTGGGGAAGGGAACTTCTTGGATCACAGCAAGAAGGTGAACGAACCTTTTTAGGTCCAAGAGAGAAGGGGTGATTTACCCACGAGATGCCACTTCGGACAAGGTCTTCACCCCGCTGCAATGGAGAATTTTTGGTTTTTCTAAAATTGTGGTGGGATCCTCTCGTGTTACGACGGGGACCCCAGGGAGTCGCCCCTGTGGCCTCAGGAGAGGCCAGGATCCGGGCCAGCTACCAGGCGTCTCTGGAGATTCCTCCCCAATCGTTTCAGAGTGCTCAGTCCTTGACTTGTGCTGAGGCCTGATCCTTACATTTGCTCGATGGTCCTGACCTAGGTCTTGGGTTACACCTGAGGCCCCCACGGAGGAGTCAGGCCTCGTCTCGCCTGGATACGTCCACCGCTACTTGCCTGACCAGCTGCAGCAGCAGTGTCAGGCTCCATGTCGATCGGACACAGGGATCTGTGGCTTGCCCTCGAGGTCTTACTCAGGGCTGTCACACGTGCCATTGGGTCAGGCGTTGAGCCTCGGGGTGACTTTCAAGGCAGTGCAGGGCAGTCAGGTTCATCTGCAGTGGACAAGGCATTTGGGGGTTTGGGGAATGGTGGGCCAAATCCTGATGCTCCTCCCGAATTTCCTGCTGTGAGAACCTCCTCTTGGGATGCGACGGAATCCCCAGGAAATGTTTCCTTAGGACCAGGAAAAGGGACCATCATCTGGAGCTTAGCAGGGGCAAACGGGGCTCCTCTTGAGTCGCAGCGGGTCCCTTTGGTTCATCTCCCATTGAGAAGGTAGGGGTGGGGAACTCCTTGGGTCACAACAAGGGGGTGAAAGAGCCCTTCGAGGTCCAAGAGGGAAGGGGTGATTTCCCCCGAGATGCCACAGAAGATAAGGTCCTTACCTCGCTTGCAAGGGAGAAGCTTCTGGTTTTCCTCGAGTTGCAACAGGGTTCTCGTGTTATGACAGGGAGCCCATGGATGCGCCCCTTTGGCCTTAGGAGAGGACAGTCTCCGTGCCAGTTGACAGTCACCTCAGGGGATTCCTTCCCAGTCGTCTCAGGGTGCCCTGTCCTCGACTTGTGCTGAGGCCAGTGCCTGAGCTTTCCTCGACCATCCTGACCTAGGACTTCGGGTACCCCTGAGGCCCCCACAGAGGAGACAGTCCTCGTCTCACCTGGACACCTGCATGGCTACTTGCCTGACCAGCTGCAGAAGCAGTGACAGGCTCCATGTCGAGTGGACACAGGGATCTGTGGCTTTCCCTCAAGATCCTACTCAGGGTTGTCACACGTGCAGTTGGGTCAGGCGTGGAGCCTCGGAATGACAGTCAAGACAGTGCATGGCAGTCAGGTTCATCTGAAGTGGACAAATCATTTGGGGGTCTTACAGTATGGTGGCCCAACACCTGATGCTGCTCCCAACTATCCTGGTGCGAGCACCTCCTCTTGAGATGCGAGGGAAGCCCCAGGAAACCTGTCCCTAAGAGCAGGAAAAGGGACAATCATCTGGAGCTTAGCAGGGGCAAACGGGGCTCTGTTGAGTTGCAGGGGATCCCTTGGGGTTCCTCTCAAGTTGAGACGGGTGGGGCGGGGAACTCTTTGGGTCACAGCAAGGGTGTGAAGGAGCCCTTCGAGGTCCAAGAGGGAAGGGTTGATTTCCACCGAGAAGCCGTAGCAGATAAGGGCCTCACGCCGCATGCAAGGGAGAAGCTTCAGGTTTATCTCGAGTTGCGACAGGGTTTCTCGAGTTAAGACAGGGAGCCCATTTAACCGCCCCTGTGGCCTAAGGAGAGGCTAGTCTCCATGCCAGTTGCCATGCGCCTTTGGGGATTCCTCCCCAGTCATCGCTGGGTGCTCAGTCCTCGTCTGGTGCTGAAGCCAGTACCTGAACATTCCTCGCCCATGCTTTCATAAACCTTGGGGTACCCATGGAGCCCCCACAGGGAAGTCAGGCCTCGTTTGGCCTGGAGACGTGCACTGTCGATTGCCTCCAAAGCTGCAGAAGCAGTGTAAGACTCCCCATCGAGTGGACACATGGATCTGTGACTTGACCACGAGGTATTACCCAGGGCTGTCACACGTGCCAGTGTGTCAGGCTTCGAGCCTCGGCATGAAAGTCAACGCAGTGCAGGGCAGTCAGATCCATCTGGATTGAATGAAGTATTTGGGGGTCTTGCGGAATGGTGGCAAGAACACTGATGCTCCTCCTGACAGTCCTGGTGCGAGTGTTTCCTATTGGGATGTGAGGGAAGCGCTGGGAACCTTTTCTCGACAGAGAAGGAAATGGCAACTCGTCTGGAACTCAGCATGTGATAATGGGGCTCCTTGTCATTCATGGCCGGACCCTCAGTTTTCCCCTTGCGTGGGGATGGGTGTGGCGGGGAGCTTCTTGGGTCACAGCAAGAAGATGAACGACCCTTTCGAGGTCCAAGAGAGAAGGAGTGACTTCCCCCGAGATGCCACAGCGGACAAGGTCCACACCCCGCTTGCAGGGGAGAATTTTTTGGTTTTTCTCAGTTTGTGGCAGAGTCCTCTCGAGTTACAACGGGGACCCCAGAGATTCGCCACTGTGGCCTCAGGAAAGGCCAGTCTCCATTCCAGTAGCCAGGCGCCTCTGGGGATACTTCCCCAATCAGCTCAGGGTGCTCATTTTTCGACGTTTGCTGAGGCTGGAACCTGAGCTTTCCTCAACAGTCTTGACCTAGGGCTTGGGGTACCCCTGAGACCCCACAGAGGAGACAGGCCTGGTCTCACCTGGACACATGAACGACTACTTGCCTGACCAGCTGCAGCAGCAGTGTCAGGCTTCATGTCGAGCGGAAACAGGGATCTGTGGCTTGCACTCAAGGTACTACCCAAGGCTGTCAGACGTGCCAGTGTGTCACACGACGAGCTTCGGGGTGACAGTCAAGGCACTGCAGGGCAGTCAGATTCATCTGCAGTGGACAAGGCATTTGGGGGTCTTGGAAAATGGTGGCCCAAACCCTGATACTCCTCCCGAATTTTCTGGTATGAGAGCCTCCTCTTGGGATGCGAGGGAATCCCCAGGAAAACGTTCCCTAAGGACCAGGAAAAGGGACCATCATCTGGAGCTTAGCAGGGGCAAACGGGGCTCCTCTTGAGTTGCAGCGGGTCCCTTGGGTTTCCTCCTGAGTTGAGATGGGTGTGGTGGGTAACTACTTGGGTCACAGCAAGGGAGGTAAGGAGCCCTTCCCAGTCCAAGAGGGAATTGGTGATTTTCCTGGAGACGCCGCAGCAGATAAGGGCCTCATCCTGCTTGCAAGGGAGAAGCTTCTGTTTTTTTTCGAGGTGGGGTGGGGTTTCTCGAGTTAGGACGGTGAGCCCATGGACCTGCTCCTTTGGCCTCAGGAGAGGCCAGTCTCTGTGCCAGTTGACATGTGCCTTTCAGGATTCCTCCCCAGACATCGCCAAGACCTCAGTCCTTGTCTGGTGCTGAAGCTGGTACCTGAGCTTTCCTCGCACATGCTGACATAAATCTTGGGGTACCATGGAGCCCCCACAGGGGAGTCAAGCCTCGTCTCGCTTGGAGACGTGCACTGCCGATTGCCTCCAAAGCTGCAACAGCAGTGTAAGGCTTCCCGTCGAGTGGACACAAGGATCTGTAACTTGAACCCAGGGCTGTCACACGTGCCAGTGTGTCAGGCTTCGAGCCTCAGGGTGACAGTCGACCCAGTGCAGGGCAGTCAGGTTCATCTGAAGTGAATGAGGTATTTATGGGTCTTGGGGAATGGTGGCATGATCCCTGATGCTCCTCCTGACTGTCCTGGTGCGAGTGTCTCCTGTTGGTATGTGAGGGGAGTGCTGGGAACCCTTTCCTGACAGAGCAAGAAAGGGACCCTCATCTGGAGTTAAGCAGGGGATAGAGGGGCTCCTTTTCATTCTTGGCGGGACATTAGGTGTTCCTCTCGAGTTGGGACGGGTGGGGTGGGGAACATCTTGGGTCACAGCAAGAAGGTGAACTACCCTTTTGTGCTTTAAGAGAGAAGGGTTGATTTCCCCCAAGACGCCAGAGCGGACAAGGTCCTCACCGTGCTTGTAGGGGAGAATATTTGGTTTTTCTCAAATTGTAGCAGGGTCCTCTCTAGTTACGATGGGGACCCCAGGGACAAGCCCCTGTTGCTCAGGAGAGGCCAGTCTCCGGGCCAGTTGCCAGGCGCCCCTGGGGATTCCACCTCAATCCTCTCAGGGTGCTCAGTCCTTGACTTGTGCTGAGGCCGGAGCATGAGCTTTGCTCAACCGTCCTGACCTAGGTCTTGGGGTACCGCTGAGGCCCCAAGAGAGGTGACAGACCTCATCTCGTCTGGACACGTGCACTGATAATTTCCTGACCAGCTGCAGCAGCAGTAACAGGCTCCATGTCGAGTGGACACAGGAATCTGTGGTTTGCCCTAGAGGTCCAAAGTGCTGTCACACGTGCCAGTGTATCAGGCGTCGAGCCTTGGGGTGACAGTCAAGGCAGTGCAGGGCTGTCAGGTTCACCTGCAGTGGACAAGGCATTTGGGAGTCCTGGGGAATGGTGGCCCAACCCTTGATGCTCCTCCCGACTTTCCTGGTGCGAGCAACTCCTCTTGGGATGCAAGGTAAGCCCTAGATAACCTTTCCTTAAGGAGCAGGAAAAGGGACCATCATCTGGAGCTTAGCAGGGACAAACGGGGCTCCTCTTGAGTCGCCGCGGGTCCCTTGGGATTTCTCTCCAGTTGAGACGGGTGGAGCGGGACCTTCTTGGGGGTGAAGGTCTCGCGGGGTAAGGCTCTCGTTCAAGTGGACACAGGCATCTGTGACTTGACTTCGAGGTACTACCCAGGGCTGTCACACGTGCCAGTGTGTCAGGCTTTGAGCCTTGGGGTTGCAGTCGATGAAGTGCAGGGCAGTCAGGTTCATCTGAAGTGAACGAGGTATTTGAGGGTCTTGAGGAATGGTGGCAAGACCCCTGATGCTCCTCCGGACTGTCCTGGTGCGAGTGTCTCCTGTTGGGATGTGAGGGGATCGCTGGGGACCCTTTCCCGATAGAGCAGGAAAGGGACCCTCATCTGGAACTCAGCAGGGGATAACGGGTCTCTATTTCATTCTTGGCGGGACCAACGGTGTTCCACTCGAGTGGGGACGGGTGGGGCGGGGAACTTCTTGGGTCACAGCAAGAAGGTGAACGACCCTTTTGAGGTCCAAGAGAGAAGCGGTGATTTCCTCTGAGACGCCACAGCGAACAAGGTCCTCACCCTGCTTGCAGTGGAGAATATTTTGGCATTTCTCAAGTTGTGGCGGGGTCCTCTCGAGTTATGAAAGCGACCCCAGGGACTCGCCCCTGTGGCCTCAGAAGAAGCCAGTCTCCGTGCCAGTTGCCAGGCGCCTCTGGGGATTCCTCTCCAATCATCTCAGGGTGCAGAGTCCTTGACTTGTGCTGAGGAGTGAGCCTGAGCTTTCCTCGACCGTCCTGACCTAGGTAACGGCATACCCCTGAGTCCCCCACAGAGGAGACAGGCCTCGACTCACCTGGACAGGTGCACGGCTACTTGCCTGACCACCTGCAGCAGCAGTGTCAGGCTCCATGTCGAGTGGACACAGGGATCTGTGGCTTGCACTCGATGTACTCCCCAGGGCTGTCACATGTGTCAGATTTTCGGGCATAGAGCCTCGAGGTGACTGTCAAGGCAGTGCAGGGCAATCAGGTTCATGTGCAGTGGACAAGGCATTTGGGGTTCTTGGGGAATTGTGACCCAACCCTTGATGCTCCTCCCGACTTTCCTGGTGTGAACACCTCCTCCTGGGATGCGAGGGAAGCCCCAGGAAAACTTTCCCTAAGCAGCAGGATAAGGGACCATCATCTGGAGCTTAGCAGGGGCAAACGGGGTTCCTCTTGAGTTGCAGCGGGTCCCTTGGGGTTCCTCTCGAGTTGAGACGGTGGGGCGGGAAACTCCTTGGGTCACAGGAAGGGGGTGAAGGAGCCCTTCGAGTTCCAAGAGAGAAGGGGAGATTTCCCCCGAGACGCCCCAGCGAACAAGGTCCTCATTCCACTTGCAGTGGAGAATCTTTTGGTTTTTCTCAAGTTGTAGCGGGGTCCTCTCGAGTTACGACGGGGACCCCAGGGACTCGCCCCTGTGCCCTCAGGAGAGGCCAGTCTCCGTGCCAGTTGCCAGGTGCCTCTGGGGATTCCTCCTCAATCGTCTCAGGGTGCTGAAGCCGGAGCCTGAGCTTTCCTCGACCATCCTGACCTAGGTCTTGGGGTAGCCCTGAGGCCCTCACAGAGAAGACAGGCTTCATCTCGCCTGGACACGTGCACAGCTACTTGCCTGTCCAGCTGCAACAGCAGTGTCAGGCTCCATGTCAAGCGGACAAAGGGATCTGTGGCTTACCTTCGTGGTCCTACCCTGGGCTGTCACACGTGACAATGTGTCGGGAGTCGAACCTCTGGATGACAGTCAAGGCAGTGCAGGGCAGTCAGTTTCATCTATAGTGGACAAGGCATTTGGGGATATTGGGGAATGGTGGCCCAATCCTTAAAGCTCCTCCCGACTTTCCTGGTGCGAGCAGCTCCTCTTGTGATGCAAGGGAATCCCCAGGAAACCTTTCCCACGGAGCACATAAAGGGACCATCATCTGAAGCTTAGCAGGGGCAAACGGGGCTCCAGTTGGGTCGCAGCAGGTCCCTTGGGTTTCCTCTCTAGTTGAGACTTGTGGGATGGGCAATATCTTGGCTCATATCAAGGGGGTGAAAGAGCCCTTCGAGGTCCAAGAGGGAAGGGGTGATTTCCCCCAAGACGCTGCAGCGGATAAGGGCTTCATGCCGCTTAAAAGGGAGAACCTTCTGGTTTTTTCGAGTTGCTGTGGGGTTTCTCGAGTTAAGACGGGGAGCTCATGGACCCACCCCTGTGGCCTCAGGAGAGGCGTCTCCTTGCCAGTTGCCATGCGCTTTTGGGGATTCCTCCAGTCAACGCCTGGCCTTCAGACCTCGACTGGGGCTTAAGCCAGTTCCTGAGCTTTCCTCGTCCACTCTGACATAAATCTTGGGGTTCCCATAAGGCCCCCACAGGGGAGTCAGACCATGTCTCGACTGGAGACGTGCACTGCCGCTTGCCTCCGCAGCTACAGCAGCAGTGTAAGTCTCCTCGTCGAGTGGACACAGGGATCTGTGAGTTGATCTTGAGGTACTACCCAGGGATGTCACACGTGCCAGTGTGTAAGGCTTCGATTCTCGGGGTGTCAGTCGATGCAGTGCAGGGCAGTCAGGCTCATTTGGAGTGAACGAAGCATTCGGGGATCTTGGGGAATGGTGACAAGATGCCCGACGCTCCTCCGGACTGTCCTGGTGCGAGTGTCTCCTGTTCGATTTGCGATGGGAGGGCAGAGAACCCTTTCCCGACAGGGCAGGAAAGGGACCCTCATCTGGAACTCAGCAAGGTATAACGGGGATCCTTTTCATTCTGTCGGGACCCTTGGTGTTCCTCTCATGTGGGGACGGGTGGGGCAGGGAACTTCTTGGGTCACAGCAAGAAGATGAATGATCCTTTTGAGGTCCAAGACAGAAGGAGTGATTTCCCACGAAATGCCACAGTGGAAAATGTTCTCACCCCGCTGGAAGGTGAGAATCCTTTGGTTTTTCTCAAGTTGTGGCAACGTCCTTTCGAGTTAGGACCAGGACCCCAGGGACTGGCCCCTGTGGCCTCAGGAGAGGCCAGTCTCCGTGCCAGTTGCCAGGCGCTTCTGGGGATTCCGCCCCAATTGTCTAAGGGTGCTCAGTCCTCGACTTGGGCTCATGCCAGGACTGAGGTTTCCTTGACCATCCTGACCTAGGACTTGGGGTACCCCTGAGGCCCCCACAGAGGAGACAGGCCTCATCTCGCCTGGACACGTGCACGGCTTCTTGCCTGACAAGATGCAGCAGCAGTGTCAGGCTCCATGTCAAGCAGACACAGGGATCTGTGGCTTGTCCTAGAGGAACTACGCAGGGCTGCCCCACGTGTCAGTGTTTCAGGCGTCGAGCCTCTGGGTGACAGTCAAAGCAATGCAGGGCAGTCAGGTTCATCTGCAGTGGACAAGGCATTTGGGGGTCTTGAGGAATGGTGGCCCAACCCCTGATTCCCCTCCCGACTTTCCTGCTGGTAGCACCTCCTCTTGGGATGCGAAGGAATCCCCTGGTAAACTTTCCCTAAGGAGGAGGAAAAGGGACCATCATCTGGAGCTTAGCAGGGGCCAAGGGGACTCCTTTTTGTCGCAGCGGGTCCCTTGGTGTTCCTCTCGTGGTGAGACGGGTGGAGCGGGGAACTTATTCTCTCACAGCAAGGGGGTGAAGGAGCCCTTCGAGGTCCAAGAGGGAAGGAGTGATTTCCCCAGAGATGCCGCAGTGGATTAGGGCCTCACCCCGCTTGAAAGGGAGAAGCTTCTGGTTTTTCTCGAGTCGCAGCAGGGTTTCTCGAGTTATGACGGGGAGCCCATGGACCCGCCCCTGTGAACTCAGGAGAGGCCAGTCTCCATGCCAGTTGCCATGCACCTTTGAGGATTCCTCCCCAGTCATCTCCGGGTCCTCAGTCCTAGTCTGGTGATGCAGCCGGTACCTAGGAGTTCCTCGCCCATGGTGACAGAAAACTTGGGGTCCCCATGGACCCCCCACAGGGGAGTCAGCATCGTCCGCCTGGAGACGTGCACCGCCGCTTGCCTCCACAGCTGCAACAGCAGTGTAAGGCTCCCCATCAAGTGGACACAGGGATCTATGACTTGACCTCGAGGTACTACCCAGGCTGTCACACGTGCCAGTGTGTCAGGCTTCGAGCCTCGGGGTGACAGTCGATGCAGTGCAGGGCAGTCAGGTTCATCTGGAGTGAACAAGGTATTTGGGGGTCTTGGGGAATTGTGGCAAGACCCCTAATGCTCCTCCCGACTGTTCTGGAGCGAGGGTCTCCAGTTGGAATGTGAGGGGATTCTGGGAATCTTTTCACTATTGACCAGGAAAGGGACCCACATCTGGAGCTAAGCAGGGGACAATGGGGCTGCTTTTCATTTTTGGCGGGAACCTCGGAGTTCCTCTAGAGTGGGAACGGGTGGGGCGGGGAACTTCTTGGGTCACAGCAAGAAGGTGAACGACCCTTTTGAGGTCCAAGAGAGAAGGGTTGATTTCCCCAGGGACGCCACACTGGACAAGGTCCTCACCCCGCTTGCAGGCAGTATCTTTTGGTTTTTCTCATGTTGTTGCGGGGTCATCTCGAGGTACGATGTGGACCACAGGGACTCACCCCTGTGGCCTTAGGAGAGGCCAGTCTCTGTGCCAGTTGACAGGCGCCCCCGGGGACTCCTCCCCAAACGTCTCAGGGTGCTCAGTCCTTGAAATGTACTGAGGCCAGACCCTGAGCTTGCCTTGACCGTCCTGACATAGATCTTGGGGTTCCCCTGATGCCTCCACGGAGACAGGCCTGGTGTCGCCTGAATATGTGCACGGCTTCTTGCCTGACCAGCTGCAGTAGCAATGTCAGGCTCCATGTCAAGCGGACACAAGGATCTGTGGCTTGCCCTCGAGGACCAAAGTGCTGTCACATGTGCCACTCTGTCGGTTTCTAGCCTCAGGGTGACAGTCAAGGCAGTGCAGGGCAGTCAGGTTCATCTGCTGTGGACAAGGCATTTGTGGGACTTGGGAAATCATGGCCCAAACCCTGATGCTCCTCCCGACTTTCCTGGTGTTAGCACCTCCTCTTGGGTTGTGAGGGAAGCCCCAGGAAAGCTTTTCCTAAGGAGCAGGTAAAGGGACCAACATCACGAGTTTAGCAGGGGCAACCGGGTCTCCTCTTGAATCGCAGCGGGTCTCTTGTGGTTCCTCTCGGGTTGCAACGTGTGTGGCGGAGAACTTCTTCTGTCACAGGAAGGCGGTGAAGGAGCCCTTCGAGGTCCAAGAGGGAAGGGGTGTTTTACGCCGAGATACTGCAGCGGATAAGGGCCTCACCCCGCTTAAAAGGGATAACCTTCTGGTTTTCTCGAGTTACTTTGGGGTTTCTTAAGTTAAGACGGGGAGCTCATGGACCCGCCCCTGTGGCCTCAGGAGAGGCCAGTCTCCGTGCCAGTTGCCATGCGCTTTTGGGGATTCCTCCCCAGTCAATGCCAGGCCCTCAGTCCTCGACTGGTGCTGAAGCTGGTACCTGAGGTTTCCTCGCCCATGCTGACATAAATCTTGGGGTTCCCATAAAGCCCCCACAGGGGAGTGAGACCTTGTCTTGACTGGAGACATGCACTGCCGCTTGCCTCCACAGCTACAGCAGCAGTGTAAGTCTCCTCATCGAGTGGACACAGGGATCTGTGACTTGAAATTGAGGTACTACCCAGAGCTGTCACACGTGCCTGTGTGTCAGGCTTCGAGCTTTGGCATGACAGTAAACGCAGTGCAAGGCAGTCAGGTTCATCTGGAGTGAACGAGGTATTTGAGGGTCTTAGGGAATGGTGGCAAGACCCTGATGCTCCGCCTGACTGTCCTGTTGACAGTGTCCCCTGTTGGGATGTGAGGGGAGCGCTGGGAACCCTATCCCGTCAGAGCAGGAAAGGGACCCTCATCTGGAGCTCAGCAGGGGATAATGGGGCTCCTTTTCATTCTTTGAGGGACCCGTGGTGTTCCTCTCGAGTGGGGAAGTGTGGGGCGGGGAACTTCTTGGGTCACAGCTAGCAGGTGAACGACCCTTTGAGGTCAAAGGGAAAAGGGGAGATTTCCCCTGAGACGCCACAGTGAAGAAGGTCCTCATCCTGCTTGCAGGGGAGAATATTTTGGATTCTTTCAAGTTGTGGTGGGGTCCTCTTGAGTTAAGACAGGGACCACAGGGACTCGCCCCTGTGGCCTCATGTGAGGACAGTCTCCATGCCAGTTGCCAGGTGCCTCTGGGGATTCCTCCCCAATCGTCTCAGTGTGCTCAGTCCTCGAATTGTGCTGAGGCCGGAGCCTGAGCTTTCCTCGACCGTCCTGACCGAGGATTTGGGGTACCACTGAGGCCCCCACAGAGGAGACCCACCTCGTCTCGCCTGGACAGGTGCACGGCTACTTGCCTGACCAGCTGCAGCAGCAGTGTCAGGATCCATGTCGAGCGGACTCAGGTCAGGGATCTGTGACTTGACCTCGAGGTCCAAATTGCTGTCACACGTTCCAGTTTGTCGGGGGTGGATCCTCGGGGTGACAGTCAAGGCAGCGCAGGGCAGTCAGTTTCATCTGCAGTGGACAATGCATTTGGGTGTCTTGGGGAATGGTGGCCCAGCCTCTGATGCTCCTCCTGACTTTCCTGATGTGAGTACCTCCTCGTGGGATGCAAGGGAAGCCCCAGATATCACTTCCCTAAGGAGCAGGAAAAGGGACCAACATGAGGAGCTGAGCAGGGGCAAACGGGGCTCCTCTTGAGTCGCACCGGGTCCCTTGGTTCCTCTCGAGTTGAGACGGGTAGAGCGGGGAACTTCTTGTGTCATAGCAAGGGGGTGAAGGAGCCCTTCGAGGTCCAAGAGGGAAGGGGTGATTTCACAGGAGACGCAGCAGGGGATAAGGTCCTCATCTCTCTTGCAAGGGAGAAGCTTCTGGTTTTTCTCGAGTTGGGGCAGGATTTCTTGAGTTACGAAGGGGAGGCCATGGACCCGCCCCTGTGGCCTCAGGAGAGGCCAGGCTCCGTGCCAGTTGCCATGCGCCCTAGGGGATTCCTCCCCAGACATCGCCTGGTCCATAGTGGTCATCTGGTACTGAAGCTGGTACCTGAGCTTTCCTCGCCCATGCTGACATAAATCTTGGGGTTCCCATGGAGTCCACACAGGGGAGTCAGGCCCCATCTCGCCTGGAGTAGTGCACTGCCGCTTGCCTCCCAAGCTGCAGCAGCTGTGTAAGGCTCCCCGTTGTGTGGACACAGGAAACTGTGACTTGACATCAAGGTACTACCCAGGGCTGTCACAGGTGCCCGTGTGTCAGGCTTCGAGCCTCGGCATGACAGGTGACGAAAGGCAGGGCAGTCAGGTTCATCTGGAGTGAACAAGGAATTTGGGGGTCTTGGGGAATGGTGGCAAGGCCCCTGATGCTCCTCCCGCCTGTCCTGGTGCCAGTGTCTCCTGTTGGGATGTGAGGGGAGGTCTGGGAACCCTTTCCCGACAGAGCAGGAAAGGGACCCTCATCTGGAGCTCAGCAGGGGAAAACAGGGCGCCATTTCATTCTTGGCTGGACCCTCGGTGTTCCTCTCGCGTGCAGATGAGTGGGGAAGGGAACTTCTTGGGTCACAGCCAGAAGGTGAAC
This sequence comes from Eudorcas thomsonii, assembly GCA_006408755.1. NCBI lineage: Eukaryota > Metazoa > Chordata > Mammalia > Artiodactyla > Bovidae > Eudorcas > Eudorcas thomsonii. The sequence continues at coordinate 41,348 of SJYE01004594.1, read as the reverse complement.
GACCATTTTGAGGTCCATGAGAAGGGGTGATTTTCCCCGAGAAGCCACAGCGGACACGGTCTTCACCACCCTAGCACCGGAGAATATTTTTGTTTTTCTCAAGTTGTGGTGGGGTCCTCTCAAGTTACGATGGGGACTCCAGGGACTTGCCGCTGTGGCCTCCGGAGGGCCCTTCGAGGTCCAACAGGGAAGAAGTGATTTCCCCCGAGGCACCACAGCAGATAAGGGCCTTACCCCACTTTCAAGGGAGAAGCTTCTGGTTTTTCTCGAGTTGCAGCGGGGTTTCTCGAGTTATGACGGGGAGGCCATGGACCCGCACCTGTGACCTCAGGAGAGGCCAGTCTCCGTGCCAGTTTCCAGGCGCCTCTGGGGATTCCTGCCCATTGTGTCAGTGTGCTCTGTCCTTGACTTGTGCTGAGGCCAGTGCCTGAGCTTTCCTAGACCGACCTGACCTAGGTCTTGGGGTAACCCTGAGGCCCCACAGATGAGACAGTCCTCGTCTCGCCTGGACACGTGCACGGCTATTTGCTGACCAGCTGTAGCAGCAGGGACAGGCTCCATATCGAGCGGACACAGGGATCTGTGGCTTGTCCTCGAGGTCCAAAGTGCTGTCACACGTGCCAGTGCATCGGGTGTCGAGCCTTGGGGTGACAGGCAAGGGAGTGCAGGGCAGTCAGGTTCATCTGCAGTGGACAAGGCATTTGGGGGTCTTGGGGAATGGTGGCCCAAACCCTGATGCTCCTCTCACCTTTCCTGGTGTGAGCACCTCCTTTTGGGATCCGAGGGAAGACCCAGATAACATTTCCCTAAGGAGCAGAAAAAGGGACCATCGTCTGGAGCTTAGTAGGGGCAAACGGGGCTCCTCTTGAGTTGAAGCGGGTCCCTTTGGATTCGTCTCGCATTGAGATTGTAGTGGCAGGGAACTCCTTATTTCACAGCAAGGGGATGAAGGAGGGCTTCGAGGTCCAAGAGGGAATGGGTGATTTCCCCCGAGACGCTGCAGCAGATGATGGCCTCACCTCGCTTGCAAGGAGAAGCATCTGGTTTTTCTCGAGTTGCATCGGGGTTCTCGAGTTACGACAGGGAGCCCATGGAGCTGCCCCTGTGGCCTCAGGAGACGCCAGTCTCCGTGACAGTTTCAAGGAGCCTCTGGGGATTCCTCCCTAAGCGTATCAGGGTGCTCAGACCTCGACTTGTGCTGAGGCTGGAGCCTGAGCTTTCCTCGACCATCCTGACCTAGGTCTTGGGGTACCCCTGAGGCTCCCACAGAGGAGACAGGCCTCATCTCGCCTTGACACGTGCACAGCTCTTTGCCTGACCAGCTGCACCAGTAGTGTCATGCTGCATGTCGAGCGGACGCAGTGATCTTTGGCTTGCCTTCGAGGTAATACCCAGGGCTTTTACACGTGCCAGTTTGTCAGGCTTGGAGCCTCGGTGTGAAAGTCAAGGCAGTGCAGGGCAGTCAGGTTCTTCTGCAGTGGACAAGGCATTTGGGGGTCTTGGGGAATGGTGGCAAAACCCCTGATGCTCGTCCCAACATTTCTGGTGGGAGCACCTACTCTACGGATGCGAGTGAAGCCCCAGATAACATTTTCCTAAGGGACAGGAAAAGGGACCATCATCTGGAGCTTAGCAGGTGCAAACTGTGCTCCCCTTGAGTTGCACCGGGTCCCTTGGTGTTCCTCCCGAGTTGAGACCCAAGGGGTGGGGAACTTCTTGGGTCATAGCAAGGGGGTGAAGGTGCCCTGTGAGGTCCAATTGTTAAAGGGTGATTTCCCACAAGACACCTCATAGGATAAGGGCCTCACCCCGCTTGCAAGCGAGAAGCTTCCGGTGTTTCTCGAGCTGTGGCGGGGTTTCTTGTGTTAAAACTGGTAGCCCATGGACGCGCCCCTGTGGCCTCAGGAGAGGCAAGTCTCCGTGCCAGTTGCCAGCCGCCTCTGGAGATTCCTCCCCATCGTCTCAGGGTGCTCTGTCCTCGACTTGTGCTGAGGCCAGAGCCTGAGCTTTCCTTGACCGACCTGACCTAGGCCTTGGGGTACCCCTGTGGCCACCACTTTGGAGACAGGCCTCGTCTCTCCTGGATACGTGCACAGCAACTTGCCTAACCAGCTGCAGCAACAGTGGTAGTCTCCATATCTAGCGGACACAGGGATCTGTGGCTTTCCCTCGAGGTCCTACCCTGGGCTCTCACACTTGCCATTGTTGAGGCTTGAGGTGATGGTCAAGGAAGTGCAGGACAGTCAGGTGCATCTGCAGTGGACACGGCATTCTGGGGTCTTGGAGAATGGTGTCCCAAACCCTGATGCTCCTCCCGACTTTCCTGGTGCGAGCACCTCCTCTTGGGATGCGAGGGAAGACCCAGGAAACCTTTCCCTAAGGAGCAGGAAACTGAACCATCATCTGGAACTTAGCAGGTGCAAATGGGGCTCCTCTTGAGTCACAGAAGGTCCCTTGGCGTTCCTCTCCAGTTGAGACGAGTGGGGCGGGGAAGTTCTTGGGTCACAGCACGGGGGTGAAGGAGCCCTTCGAGGTAGAAGAGGGAAGGGGTGATTTCCCCTGAGATGCCACAGCGGGTAAGGGCCTCACTGTGCTTGCAAGGGAGAAGCTTCTGGTTTTTCTTGAGTTGCAGCAGGGTTTCTCGAGTTAGGATGGTGAGCCCATGGACCCGCCCCTGTGGTCTCAGGAGAGGCCAATTTCCATGCCAGCTGCCATGCACCTTTAGGGATTTCTCCCCAGTCCTCGCCAGGTCCTTTGTCCTTGTCTGGTGCTGATCTGGTACCGGAGCTTTCCTCGCCAATGCTGATATAAATCTTGCGGTTTCAATGGAGCGCCCACAGGGGAGTCAGTCCTCATCTCCCCTGGAAACGTGCACTGCCACTTGCCTCCGCAGCTGCAGCAGCAATGTAAAGCTCCCCGTCGAGTGGAAACAGGGATCTGTGACTTGGCCTCGAGGTACAACCCAAGGCAGTCACATGTTCCAGTGTGACATGCTTCGAGCCTCTGGGTAACAGTCGATGCAGTGCAGGGCAGTCAGGTTCATATGGAGTGAACGAGGTATTGGTGACCTTGGGGAATGGTGGCAAGACCCCTGATGCTCGTCCCGACTATCCTGGTGCGAGTGTCTCCTGTTGGGATGTGAGGGGAGCGCTGAGAACCCTTTCCCGACAGAGCAGGAAATAGACCCTCATCTGGAACTCAGCAAGGGATAACGGGGCTCCTTTTCATTCATGGCGGAACCCTCGGTGTTCCTCTCAAGTGGGGATGGGTGGGGCGGGGAACTTCTTGGGTCACAGCAAGAAGGTGAATGACCATTTTCAGGTCCAAGAGAGAAGAGGTGATTTCCACCGAGATGCCACATCGGACAAGGTCCTCAACCCGCTTGCAGGGGAGAATCTTTGGTTTTTCTCAAGTTGTGTCGGGGTCCTCTCAAGTTACGATGGGGGCTCCACACTCTCATCCCTGTGGCCTCAGGAGAGGACAGTCTCAGTGCTAGTTGCAAGGTGCTTCAGGGGATTCCTCACCAATCGTCTCAGGGTGCTCAGTCCTCGACTTGAGGTGAGGCCGGAGCCTAAGCTTTCCTCAACTGACCTGACCTAGGGCTTGGGGTACCCCTGTGGCCCACACTTCGGAAACAGGCCTCGTCAACCCAGGACATGTGCACGGCAACATGCTGACCAGCTGCAGCAGCAGTGGCAGACTCCATATCGAGTGGACACAGGGATCTGTGGCTTGCCCTCGAGGCCCTATCCTGGGCTCTCACACGTGCCAGTGTGTCGGGTGTCGAGCCTTGGGGTGATGGTCAAGGTAGTGCAGGGCAGTGAGGTTCATCTGCAGTGGACAAGGCGTTTGGGGGTCTTGGGGGAATGGTTTCCCAACCCCTGATGCTCCTCCCAACTTGCCTGGTGCGAGCACCTTCTCGGGATGCGAGGGAAGACCCAGTAAACCTTTCTCTAAGGAGCAGGAAATGGAACCATCATCTGGAGCTTAGCAGGGGCAAATTGGGTTCCTCTTGAGTTACAGCGGGACCCTTAGCGTTCCTCTCGAGTTGAGACGGGTGTGGCGGGCAAGTTCTTGGGTCACAGCAAGGGGGTGAAGGAGCCTTTCGAGGTCCAAGAGAGAACGGGTGATTTCCCCCGAGACGCCGCAGCAGATAAGGGCCTCACAGTGCTTGCAAGGGAGTAGATTCTGGTTTTTCTCGAGTAGCGGTGGGGTTTCTCGAGTTACGACGGGGAGCCCATGGACCCGCCTCTTGCCTCAAGAGAGGCCAGTCTCCGTGCCAGTTGCCATGCGCCTTTGGCGATTCCTCCCCAGTCCTCGCTGGGTCCTCTGTCCTCGTCTGGTGCTGATCTGGTACCTGAGCTTTCCTCGCCCATGCTGACATATATCTTGGGGTTCCGATATAGCCCCCACAGGGGAGTCAGGCTTCGTCTCGCCTGGAGATGTGCATTGCCGCTTGCCTCCGCAGCTACAGCAGCAGTATAAGGTTCCCCGTCGAGTGGACACAGGGATCTTTCACACGTGCCAGTGTGTCAGGCTTCCAGCCTCGGGGTGAGAGTCGATGCAGTACAGGGAAGTCAGGTTCATATGGACTGAACGTGGTATTGGGGGTTTTGGGGAATGGTGGCAAGTATCCTGATGCTCCTCCCAACTGTCCTGATGCTAGTGTCTCCTGTTGGGATGTGAGGGGAGCACTGGGAACCGTTTCCCGACAGAGCAGGAAAAGGACACTCATCTGGAACTCAGCATGGGATAACAGGGCTCGTTTTCTTTCATGTCGGGACCCTCGGTGTTCCTCTCGAGTGGGGAGGGGTGGGCGGGGATCTTCTTGGGTCACAGAAAGAAGGTGAATGACCCTTTTGAGGTCCAAGAGAGAAGCGGTGATTTCACCGAGATGCAACATCGGACACGGTCCTAACCCCGCTTGCAGAGGAGAACATTTAGGTTTTTCTCAAGTTGTGGTGGGGTTCTCTCTAGTACAATGGGGAACCAATGATCTCATCCCTGTGGCCTCAGGAGAGGCCAGTCTCCGAGACAGTTGCCAGGCGCCCCTGGGGATTCCTCCCCAGTCGTCTCAGAGTGCACAGTCCTCGACTTGTGCTGAGGCCTGAACCTCAGCTTTGCTCGACGGTCCTGACCTAGGTCTTGGACTACACCTGAGGCCCCCACAGAGGAGACAGGCCTCGTCTCGCCTGGACAGGTGCAAGGCTACTTTCCTGACCAGCTGCAGCAGCAGTGTCAGGATTCATGTCGAGTGGACCCAGGGATCTGTGGCTTGCCCTCGAGTTCCAAAGTGCTGTCACAATGCCAGTGGTTCGGGGGTCGAGCCTCGGCGTGACAGTCAAGGCAGTGGAAGGCAGTCAGGTTCATCTGCAGTGGACAAGGAATTTGGGGGTCTTTTGGTATGGTGTGCCAAACGCGAATGCTCCTCCCGACTTTCCTGGTGTGAGCACCTCCTCTTGGGATGCGAGGGAAGCCCCAGGAAACCTTTCCCTAAGGAACATCAAAAGGGACCATCATATGGAGCTTAGCGGGGCAAACGGGTCACCTCTTGAGTCGCAGCGGGTCCCTTGGTGTTCCTCTCGTGTTCAGACTGGTGAGGCGGGGAACTTCTTGGGTCACAGCAGGGGGGTGAAGGATCCCATCGAGATCAAGATGGAAGGGGTGATTTCCCCCAAGACGCCACAGCGGATAAGGCCCTCACACATCTTGAAAGGGAGAAGCTTCTGGTTTTTTTCGAGTTACGGCGGGGTTTCTCGAGTTACGACTGGGAGCCCATAGACCCGCCCCTGTGGACTCAGGAGAGCCCAGTCTCCGTTTCAGTTGCCATACGTCTTTGGGGATTCCTCCTCAGTCATCACCAGGTCTTCGGTCCTCGTCTGGTGCTGATCTGGTACCTGAATTTCCTCGCCCATGGTGACAGAAAACTTTTTCCTATGGAGCCTCCACAGTGGAGTCAGGCCTCTTCTCGCCTGGAGACGTGCACTAACGCTTGACTCCGCTGCTGCAGCAGTGGAAGGCTCCTCGTCGAGTGGCCACAGGGATCTGTGACTTGGCCTTGAGGTACTACGCAGGTCTCTCACACGTGCCAGTGTGCAAGGCTTCAAACCTCGGGGTGACAGTCGATGCAGTGCAGGGCAGTCAGGTTCTTATGGAGTGAAGGCAGTACTGGGGGTCTTGGGGAATGGTAGCAAGATCTCTGATGCTCCTCCCGACTGTCCTGGTGCCAGTGTCTTCTATGGGGATGTGAGATGAGTGGAGGGAACACTTTCCCGACAGAGCAGAAAAGGGACCCTCATATGGAACTCGGCACGGGATAACAGGGCTCATTTTCATTCATGGAGGGACCCTCGGTCTTCCTCTCAAGTGGGGACGGATGGGGTGGGGAACTTCTTGGGTCACCCCAAGAAGGTGAATTACCGTCTTGAGGTCCAAGAGAGAAGGGGTGATTTCCCCCGAGACGCCACATCAGACAAGGTCCTCTCCTCGCTTGCAGGCGAGAATCTTGTGGTTTTTCTCAAGTTGTGGTGGGGTCCACTGGAGTTAAGACTGGGACACCAGGGACTCGCTCCTGTGGCCTCAGGAGAGGCCAGTCTCTGTGCCAGTTGCCAGGCGCCTCTGGGGATTGTCCCCAAACGTGTCATGGTACTCAGTCTTCGACTTGTTCTCTGGCCGCAGCCTGAGCATTACTCGACTGTCCGGACCTAGGTCTTCGGGTACCACTGAGGCCCCCACAGCGGAGACAGGCCTTGTCTCGCCGGGACACGTGCATGGCTACTTGCCTGACCAGCTGTAGCAGCAATGTCAGGCACCATGTCGTGCGGACATAGGGATCTGTGGCTTGCCCTCGAGGTCCAAAGTGCTGTCACACCTGCCAGTGTGTCGGGGGTCGACCTCGGTGTGACAGTTAATGCAGTGCAGGGCAGTCAGGTTCATCTGCAGAGGACAAGGCATTTGGGGGTCTTTCGGAATGGTGTCCCAAACCCTGATGCTCCTTCCGAATTTCCTGGTGTGAGCACCTCCTCTTGGGATGCGAGGGAAGCCCCACGAAACCTTTCCCTAAGGAACAGGAAAAGGGACCATCATATGGAGCTTAGCAGGGGCAAACGGGTCTCCTCTTGAGTCCAAGCCCGTCCCTTGGGGTTCCTTTCACATTGAGATGGGTGGAGCGGGGAACTTCTTAGGTCACAGCGAGGTGGTGAAGGATCCTTTGACATCCAATAGGGAAGGGGTGATTTCCCATGAGACGCTGCAGTGGATAAGGGCCTCAACCCGCTTGCAAGGGAGAAGCTTCTGGTTTTTCTCAAGATGCGGCGGAGATTCTCGAGTTACGATGGGGAGCCCACGGACCCGCCCCTTTGGCCTCAGGAGAGGCCAGTCTCGGTGCCAGTTGCCAGGAGCCTCTGGGGATTCCTCCCCAATTGTCTCAGGGTGCTCATAACTGGACTTGTGTTGAGACGGGAGCTTGAACTTTCTTCGTCCGTTCTGACCTAGTCTTGGGGAACCCTTGAGTACCCTCAGAGGACACAGGCCTCGTCTCGCCTGCACATTTGCACTGCTACTTGCCTGACCAGCTGGAGCAGCAGTTTCAGTTCCATGTAGAATGGACACAGGGATCTGTGGCCTGCCCTAGAGGTTCAAAATGCTGTCACAGGTGCCAGTGTGTCGGGGTCTAGCCACGGGTTGACAGACAAGGAAGTGCAGGGCAGTCAGGTTCATCTGCAGTGGACAAGGCATTTGGGGGTCTTTGGGAATGGTGTCCCAAACCCTGATGCTCCTCCCGAATTTCCTGGTGCGAGCACCTCCTTGTGGGATGCGAGGGAAGCCCCAGGAAACCTTTCCCTAAGGAACAGGAAAGGGACCTTCATATGAAGCTTAGCAGAGGCAAACAGGTCTCCTCTTGAGTCGCAGCGGGTCCCTTGGTGTTCCTCTCGTGTTCAGACTGGTGAGGCGGGGAACTTCTTGGGTCACAGCAGGGGGGTGAAGGATCCCGTCGAGATCAAGATGGAAGGGGTGCTTTCCCCAAGACGCCTCAGCGGATAAGGGCCTCACACAACTTGTAAGGAAGAAGCTTCTGGTTTTTCTCGAGTTGTGGCGGGGTGTCTAGAGTTATGACTGGGAGCCCATAGACCCGCCGCTGTGGAGTCAGGAGAGCCCAGTCTCCGTGTCAGTTGCCATACGTCTTTGGGGATTCCTCCCCAGTTATCGCCAGGACTTCGGGCCTCGTCTGGTGCTGATCTGGTACCTGAATTTCCTCGCCCATGGTTACATAAAACTTGGGTTTCCTTTGGAGCCTCCACACCGGAGTCAGGCCTCTTCTCGCCTGGAGACGTGCCCTGATGCTTGACTCCGCTGCAGCAGCAGTGGAAAGCTCCCCGTCAGGTGGCCACAGGGATCTGTGACTTGGCCTCCAGGTACTACACAGGGCTCTCACACGTGCCTGTGTGCAAGGCTTCAAACCTCTGGGTGACAGTCGATGCAGTGCAGGGCAGTCAGGTTCTTATGGCGTAAAGGCGGTATTGGGGTTCTTAGGGAATGGTGGCAAGACCCCTGATCCTCCTCCCAATTGTCCTGGTGCCAGTGTCTCCTATGGGGATGTGAGATGAGCGGTGCGAACCCTTTGCCGACAGAGCAGGAAAGGGACCATCATATGAAACTCAGCACGGGATTAAAGGGCTCATTTTCATTCATAGAGGGAACCTCAGTATTTCTCTCGAGTGGGGACGGGTGGGGTGGGGAACTTCTTGGGTCACCACAAGAAGGTGATTGAACGTTTTGAGGTCTAAGAGAGAAGGGGTGATTTCCCCCGAGACGCCACATCAGACAATGTCCTCTCCTCCCTTGCAGGTGAGAATCTTGTGGTTTTTCTCAAATTGTGGTGGGGTCCACTCGAGTTACGACTGGGACTCAAGGGACTCGCTCCTGTGGCCTCAGGAGAGGCCAGTCTCTGTGCCAGCTGCCAGGCGCCTCTGGGGATTCTCCCAAAAAGTCTCATGGTACTCAGTCTTCAACTTGTGCTCTGGTCGGAGCCTGAGCATTACTCAACAGTCCGGACCTAGGTCTTGGGGTACCGCTGAGGACCCCACAGCGAGACAGGCCTCGTCTCGCCTGGACACTTGCATGGCTACTTGCCTGACCAGCTGCAGCAGCAGTGTCAGGCACAATGTCGTGCGGACACAGGGATCTGTGGCTTGCCCTCGTGGTCCAATGTGCTGTCTCACCTGCCAGTGTGTCGGGGGTAGAGCCTCGGTGTGACAGTCAAGGCAGTGCAGGGCAGTCAGGTTCATCTGCAGTGGACAAAGCATTTGGGGATCTTGGAGAATGTTGGCCCAATCCCAGATGCTCCTACCGACATTCCTACTGTGAGCACCTCCTCTTGGGATGCGAGGGAAGACACAGGAAACCTTAACGTAAGGAGGAGGAAATGGGCCCGTCATCTGGAGGTTAGCACGTGTAAACGGGGAACCTTGTGAGTCGCAGTGAGTCCCTTGGTGTTCCTCTCGCGTTGAGAAGCATGGGGCGGGGAACTTCAGGGTTCATAGCAAGGGGGTGATGGAGCCCTTCGAGGTCCAAGAGAGAAGGGGTGATTTCTCCAGAGATACCACAGTGGATAAGGGCCTCACCACGCTTGCAAGGGAGAAGCTTCTGGTTTTTCTCGAGTTACTGCCCGGTTCCTGGAATTACGATGGGGATTCCATGGACTCGCCTCTTTGGCCTCAGGAGAGGTCATTCTCCTTTCCAGTTTCCTTGCATCTTTGTGGATTCCTCCCCAGTCATCGCCGGGTCCTCAGTGGACGTCTGGTGCTGAAGACGATACCCGAGGTTTCCTCGCCCATGCTGACATAAATTTTGTGGTGCCCATGGAGCACACACAGGGGAGTCAGGCCTCGTCTCGCCTTGAGACGTGCACTGCCACTTGCCTCCGAAGCTGCACAGCAATGTAAGACTCCCTGTCGTGTTGACACAGGGATCTATGAATTGACTTAGAGGTACTCCCTAGTGCTGTCACGCGTGCCAAGGTGTCAGGCTTCGAATCTCTTGGTGACAGTCGATGCGGTGCAGGGCAGTCAGTTTCATGTGCAGTAAACGAGGTATTTAGGGATCTTGGGGAATAGTGGCAAGTCACCTGATTCCCCTCTCGACTGTCCTGGAGCGAATATCTCCTGTTGGGATATCAGGGGAATGCTGGGAATCCTTTCCCGACAGAGCAGGAATGGGAACCAAATCTGGAGCTCCGCAGGGGATAACGGGGCTCCATTTCATTCTAGGCAGGACCCCAGGTGTTTCTCTCGATTGGGGACGGGTGTGGCGTGAAATTCTTCGGTCACAGCAAGAAGGTGAGTGAAACTTTGAGGTCCAAGAGAGATGCAGTCATTTCCCCAGAGACGCCACAGCAGACAAAGTCCTCACCCCGATTGCAGGGGAAAATATTTTGGCATTTCACAACTTGTGGAGGGGTCCTCTCGAGTTACGACGGGGACCCCAGGGACTCGCCCCTGTGGCATCAAGAGAGGCCAGTCTCCATGCCAGTTGCAAGGGGCCACTGGGAAACCCTCTCCAATCGTCTCAGGGTGCTCAGACCTCGACTGGTGCTGAGGCCGGAGCCTGAGCTTTCCTCAACCGTCCTGACCTAGGTCTTGGGGTAGCCCTGAGGCCCCCACAGAGGAGACAGGCCTCGTCTCACCTGGATATGTGCAGGGCCACTTGCATGACTAGCTGCAGCAGAGCGTCAGGCTACATGTCATGCGGTCATAGGGATATGTGGCTTGACTGCTGGTTCAACCAAGCACTGTCACAGGTGCCAGTGTGTCAGACTTCGAGCTTCAGGGTGACAGTCAAGGCAGTGTAAGGCAGTCAGGTTCACCTGCAGTGGACAAGGCATTTGGGGGTTTTAGGTATGGTGTCCCAAACCCTGATGCTCCTCCCTACTTTCCTGGTGGGAGCACCTCCTCTTGGGATGCGAGGAAAGCCCCAGGAATCCTTTCCCTAAGGAACCAGAAAAGTGACCATCATATGGAGCTTAGCAGGGGCAAACGGGTCTGTCTCCTCTTGAGTCGCAGCAGGTCCCTTGGTGTTCCTCTCCTGTTCAAACTGGTGTGCCGGGGAACTTCTTGGGTCACAGCATGGGGGTGAAGGATCCCGTTGAGATCAAGATGGAAGGGGTGATTTCCCCTAAGGCGCCTCAGCGGATAAGGGCCTCACACAGCTTGTAAGAGAGAAGCTTCTGCTTCTGGTTTTTCTTGAGTTGCGTCGGGGTTTCTCGAGTTACGACTGGGAGCCCATAGACCCGCCCCTGTGGACTCAGTAGAGCCCAGGCTCCGTGTCAGTTGCCATACGTCTTTGGGGATTCCTTCCCAGTCATCGCCAGGTCTTCAGTTCTCGTCTGGTGCTGATCTAGTATCTGAATTTCCTCGCCCATGGTGACAGAAAACTTGGGTTTCCTTTGGAGCCTCCACAGCGGAGTCAGGCCTCTTCTCGCCTGGAGACGTGCACTGCCGCTTGACTCCACTGCTGCAGCAGTGGAAAGCTCCTGGTCGCGTGGCCAAAGGGATCTGTAACTTTGCCTCGAGGTACTACGCAGGGCTCTCACACGTGCCAGTGTGCAAGGCTTCAAACCTCGGGGTGACGGTCGATGCAATGCTGGGCAGTCAGGTTCTTCTGTAGTGAAGGCGGTACTGGGGGACTTGGGGAATGCTGGCAAGACCCCTGATGCTCCTTCCGACTGTCCTGGTGCCAGTGCCTCCTATGGGGATGTGAGATGAGCAGTGGGAACCCTTTCGCGACAGAGCAGGAAAGGGACCCTCATGTGGAACTCAGCACAGGATAACAGGGCTCATTTTCATTCATGGTGGGAACCTCGGTCTTCCTCTCGAGTGGGGACAGGTGGGGTGGGGAAATTCTTGGGTCACCCCAAGAAGGTGAATTACTGTCTTGAGGTCCAAGAGAGAAGGGGTGATTTCCCCTGAGACGCCACATCAGACAAGGTCCTCTCCTCGCTTGCAGGCGAGAATCTTGTGGTTTTTCTCAAGTTGTGGCGGGGTCCACTTGAGTTATACCTGGGACCCCAGGGACTCGCTCCTGTGGCCTCAGAAGAGGCCAGTGTCTGTGCCAGTTGCCAGGCCCCTCTGGGGATTCTCCCCAAACCTCTCATGGTACTCAGTCTTCGACTTGTGCTCTGGCTGGAGCCTGAGCATTACTCGACCGTCCTGACCCAGGTCTTGGGGTATGCTGTGGCCCCCACAGAGGAGACAGGCCTCGTCTCGCCTGGAGAAGTGCATGGCCAAATGACAGACCAGCTGCAGCAGCAGTGTCAGTCACCATGTTGTGCGGACACAGGGATCTGTGGCTTGCCCTCGAGGTCCAAAGTGCTGTCACACCTGCCAGTGTGTCGGGGGTCGAGCCTCGGTGTGAGTGTCAAGGCAGTCCAGGGCAGTCAGGGTCATCTTCACAGGACCAGGCATTTGGGGGTCTTGTGAAATGGTGGCCCAACCCCTGATGCTCCTCCCGACTTTCTTGGTGCTTGCACCTCCTCTTGGCATGCGAGGGAAGCCCCAGGAAACCTTTCCTTAAGGAGCAGGAAATGTGAACATCATACGGAGCTTAGCAGGTGCAAACGGGTCTCCTCTTGAGTTACAGCGGGACCCTTGGGGTTCCTCTCACGTTGAGGCGGGTGGGGTGGGAAACTTCTTAGGTCACAGCGAGGGGGTGAAGGATACCTTCGAGATCCAATAGGAAAGGGGTGATTTCCCCTGAGACACTGCAGTGGATAAGGGCCTCAAGCCGCTTGCAAGGGAGAAGCTTCTGGTTTTTCTGCACTTGCGGTGGGGTTTCTCGAGTTACGATGGGGAGCCCACGGACCCGCCCCTTTGGGCTCAGGAGAGGCCAGTCTCCGTGCCAGCTGCCAGGAGCCTCTGGGGATTCCTCCCCAATCGTCTCAGGATGCTCAGACCACGACTTGTGTTGAGTCGGGAGCCTGAGCTTTCCTCCTCCGTTCTGATCTAGGGCTTGGGGAACCCTTGAGGTCCCCAAGAGGAGACAGGCCTCATCTCCACTGGACATTTGTACTGCTACTTGCCTGACCAGATACAGCAGCAATTTCAGCTCCAGGACGAGAGGACACAGGGATCTGTGGCTTGCCCTCGAGGTCCAAAGTGCTGTCACACGTGCCAGTGCATCAGGCGTCTTGCCTCGGGGTGACAAACAAGGCAGTGCAAGGCAGTCAGGTTCATCTGCTGTGGACAAAGCATTTGGGGATCTTGGAGAATGTTGGCCCAATCCCAGATGCTCCTCCCGACATTCCTAGTGCAAGCACCTCCTCTTGGGATGCGAGGGAAGACACAGGAAACCTCAACCTAAGGAGGAGGAAATGAGCCCATCATCTGGAGGTTAGCAGGGGTAACAGGGGATCCTCTTGAGTCGCAATGAGTCCCTTGGGGTTCCTCTCACATGGAGAAGGGTGGGGCGGGGAACTTCAGGGTTCACAGCAAGGGGGTGAAGGAGCCCTTCGAGGTCCAAGAGAGAAGGGGTGACTTCCCCAGAGACACCACAGTGGATAAGGGCCTCACCTCACTTGCAAGGGAGAAGCTTCTGGTTTTTCTCGAGTTACTGCCTGGTTTCTGGAGTTACGAAGGGGAGCCCATGGACCCGCCCCTTTGGTCTCAGGAGAGGCCATTCTCCGTGCCAATTTCCATGCACCTTTGGGGATTCGTCCCCAGTCATCGCCAGGTCCTAAGTGGCCGTCTGGTCCTGAAGCCGGTACCCCAGATTTCCTCGCCCATGTTGACATAAATTTTTTGGTTCCCATGGAGCAGACATAGGGGAGTCAGGCCTCGTTTCACCTGAAGACGTGCACTACTGCTTGCCTCCGCAGCTGCACAGCAGTGTAAGACTCCCTGTCTTGTTGACCCAGAGATCGATGAATTGACTTAGAGGTACTCCCTAGTGCTGTCACGCGTGCCAGTGTGTCAGGCTTCGAACATCTTGGTGACAGTTGACGCAGTGTAGGGCAGTCAGGTTCATCTGGAGTACACGAGGTATTTAGGGATCTTGGGGAATAGTGGCAAGTCACTTGATTCCCCTCTAGACTGTCCTGGTGCGAGTGTCTCCTGATGGGATGTAAGGGGAATGCTGGGAGTCCTTTCCCGAAAGAGCAGGATTGGGATCCAAATCTGGAGCTCTGCAGGGGATAACGGGTCTCCATTTCATTCTAGGCGGGACCCCAGGTGTTCCTCTTGAGGGGGGACGGGTGTGGTGTGGAACTTCTTGGGTCACAGCAAGAAAGTGAGTGAACGTTTGAGGTCCAAGAGAGAAGGGGTGATTTCCCCAGAGACGCCACAGTAGACAAGGTCCACACCCAGATTGCAGGGGAAAATATTTTGGAATTTCACAACTTGTGGTGGGGTCCTCTCGAGTTACGATGGGGACCCCAGGGACTCTCCCCTGTGGCCTCAAGAGAGGCCAGTCTCCATGCCAGTTGCAAGGGGCCACTGGGAAATCCTCTCCAATCGTCTCAGGGTGCTCAGACCACGACTGGTGCTGAGGCCGGAGCCTCAGCTTTCCTCGACCGTCCTGACCTATGTCTTGGGGTACCACTGAGGCCCCCACACAGGAGACAGGCCTTGTCTTGCCTGGACACGTGCTCTGCACTTCCATGACTAACTGCAGCAGCAGTGTCAGGCTTCATGTCAGGCGGTCGTTGCGATTTGTGGCTTGACCCCTGGTCCAACCGAGGACTGTTACACGTGCCAGTGTATCGGGCTTCGAGCCTCAGGGTGACAGTCAAGGCAGTGCAGGGCAGTCAGGTTCATCTGCCGTGGACAAGGCATTTGGGTGTCTTTGGGAATGGTGTCCCAAACCCTGATGCTCCTCCCGACTTTCCTGGTGCGAGCACCTCCTCTTGGGATGCGAGGGAAACCCAAGGAAACCTTTCCCTAAGGAACAGGAAAAGGGACCACCATATGAAGCTTAGAAGGGGCAAACGGGTCTCCTCTTGATTTGCAGTGGGTCCCTTGGTGTTCCTCTCGTGTTCAGACTGGTGAGGCGGGGAAGTTCCTAGATCACAGCAGGGGGGTGAAGGATCCCGTCGAGATCAATATGGAAGTGATGATTTCCCCCAAGAGGCCACAGGGGATAAGGGCCTCAAACAGCTTGTAAGGGAGAAGCTTCTGGTTTTTCTCGAGTTACGGCGGGGTTTCTCGAGTTACGACTGGGATCCCATAGACCCGGCTCTGTGGACTCAGGAGAGCCCAGTCTCCGTGTCAGTTGCCATACGTCTTTGGGGATTCCTCCCCAGTCATCGCCAGGTCTTCGGTCCTCGCCTGGTGCTGATCTGGTACCTGAATTTCCTCGCCCATGGTGACAGAAAACTTGGGTTTCCTTTCGAGCCTCCACAGTGGAGTCAGGCCTCTTCTCGCCTGGAGACGTGCACTGACGCTTGACTCCGCTGCTGCAGCAGTGGAAGGTTCCCCGTCGACTGGCCACAGGGATCTGTGACTTGGCCTCGAGTTACTAGGCAGGGCTCTCACACGTGCCAGTGTGCAAGGCTTCAAACCTCGGGGTGACAGTCGATGCAGTGCAGGGCAGTCAGGTTCTTATGAAGTGAAGGCGGTATTGGGGGTCTTGGGGAATGGTGGAAAGACCTCTGATGCTCCTCCCGACAGTCCTGGTGCCATTATCTCCTATGGGATATGAGATGAGCGGTGGGAACCCTTTCCCGACAGAGCAGGAAAGGTACCCTCATATGGAACTCAGCACGGCATAACTGGGCTCATTTTCATTCATGGCGGAACCCTCGGTGTTCCTCTCGAGTGGGGACGGGTGGGGTGGGGAACTTCTTGGGTCACCCCAAGAAGGTGAATGACCGTTTTGAGGTCCAAGAGAGACGGGGTGATTTCCCCCGAGATGCCACATCAGACAAGTCGTCTCCTAGCTTGGAGGCGAGAATCTTGTGGTTTTTCTCAAGTTGTGGTGGGGTTCACTCGAGTTACGACGTGGACCCCAGGACTCGCTCCTGTGGCCTCAGGAGAGGCCAGTCTCTGTGGCAGTTGCCAGGCGCCTCTGGGGATGTTCCCAAAACGTCTCATGGTACTTAGTCTTCGACTTGTTTTCTGGCCAGAGCCTGAGCATTACTCGACCGTCCTGACCTAGGTCTTGGGGTACAGCTGAGGCCCCCACAGAGGAGACAGGCCTCATCTCACCTGGACACGCGCATGGCTACTTGCCTGACCAGCTGCAGCAGCAGTGTCTGGTACCATGTCCTGTGGACACAGGGATCTGTGGCTTGCCCTGGAGGTCCAAAGTGCTGTCACACCTGCCAGTGTGTCGGGGGTCGACCCTTGGTGTGACAGTCAAGGCAGTGCAGGCAGTCAGGTTCATCTGCAGAGGTCAAGGCATTTGGGGGTCTTGTGAAATTGTGGCCCAATCCCTGATGCTCCTCCCGATTTTCTTGGTGCTAGCACCTCCTCTTGGCATGCGAGGGAAGCCCCAGGAAACCTTTCCCTAGGGAGCAGGAAATGTGAACCTCATATGGAGCTTAGCATGTGCAAACGGAGCTCCTCTTGAGTCGCAGCGCGTCCCTTGGGGTTCCTCTCACGTTGTAACTTCTTGGGTAACAGCGAGGGGGTGAAGGTTACCTTTGAGATCCAATAGGGAAGGGGTGATTTCCCCTGAGATGCTGCAGGGGATAAGGGCCTCAACCCGCTTGCAAGGTAGAAGCTTCTGCTTTTTCTCGAGTTGGGGCGGGGTTTCTCGAGTTAGGATGGGGAGTCCACGGACCCGCCCCTTTGGCCTCATTAGAGGCCAGTTTCGGTGCCAGTTGCCAGGACCCTCTGGGGATTCCTCCCCAATCATCTCAGGGTGCTCATACCTCGACTTGTGCTGAGACGGGAGCTTGAGCTTTCCTCGTAGGTTCTGACCTAGTTCTTGGGGAACCCTTGAGATCCACCAGAGGAGACATGCCTAAGCTCGCCTGGACATTCGCACTGCTACTTGCCTGACCAGCTGCAGCAGCAGTTTCAGATCCATGTCGAGCGGACACAGGGATCTGTGGCTTGCCCTCGAGGTCCAAAGTGCTGTCACTCGTGCCAGTGCGTCGGGCGTCTAGCCTCAGGGTAACATACAATGCAGTGCAGGGCAGTCAGGTTCATCTGCAATGGACAAAGCATTTGGGGATCTTGGAGAATGTTGGCCCAATCCCAGATGCTCCTACCGACATTCCTAGTGCGAGCACTTCCTTTGGGATGCGAGGGAAGACACAAGAAACCTTAACCTAAGGAGGCGGAAATGGGCCCATCATCTGGAGACTAGCAGGGGTAAACAGGGATCCTCTTGAGTCGCAGTGAGTCCCTTGGGGTTCCTCTCGCGTGGAGACGGGTGGGGCGGGGAACTTCAGGGTTCACAACAAGGGGCTGAAGGAGCCCTTCGAGGTCCAATATGGAAGGCTTGATTTCCCCAGAGACTCCACAGTGTATAAGGGCCTCACCCTTCTTGCAAGGGAGAAGCTTCTGGTTTTTCTCGAGTTACTGCCCAGTTTCTGGAGTTACTACTGTGAGCCCATGGACCCGCCCTTTTGGCCTCAGGAGAGGCCATTCTCCGTGCCAGTTGCCATGCACCTTTGGGGATTCCTCCCCAGTCATCGCCGGGTCCTCAGTGGTCGTCTGGTGCTGAAGCCAGTACCTGAGGTTTACTCGCACATGGTGACATAAATTTTGTGGTTCCTGAAAGAGAGTCATTTCCTAGGCAGGTTGATAAGAAGTCTAGGGGTCGCCAAAGAGAGAGGAGTCTGGAATTCTCAAGGAGGAAGAAGGTGAAGAAGGAAGTAAAATGTTTCCCAGGGAGTTGAATACTATCTCAGCTTTACTGGGACGGAAAGCCCCCAAATTTTAAAAGGAACAATGGATGCCAGGTTGGTCACTGCAATGTTTGCCCTGCAACCTAAGAAACAGGATCTAGCTCTAGGAAACAGGGCCTTGACGCTAACTGCAAATTGTCACCAATGGTTACATAAACCTTACCTGCCTGCCCACCAATCATGCTCCCCCGAGTAGCCTGGTCCCCCTCCTCCACTTCACAGTAGGATAAAAGGCTCCCAAAGCGGGTGTTCGGGGCTCCCCAACTTAGATTGTGTTGGTGGGGGCCCGGATCCAAAATTGCCAATAAACTGCTTTTCTGTGAACTCCGACTGGTGGTCTCTATTGGCAACTAGTCTCTCACACTTGGGGGCTCATCCGGGATAAACTGCCTGGAGACTGCCAGCGGACTATTCTTTAAGACTATTCATCTGGAACCCTGCACGGCGCGCCGGTAGGTCAGGCCTGTTTAATTTACTGATCTGGTATTAGTCTGCAGACTCTGTTCTGAGTTGCGTGTGGACGGTGGGATGCCGCTGGGAGGTCCCGTGCAATTGCCGAACGGAGTGACGTCTCCGGGAGGCCTGGATCTGAGTTTCTGGTTTTAAGATTGCCTGTTTGGTGGTTTGGTGTCTGTTTTCCTGTCTGTTCCTTTTCTCTGATTGTCTAATTGTCAAATCTACCTCTCCCTCCCGGCCAGGATGGGACAAGGTAGTTCGAGTGGTCCCTTGAACTCGCTCGAGTGCTCAGTTGATAACTTCGCTGATTTCAGGCGAAGGACGGAAGGCTATGGCGCCTCCATAAATGTGTTTGATCTAAAACAATTTTGCAAATTGGACTGACCCACTTTGATGTGGGGTGGCCAAGTAAGGGGACTCTCGATCTGGCTATAGCCAGGCGGGTTCAGTGTGTTTGTTACGGAAGTCCTGGCCACCCTGATCAGATCCCCTATATCGATATGTGGGCCGAAATTATTTGAGATAATCCATCCTACCTAAAAAAGTGCGGGTGCCAGGAACCTGTGAGGGCAGGAGGCCGGGGAAGGCAGTGATCTAGCATTATGGTAATGCCCCAGTTAAAACCTAAGAAGCCGACTGCTCCCCTGTTGCCTCCTGCCCCGGAGTCCCCTCCCCACCTGCGACCTCCGCCCTACCCTGAGTGGGAGCCAGAGGGGAGGCGATCCCAGTTCCCTGATTCGACCGAGGCCACTGCAACCACCGCCCCGATGACTAGCCCTTCCCACACTCGGGCTGGGATTCCTTTCGGGCCTACTGGGGCGGCAGGGCCCCCTGAGGGAGACGGGGGAGGTGAGTCCCACCGGTAGGCCCGTATACTCACCAGCCCACTTGGGATGAGTGCCAACAACTCCTCAGCACCTTATTCACTACTGAGGATAGAGAGAGAATAAAAAATGAGAGTAGGAAGCAGGTCCGAGACAATCAGGGAGAGCTGACTACAGACCGTAGACTAGCTGATGCAATTTTTCCCCCCCAGCCGTCCTAACTGGAATCACAATGGGGCGGGAGGGCTGGGCTCCCTCAACCGGTACCGCCAGACTGTATTAGTGGGACTACGCGCAGCTGCCCGGAAGCCCACTAATATGGCAAAGATAACTGAGGTTAGATCTATACTGTTACTGTGTACTGTGGCAAACTTAGATTGGTAGTCAAGAAAGCGCCTAGCCTCACTAGAAATTGAAAGTTTAGAAGCTAGATGGAGCTTTAGCCCCAAAACCTCTCAGAGGTTAAAGGTTACTCTATGAGAGTTAATATGCCTTTTCCTTATCAAGAAGAAAATAAATCAAGGAGGATCTGGGAGACTATTTAGAGGGCCCAGAAAAATATATTAGAGCTTTTAAAGGTGTTATTCTGCTTTATGACCTTACTTGGAAGTATATAGCCTTACTTGGAAGGATGTGATGTATATCTTGGGACAGACACTGACTCCTAACTCAAAGACTCGAGTTTTGGGAAAAGCGGTTGCTTATGGGGATGAATGGCTTGGTAATGAATCAGTAGGAAAGCGGGAAAATGAGATAGCGGCCCTCCCCACTGGGAATCAGGCGGTCCCAAGTATAGAACCAGACTGGGACTACAACACAGCTAAAGGAAGATGGGATTGGAGTCATTTTGTCAGATGTATTCTTAAAGGACTCAGGCAGGCCCATTCTAAGCCTTTAAACTATAGCAAATTGGCAGACATAGAACAGGAGGAGAAGGAAGCTCCTGGTAAATTCCTAGATAGACTAAAAAAAAGCTCTTCGCAGATTCACTGAGATTGATCCCGAAAGTAAAAAATAAAAAGTGATCTTAAAAGATAGATTTATCACTCAGTCGGCTCCAGATATCCGCCATAAGCTACAAAAATGGGCGTATGGACCAAATCAGTCTTAGATACTCTGTTACAACTGGCTCAGACGGTCTATTACAGTAAAAAAATATTAAGAAAAAATGCCCAGAGGGACCTAGGTAAAAAGGGATGGGCTTGCTATTCCTGTGGAAAGGAGGGGCACCTCAAGCGAGATTGCCCTCAGGCATCTAAGCCGCCCCCGGCTCCATGTCCAGTCTGCAAAGGACCACACTGGAAGAGAGACTGCCCTCAGAGGTGTAAGTCTCCGGGGTCAGACTCTCAAGACAATCGGGACTGAAGGTGCCCAGGGGTCCCCACACAAGCTCCCATCCTAATTACACCTGAGGAACCCTGGGTATTGATAATTGTGGGGGGGCCAATCCGTCAATTTCCTTTTAGATACTGGGGCAACTTATTCTGTGCTTACTGAAGCCCCTGGCCCACTTTCTTCCCGATCCGCTTCCGTAATGGGACTGTCTGGACGAGCCAAAAGGTATTATTTCAGTTATTCTTTATCTT
>SJYE01004594.1:0-20590 GCA_006408755.1 Eudorcas thomsonii | reverse complement strand
ATAATTGTGGGGGGCCAATCCGTCAATTTCCTTTTAGATACTGGGGCAACTTATTCTGTGCTTACTGAAGCCCCTGGCCCACTTTCTTCCCGATCCGCTTCCGTAATGGGACTGTCTGGACGAGCCAAAAGGTATTATTTCAGTTATTCTTTATCTTGCAACTGGGATTCTGTGCTATTTTCACATGAGTTTCTGATCGTGCCAGAATCTCCCTCACCCCTTTTGGGGAGGGATATACTGAGCAAGGTCCATGCCTCTGTTTTTATGAATATGGAGCCCTCCCTTCCTCTCCCTCTAGTTGAACTCTGAACGAGCCAAATATTTCTCAGTGATTGATTTAAAAGATGCCTTCTATTCAGTGCCTTTGGTGGAGAAAAGTCAATTTCCATTTGCCTTTGAAGACCCTACTCAGCTTCTCAGTTAACTTGGACAGTTTTGCCCCAGGGATTTTTTGACAGTCCTTACTTATTTAGACAAAGTTTGTCACGAGATCTACAATCAAAAGACATTTGCACAGATTAACTCAAGAGATGCAAGACAATTGGATTAAAGTCCTACCTATAGCTTTAATGAGGGCTCAAACTGTCCCCCTTTAAATGTATTTATAAAAGGCCTTTCTTATGCACAGACATTGTTATAGACCCTGAAGCCTTGGAATTAACTAGTTATGTAACTCAGCTCTCAGCTTTTCAACAGGCATTAACAGAACTCTGGGGAGACGACTCCCCCTGCCTCTGAGTCAAGCAAGCCTCTATTTGAGCCAGGAATTGAGCTGTCAAAGTGCCAGAAATTGATTCGTGGATACATCACACTTGAGTTAAGAGGTGGCACCCTGACCAAAATTAATGACATCTCTTTATGTCTTTACTTTCTATGCTCTGACTTTATACTTTTCAGATAGGCCTGATAACCTGTGTGAGCTTACTTCTGCTGACTCCAAAAGTCCTGAGTCTGCTGTGTGATCCCCAAGACAAAGCCTTCCTGTCCTGGGCTCACTCCTATGCTGCATTCCACAATCGTTCTAACTGCTGGGTCTGTGGAGCACTCCCCTCTTCATCAGTAAAAGACTTTCCATGGTGGCATCTCCACTACAAAAAAAAAAAAAAAAAAGACTTTCTAACATGTGATGCCTCTTCTTCATCTGAGGACATCTACCAAACGTAAAATGGAATGGTGCAATACGTTGCACTTTAATTATGGGCTTAATGTGACTTTTAATTCTGATTTTAACTTGTTTTAATGACTATGTTGCCTTACATCTGTAACTGTACAATTGGATTTGTTTCTAGCTGCATGAAAGATTTTAAGTTACAAATGGCTGCTCAAACTCCTGCTACTGCTACAACTTCCTCCAACTACTACTTGGGGACCCTGGATCAGATATCCTCAATATGAGGGTTAGGAGAATATGTTGCCTCCCCAATTTAGGGACAACCCCCCTTCTCAGCTCGGAAGCAGTTACGAAGTGAAAACGATGCCCCTTTTCCCTAGGCAACATAATTCTCCTAAAAGAAAAGGGGGAAATGAAAGAGAGTCATTTCCTAGGCAAGTTGATAAGAAGTCTAGGGGTCCCCAAGGAGAGAGGAGTCTGGAATACTCAAGGAGGAAGAAAGTGAAGAAGGAAGTAAAATGTTTCCCAGGGAGTTGAATACTAGGTCAGCTTTACTAGGACGGAAAGACCCCAAATTTTAAAGGGAACAATGTATACCAGGTACGTCACTGCAATGTTTTCACTGCAACCTAAAAAACAGGATCTAGCTCTAGGAAACAGGGACTCGACGCTAACTGCAAATTGGCACCAATGGTTACATAAACCTTACCTGCCTGCCCACAAATCATGTTCCGCCGAGTAGCCCGGTCCCCCTCCTCCCCTGCACAATAGGATAAAAGGCTCCCAAAGCGGGTGTTTGGGGCTCCCGACCTTAGATTGGCTTGGCGGGGGCCCGGATCCGAAATTGCCAATAAACTGTTTTTCTGTGAATTCCGACTGGCGGTCTCTATTGGCAGCTAGTCTCTCACAGTTCCCATGGAGCACACACAGGGGAGTCAGGCCTTGTCTCGCCTGGAGATGTGCACTGCCTCTTGCCTCCGCAGCTGCTCAGCAGTGTAAGACTCCCTGTCGTGTTGACACAGGGATCTATGACTTGACATAGAGGTATTCCCTAGTGCTGTCACGCGTGCCAGTGTGTCAGGCTTCGAACATCTTGGTGACAGTCGACGCAGTGCAGGGCTGTCAGGTTCATCTGGAGTAAACGAGGTATTTAGGGATCTTGGGGAATCGTGTCAAGTCACTTGATTCCCCTCTCGACTGTCCTGGAGCAAGTGCCTCCAGTTGGGATGTGAGGGGAATGCTGGGAATCCTTTCCCGAGAGAGCAGGAGTGGGACCCAAATCTGGAGCTCTGCAGGGGATAACGGGGCTCCATTTCATTCTAGGCGGGACCCCAGGTGTTCTTCTCGAGTGTGGACGGGTGTGGCCTGGAACTTCCTGGATCCCAGCAAGAAGGTGAGTGAAAGATTGAGGTCCAAGAGAGAAGGGGTGATTTCCCCAGAGACGCCACAGCGGACAACGTCCTCACCCCAATTGCAGGGGAAAATATTTTGGCATTTCACAACTTGTGGCAGGGTCCTCTCGATTTACGACCACGGGGACCACAGGGAATCGCCCCTGTGGCCTCAAGAGAGGCGAGTCACCATACCAGTTGCAAGGGGCCACTGCGAAATCCTATCCAATCGTCTCAGGCTGCTCAGACCTCGACTGGTGCTGAGGCCAGAGCCTGAGCTTTTCTCGACCGTCCTGACCTAAGTCTTGGGGTACCCCTGAGGACCCCACAGAGGAGACAGGCCTCATCTCGCCTGGACTCGTGCACGGCCACTTGCATGACTACCTGCAGC
This sequence comes from Eudorcas thomsonii, assembly GCA_006408755.1. Lineage (NCBI taxonomy): Eukaryota > Metazoa > Chordata > Mammalia > Artiodactyla > Bovidae > Eudorcas > Eudorcas thomsonii. Next base: position 17,697 of record SJYE01004594.1, on the reverse strand, counting down.
AGCAGTGTCAGGCTTCATGTCAGGCTGTCATAGGGATCTGTGGCTTGACTCCTGGTCCAACCGAGGAGCGTCACATGTGCCAGTGTGTGGTGCTTCTAGCCTCGGGGTGACAGTCAAGGCATGCAGGGCAGTCAGGTTCATCTGCAGTGGTCAAGGCATTTGCGGGTCTTTGGGGATGGTGTTCCAAACCCTGATGCTCCTCCCGACTTTCCTGGTGCGAGCACCTCCTCTTGGGATGCGAAGGAAGCCCCAGGAAACCTTTCCCTAAGAAACAGGAAAAGGGACCATCATATAGAGCTTAGCAGGGGCAAACGGGTCTCCCCTTCAGTTGCAGCGGGTCCCTTGGTGCACCTCTCGTGTTCACACTGGTGAGGCAGGGAACTTCTTGGGTCATAAAAGGGGGGTGAAGGATCTCGTCGAGATCAAGATGGAAGGGGTGATTTCCCCCAAGAAGCCTCAGCGGATAAGAGCCTCACACAGCTTGTAAGGGAGAAGCTTCTGGTTTTTCTCGAGTTGCGGCGGGGTTTCTCGAGTTACGACTGGGAGCCCATAGACCCGCCCCTGTGGACTCAGGAGAGCCCAGTCTCCGTGTCAGTTGTCATACGTCTTTGGGGATTCCTCCCCAGTCATCTCCAGGTCTTTGGTCCTCGTCTGGTGCTGATCTGGTACCTGAATTTCCTCGCCCATGGTGACAGAAAACTTGGGTTTTCTTTGGAGCCTCCACAGCGGAGTCAGGCCTCTTCTCGCCTGGAGACGTGCACTGACGCATGACTCCACTGTTGCAGCAGTGGAAGGCTCCCCGTCGAGAGGCCACAGGGATCTGTGACTTGCCCTCGAGGTACTATGCAGGGCTCTCACACTTGGAGTGTGCAAGGCTTCAAACCTCGGGGTGACAGTCGATGCAGTGCAGGGCAGTCAAGTTCTTATGGAGTGAAGGCGGTATGTGGGGAATTGGGGAATGGTGGCAAGACCCCTGATGCTCCTCCCGACTGTCCTGGTGCCAGGGTCTCCTATGGGGATGTGAGATGAGCGATGGGAACCCTTTCCCAACAGAGCAGGAAAGGGACCCTCATATGGAACTCAGTACGGGATAACAGGGCGCATTTTCATTCATGGCGGGACCCTCAGTGTTCGTCTCGAGTGGGGACGGGTGGGGTGGGGAATTTCCTGGGTCACCCCAAGAAGGTGAATGACCGTTTTGAGGCCCAAGAGAGAAGGGGTGATTTCCCCCGAGACGACTAATCAGACAAGGTCCTCTCCTCGCTTGTAGAGGAGAATCTTGTGGTTTTTCTCAAGTTGTGGCAGGGTCCACTCGAATTACGACTGGGGCCCCAGGGACTCGCTCCTGTGGCCTCAAGAGAGGCCAGACTCTGTGCCAGTTGCCAGGCGCCTCTGGGGATTCTCCCCAAACGTCTCATGGTACTCAGTCTTCGACTTGTCGTCTGGCCGGAGCCTGAGCATTACTCGACCGTCCTGACCTAGGTCTTGGGGTACCGCTGAGGCCACCACAGAGGAGACAGGCCTCGTCTCGCCTGGACACGTGCATGGATACTTTCCTCACCAGCTGCAGCAACAGGTTCAGGCTCCATGGCGAGCGGACACAGGTATCTGTGGCTTGCCCTCGAGGTCCAAAGTGCTGTCACACCTGCCAGTGTGTCGGGGGTCGAGCCTCCGTGTGACAGTCAATGCAGTGCAGCGCAGTCAGGTTCATCTGCAGAGGACAAGGCATTTGGGGGTCTGGAGAAATGGTGGCCCAACCCCTGATGCTCCTCCTGACTTTCTTGGCATGAGAGGGAAGCCCCAGGAAACTTTTCCCTAAGGAGCAGGAAATGTGAACATCATATGGAGCTTAGCAGGTGCAAATCGGGTTCCTCTTGAGTCGCAATGCGTCACTTGGGGTTCCTATCATGTTGAGACTGGTGGGGCAGAAAACTCCTTTGTCACAGCGAGGGGGTGAAGGATACCTTCGAGATCCAATAGAGAAGGGGTGATTTCCCCTGAGATGCTGCAGTGGATAAGGGCCTCCACCAGCTTGCAAGGGAGAAGCTTCTGGTTTTTCTCGAGTTGCGGTGGGGTTTCTCGAGTTACGATGGGAAGACCATGGACCCGCATTATTGGCCGCAGGAGAGTCCACTCTCAGTGCCAATTGCCAGGAGCCTCTTGGGATTCGTCCCCAATTGTCTCAGGGTACTCAGACCTCGACTTGTGCTGAGACGGGAGTTTGAGCTTTCCTCGTCCGTTCTGACCTAGAGCTTGGGGAACCCTTGAGGTCCCTCAGAGGAGACAGGCCTCATCTCGCCTGGACATTTGCACTGCTACTTGCCTGACGAGCTGCAGCAGCAGTTTCAGCTCCATGTCGAGCGGACACAGGGATCTGCGGGTTGCCCTCGAAGTCCAAAGTGCTGTCACACGTGCCAGTGAGTCGGGCGTCTAGCCTCGGGGTGACAGAAAAGGCAGTGCAGGGCATTCAGGTTCATCTGCAGTGGACAAAGCATTTGAGGGTCTTGGAGAATGTTGGCCTAATTACAGATGCTCCTACCGAAATTCCTAGTGCGAGCACCTCCTTTTGGGATGCGAGTGAAGACACAGGAAACCTTAACCTAAGGAGGAGGAAATGGGCCCGTCATCTGGAGATTACCAGGGGTAAACTTGGATCCTCTTGAGTCGCAGTGAGTCCCTTGGGGTTCCTTTCCGGTGGAGACGGGTGGGGCGGGGAACTTCAGGGTTCACAACAAGGGGGTGTAGGAGGTCCAAGAGGGAAGGAGTGATTTCACCAGAGACACCACAGTGGATAAGTGCCTCACCCCGCTTGCAAGCGAGAAGCTTTTGGATTTTCTCGAGTTAATGCACGGTTTCTGGAGTGACGATGGGGAGCCCATGGACCTGCCCCTTTTTCCTCAGGAGAGGCCATTCTCCATGCCAGTTGCCATGCGCCTCTGGGTATTCCTACCCAATCATCGCCGAGTCCTCAGTGGTCGTCTGGTGCTGAAGCCGGTAACCGAGGTTTCCTCGTCCATGCTGACATAAATTTTTGGTTCCCATGGAGCACACACAGGGGAGTCAGGCCTCGTCTCGCCTGGAAATGAGCACTGCCCCTTGCCTCCGAAGCTGCACCGCAGTGTAAGACTCCCTGTCGTGTTGACACAGGGATCTATTACTTGACCTAGAGGTACTCCCTAGAGCTTTCACATGTGCCAGTGTGTCAGTCTTCGAACCTCTTGGTGACAGTCGATGCAGTGCAGGGCAGTCAGGTTCATCTGGAGTAAACGAGGTATTTAGGGATCTTGGGGAATAGTGGCAAGTCACCTGATTCCCCTCTTGACTGTCCTGGTGCCAGTGTCTCCTGTTGGGATGTGAGGGAAATGCTGGGATTACTTTCCCGACAGAGCAGGAATGGGACCCAAATCTGGAGCTCCGCAGGGGATAACGGGGCTCCATTTCATTCGAGGCGGGACCCCAGGTGTTCCTCTCGAGTGGTGACTGGTGTGACTTGGAACTTCTTGGATTACAGCAAAAATGTGAGTGAAAGTTTGAAATCCAAGAGAGAAGGGGTGATTTCCCCAGAGATGCCACAGCGGACAAGGTCCTCACCCCAATTGCAGGGGAAAATATTTTGGCATTTCACAACCTGTGGCTGGGTCCTCTCGAGTTACGACCACGGGGACCCCACGGACTTGCTCCTGTGGCCTGAAGAGAGGCCAGTCTCCATGCCAGTTGCAAGCGGCCCCAGGGAAATCCTCTCCAATCGTCTCAGGGTGTTCAGACCTCGACTGTTGCTGAGGCCGGAGCCTGAGCTTTTTTCGACCGTCCTGACCTAGGTCTTGGGTGACCCCTGAGGCCCCCAGAGAGGAGACAGGCCTTGTCTCGCCTGGACACGTGCATGGATACTTGCCTGACCAGCTGCAGGTGGAGTGTCAGCCACCATGTCGTGTGGGTACAGGGATCTGTGGCTTGGCCTCGCTGTCCAAAGTGCTGTCACACCTGCCAGTGTGTCGGGGGTTGAGCCTCGGTGTGACAGTCACGGCAGTTCAGGGCAGTCAGGTTCATCTGCAGAGGACAAGGCATTCGGGGGTCTTGTGAAATAGTGGCCCAACGCCTGATGCTCCTCCTGACTTTCTTGGTGCTAGCACCTCCTCTTGGCATGCGAGGGAAGCCCCAGGAAACCTTTCCCTAAGGAGCAGGAAATGTGAACATCATATGGAGCTTAGCAGGTGCAAACGGGGCTCCTCTTGAGTCGCAGCGCGTCCCTTGGGGTTCCTCTCTCGTTGAGAAGGTTGGGGCGGGAAAACTCTTAGGTCACAGTGAGGGGGTGAAGGATACCGTCGAGATCCAATAGGGAAGGGGTGATTTTCCCTGAGACGCTGCAGTGGATAATGGCCTGCAACCGCTTGCAAGGGAAACGCTTCTGGTTTTTCTCGAGTTGCGGTGGGGTTTCACGAGTTAAGATGGGGAGCCCACGGACCCGCACCTTTGGCCTCAGGAGAGGCCAGTCTCGGTGCCAGTTGCCAGGAGCCTCTGGGGATTCCTCCCTAATCGTCTCAGGGTGCTCAGACCTCGACTTGTGCTGAGACGGGAGCTTGACCTTTCCTCGTCCGTTCTGACCTAGGTCTTGGGAAACCCTTGAGGTCCCCCAGAGGAGATAGGCCTCGTCTCGCCTGGACATTTGCACTGCTACTTGCCTGACCAGCTTCAGCAGCAGTTTCAGGGCCATGTCGAGCACACACAGGGTTCTGTGGCTTGTTCTCGAGGTCCAAAGTGCTGTCACACGTGCCTGCACGACGGGCATCTAGCCTCGGGGTGACAGCCGAGACATTGCAGGGCAGTCAGGTTCACCTGCAGTGGACAAAGCATTTGAGGTTCTTGGAGAATATTGGCCCAATCCCAGATGCCCCTCCCGACATACCTAGTGTGAGCACCTCCTCTTGGGATTCGACGGAAGACACAGGAAACCTTAACCTAAGGAGGAGGAAATGGTCCCGGCATCTGGAGATTAGCAGGTGTAAACGGGTCTCCCCTTGAGTTGCAGCGTGTCCCTTGGTGTTTTTCTGGTGTTCAGACAGGTGAGGCGGGGAACTTCTTGGGTCACAGCAGGGGTGTGAAGGATTCTTTGGAGATCAAGATTGAAGGGGTGATTTCCCAAAAGACGCCAAGTGGATAAGGGCCTCACAGAGCTTGTAAGTGAGAAGATTCTGGTTTTTCTCGAGTTGTGGCGGGGTTTCTCGAGTTACGACTGGGAGCCCATAGACCCACCCCTGTGGACTCAGGAGAGTCCAGTCTCCGCGTCAGTTGACATACATCTTTGGGTATTCCTCCCCAGTCATCTCCAGGTCTGCGGTACTCGTCTGGTGCTGATCTGGTACCTGAATTTCATCGCCCATGGTCACATAAACCTTGGGTTTTCTTTGGAGCCTCCACAGCGGAGTCAGGCCACTTCTCGCCTGGAGACGTGCACTGATGCTTGACTCCGCTGCTGCAGCAGTGGAAGGCTCCCCATCGAGTGGCCATAGGGATGTGTGATTTGGCCTCGAAGTACTACACAGGGCTCTCACACGTGCCAGTGTGCAAGGCTTCAAACCTCGGGGTGACAGTCGATGCAGTGCAGGGCAGTCAGGTTCTTTTGGAGTGAAGGTGGTATTGGGGTTCTTGGGGAATGGTGGCAAGACCCCTGATGCTCCTCCCAACTGTCCTGGTGCCAGTGTCTCCTATGGGGATGTGAGATGAGCGGTGGGAACCCTTTCCCGACAGAGTAGGAAAGGCACCCTCATATGGAACTCAGTATGGCATAACAGGGCTCATTTTCATTCATGGCGGGAACCTCGGTGTTCTTTTCGAGTGGGGATGGGTGGGGTGGGGAATTTCCTGGGTCACCCCAAGAAGATGAATGAACATTTTGAGGTCCAAGAGAGAAGGCGAAATTTCCCCCAAGACGCCACATCAGACAAAGTCCTCTCCTCACTTGCAGGCGAGAATCTTGTGGTTTTTCTCATGTGGTGACGGGGTCCAATCGAGGAACGAATGGGACCCCAGGGACTCGCTCCTGTGGCCTCAGGAGAGGCCAGTCACTGTGCCAGTTGCCAGGAGCCTCTGGGGATTCTCCCCAAATGTCTCATGCTACTCAGTCTTCAACTTGTGCTCTCGCTGGAGCCGGAGTATTACTCGACCGTCCTGACCTAGGTCTTGGGGTATCGCTGAGGCCCCCACAGAGGAGACAGGCCTCATCTCGCCTGGACACGTGCATGGCTACTTGCCTGACCAGCTGCAGCAGCAGTGTCTGGCATCATGTCGTGCGGACACAGGGATCTGTGCTTTGCCCTCGAGGTCCAAAGTGCTGTCACACCTGCCAGTGTGTGGGGGGTCGAGCCTCGGTGTGACAGTCAAGGCAGTGCAGGGCAGTCAGGTTCATCTGCAGAAGGCAAGACATTTGGGGGTCTTGGTAAATGGTGGCCCAACCCCTGATGCTCCTCCCGACTTTCTTGGTGCTAGCACCTCCATTTGGCATGTGAGGGAAGCCCCAGGAAACCTTTCCCTAAGGAGCAGGAAATGTGAACATCATATGGAGCTTAGCAGGTGCAAATGGGGCTCGTGTTGAGTCACAGCCCGTCCACTGGGGTTCCTCTCACGTTGAGACGGGAGGGGCGGGGAACTTCTTAGGTCACAGCGAGGGGGTGAAGGATACCTTCGAGATCCAACAGGGAAGGGGTGATTTCCCCTGAGACACTGCAGTGGATAAGGACCTCAACTCGCTTGCAAGGGAGAAGCTTCTGGTTTTTTTCGAGTTACGGTAGGGTTTCTCGAGTTAGGATGGGGAGAACACGTACCCGCACCTTTGGCCTCAGGAGAGGCCACTCTCCGTGCCAGTTGCCAGGAGCCTCTGGGGATTCCTCCACAATCGTCTCAGGGTGTTCAGGCCTCAAATTGTGCTGAGACGGGAGCGTGAGATTTACTCGTCCATTCTGACCTAGGTCTTAGGGAACACTTGAGGTCCCCCAGAGAAGACAGGCGTCGTCTCGCCTGGCATTTGCACTGCTACTTGCCTGACCAGCTGCAGCAGCAGACTCAGCTCCATATCGAGCGGACACACAGATCTGTGGCTTGCCCTCGAGGTCCAAAGTGCTGTCACATGTCCCAGTGCGTCTGGCGTCTAGCCTCGGGGTGACAGACAAGACATTGCAGGGCATTCAGGTTCATTTGCAGTGGACAAAGCATTTGAGGGTCTTGGAGAATGTTGGCCCAAACCCAGATGCTCCTACCGCCATTCCTAGTGCGAGCACCTCCCCTTGGGATGCGAGGGAAGACACAGGAAACCTTAACCTAAGGAGGAGGAAATGGGCCCGGCATCTGGAGATTAGCAAGGGTAAACGGGGATCCTCTTGAGTCACAGTGAGTCCCATGGGGTTCCTCTCGCGTGGAGATGGGTGGGGTGGAAAATTTCAGGGTTCACAGCAAGGGGCTGAGGAGCTATTCGAAGTCCAACAGGGAAGGGGTGATTTCCCCAGAGACACCACAGTGGATAAGGGCCTCACCACGCTTGCAAGGGAAAAGCTGGTTTTTCTCGAGTTATTGCCCGGTTTATGGAGTTACGACGGGAGCACATGGACCCGTCACTTTGGCCTCAGAAGAGGCCATTCTCCGTGCCAGTTGCCATGCACCTTTACGGATTCCTCCCCAGTCATTCCCGAGTCCTCAGTGGTCGTCTGGTGCTGAAGCAGGTGCCCGACGTTTCTTCGCCCATGCTGACATAAATTTTGTGGTTCCCATGGAGCACACACAGGGGAGTCAGGCCTCGTCCCCCCTGGAGACGTACACTGCTGCATGCCTCCGCAGCTGCACAGCAGTGTAAGACTCCCTGTTGTGTTGACAAAGGGATCTGTGACTTGACATAGAGGTACTCCCTAGTGCTGTCATGCGTGCCAGTGTGTCAGGCTTCGAACCTCTTGGTGACAGTCGACGCACTGCAGGGCAGTCAGGTTCATCTGGAGTAAATGGGGTATTTAGGGATTTTGGGGAATAGTCGCAAGTCACCTGATTCCCCTCTCGACTGTCCTGGTGCGAATGGCTGTTGTTGGGATGTGAGGGGAATGCTGGGAACCCTTTCCCGACAGAGCAGGAATGGGACCCAAATCTGGAGCTCCGCAGGGGATCACGGGGGTCCATTTCGTTCTAGGCAGGACCCCAGGTGTTCCTCTCCAGCGGCGACTTGTGTGGCATGGAAATTCTTGGGTCACAGCAAGAAGGAGGTCCAAGAGAGAAGGAGTGATTTCCCCAGAGACACCACAGCGGACAAGGTCCTCACCCCGATTGCAGGGGAAAGTATTTTGGCATTTCACAACTTGTGGTGGGGTCCTCTGGAGTTCTGACTGGGACCCCAGGGACTCGCCCCTGTGGCCTCAAGAGAGGCCAGTCTACATGCCAGTTGAAAGCGGCCACTGGGAAATCCTTTCCAATCATCTCAGTGTGCTCAGACTTCGACTGGTGCTGAGGCCGGAGCCTGAGCTTTTCTCGACCATCCTGACCTAAGTCTTGGGGTACCCCTGAGGCCCTCACAGAAGAGACAGGCCTCGTCTCGCCTGGACACGTGCACGGCCACTTGCATGACTAGCTGCAGCAGCAGTGTCAGGCTTCATGTCAAGCGGTAATAGGGATCTTTGGCCTGAGTCCTGGTCCAACCGAGGACTGTCACTCGAGCCAGTTTGTCAGGCTTCGAGCCTCGGGGTGACAGTCAAGGCAGTGCAGGGCAGTCAGGTTCATCTGCAGTGGACAAGGCATTTGGGGGTCTTTGGTAATGGTGTCCCAAACCCTGATGCTCCTCCCGACTTTCCTGGTGCGATCACTTCTGCTTGGGATGTGAGGGAAGCTTCAGAAACCTTTCCCTAAGGAACAGGAAAAGGGACTATTATATGGAGATTAGCAAGTGCAAACGGGTCTCCCCTTGAGTCGCACCGGGTCCCTTGGTGTTTTTCTGGTGTTCAGACAGGTGAGGCGGGGAACATATTGGGTCACAGCAGGGGTGTGAAGGATCCTTTCAAAATCAAGATTGAAGGGGTGATTTCCTCCAAGGCGCCTCAAAAGATAAGGGCCTCACACAGCTTGTAAGGGAGAAGCTTGTGGTTTTTCTCGAATTGCGGTGGGGTTCCTCGAGTTACGACTGGGAGCCCATAGACCAGCCCCTCTGGACTCAGGAGAGCCCAGTCTCCGTGTCAGTGGCCATACGTCTTTGGGGATTCCTCCCCACTCATCGCCAGGTCGTCGGTCCTCGCCTGGTGCTGATCTGGTACCTGAATTTCCTCGCCCATTGTCACATAAAACTTGGGGTTTCTTTGGAGCCTCCACAGTGAAGCCAGGCCACTTCTCGCCTGGAGACGTGCACTGAGGCTTGACTCCACTGTTGCAGCAGTGGACGGCTCGTCATCGAGTGGCCACAGGGATCTGTGACTTGGCCTTGAGGTACTACGCAGGGCTCTCACACTTGCCAGTGTGCAAGGCTTCAAACCTCGGGGTGACAGTCGATGCAGTGCAGGGCAGTCAGGTTCTTTTTGAGTGAAGGGGGTATTGGGGGTCTTGAGGAATGGTGAAAACACCCCTGATGCTCATCCCGACTGTCCTGGTGCCAGTGTCTCCTATGGGGATGTGAGATGAGCGGTGGGAACCCTTTCCCGGAAGAGCAGGAAAAGAACCCTCATATGGAACTCAGCATGGGATAACAGGGCTCATTTTCATTCATGGAGGGAACCTCGGTGTTCTTCTTGAGTGGGGATGGGTGGGTGGGGAACTTCTTGGGTCACCCCAAGAAGGTGAATGACCGTTTTGAAGTCCAAGATAGAAGGGGAGATTTTCCCCGAGACGCCACATCAAACAAGGTCCTCTCCTCGCTTCCAGGCGAGAAACTTGTGGTTTTTCTCAAGTTGTGGCAGGGTCCACTTGAGTTACGACTGGGACCCCCGGGACTCGCTTCTGTGGCCTCAGGAGAGGCCAGTCACTGTGCCAGTTGCCAGGAGCCTCTGGGGATTCTCCCCAAACGTCTCATGCTACTCAGTCTTCGACTTGTGCTCTGGCAGGAGACGGAGCATTACTCGACCGTCCTGACCTAGGTCTTGGGGTACCGCTGAGGCCCCCAAAGAGGAGACAGGCCTCGTCTCGCCTGGACAGGTGCATGGCTACTTCCGTGACCAGCTGAAGCAGCAGTGTCAGGCATCATGTCATGCGGACACAGGGATCTGTGGCTTGCCCTCGAGGTCACAAGTGCTGTCACACCTGCCAGTGTGTCGGGGGTCGAGCCTTGGTGTGATAGTCAAGGCAGTGCAGGCAGTCAGGTTCATATGCAGAGGGCAAGACATTTGGGGGTCTTGTGAAATTTGGCCCAAGCCCTGATGCTCCTCCTGACTTTCTTGGAGCTAGCACCTCCTCTTGGCATGCGAGGGAAGCCCCAGGAAACCTTTCCCTAAGGAGCAGGAAATGTGAACATCATATGGAGCTTAGCAGGTGCAAATGGGGCTCCTCCTGAGTCGCAGCGTGTCCCTTGGGGTTCCTCTCACGTTGAGACGGGTGGGGTGGGGAACTTCTTAGGTCACAGCGAGGGGGTGAAGGATACCTTCGAGATCCAGTAGGGAAGGAGTGATTTCCCCTGAGACACTGCAGTGGATAAGGGCCTCAACCCGCTTGTAAGGGAGAAGCTTCTGGTTTTTCTCGAGTTGCGGTGGGGTTTCTGGAGTGACGATGGGGAGTCCACGGAACCGCCCCTTTGGCTTCATGAGAGGCCAGTCTTGGTGCCAGTTTTCAGGAGCCTCTGGCGATTCCTCCCCAGTCATCTCAGGGTGCTCAGACCTCGACTTGTGCTGAGACGGGAGCTTGAGCTTTCCTCGTTCGTTCTGACCTAGGTTTTGGGGAACCCTTGAGGTCCCCCAGAGAAGACAGACCTCGTCTCGCCTGGACATTTGCACTGCTACGTGCCTGACCAGCTGCAGCAACAGTTTCATTTCCATGTCCAGCACACACAGGTTTCTGTGGCTTGCCCTCGAGGTCCAAAGTGCTGTCACACGTGCCAGTGCGTTGGGCGTCTAGCCTCGGGTGACAGACAAGGAAGTGCAGGGCAATCAGGTTCATCGGCAGTGGACAAAGCATTTGAGGGCCTTGGAGAATGTTGGCCCAATCCCAGATGCTCCTACCGATATTCCTAGTGCGAACACCTCCTCTTGGGATGCAATGGAAGACACAGGGAACCTTAACCTAGGGAGGAGGAAATGGGCCCGGCATCTGGAGATTAGCAGGCGTAAACGGGGATCCTGTTGAGTCGCAGTGAGTCCCTTGGGGTTCCTTTCGCGTGGAGACGGGTGGGGCGGGGAACTTCAGGATTCACAGCAAGAGGCTGAAGGAGCCCTTCGAGGTCTAAGAGGGAAGGGGTGATTTCCCCAGAGACACCACAGTGGATAAGGGCCTCACCCCGCATGCAAGGGAAAAGCTTCTGGTTTTTCTCTAGTTACTGCCCGATTTCTAGAGTTACGACGGGGAGCCCATGGACCCGCCCCTTTTTCCTCAGGAGAGGCCATTCTCCATGCCAGTTGCCACGAGCCTTTGTGGATTCCTCCCCAGTCATCGCCGGGTCCTCAGTGGTCGTCTGGTGCTGAAGCCTGTACCCGAGGTTTCCTGGCCCATGCAGACATAAATTTTGTGGTTCCCATGGAGCACACACAGGGGATTCAGTCCTCATCTCGCATGGAGACGTACACTGCTGCTTGCCTCCACAGCTGCACCGCAGTGTAAGACTTCCTGTCGTGTTGACACAGGGATCTGTGACTTGACATAGAGGTACTCCCTAGTGCTGTCACTCGTGCCAGTGTGTCAGGCTTCAAACCTCTTGGTGACAGTCGACTCAGTGCAGGGCAGTCAGGTTCATCTGGAGTAAACGAGGTATTTAGGGATTTTGGGGAATACAGGGAAGTCCCCTGATTCCCCTCTTAACTGTCCTGGTGCGAGTGTCTGTTGTTGGGATGTGAGGGGAATGCTGGGAACCCTTTCCCGACAGAGCAGGAATGGGACCCAAATCTGGAGCTCCGCAGGGGATCACGGGGCTCCATTTCATTCTAGGCGGGACGCCAGGTGTTCCTCTCGAGTGGGGACGGTTGTGGCGTGGAACTTCTTGGGTCACAGCAAGAAGGTGTGTGAAACTTTGAGGTCCAAGAGAGAAGGGGTGATTTCCCCAGAGACACCACAGCGGACAAGGTCCTCACCCTGATTGCAGGGGAAAGTATTTTGGCATTTCACAACTTGTGGCGGGGTCCTCTGCAGTTATGAAGGGGACCCCAGGGACTCACCCCTGTGGCCTCAAGAGAGGCCGGTCTCCATGCCAGTTGCAAGGGGCCACTGGGAAATCCTCTCCAATCGTCTCAGTGCGCTCAGACCTCGACTGGTGCTGAGGCCAGAGCCTGAGCTTTTCTCGACCGTCCTGACCTAGGTCTTGGGGTACCCCTGAAGCCCCCACAGAGGAGACAGGCCTCGTCTCGCCTGGACATGTGCAGGGCCACTTGCATGACTAGCTGCAGCAGCAGTGTCAGGATTCATGTCAGGCGGTAATAGGGATCTTTGGTTTGAATCCTGGTCCAAGCGAGGACTGTCACACGTGACAGTGTGTCGGGCTTCGAGCCTCGGGGTGAGTGTCAAGGCATGCAGGGCAGTCAGTTTCATCTGCAGTGGACAAGGCATTTGGGGTTCTTTGGGAATGGTGTCCCAAACCATGATGCTCCTCCCAACTTTTCTGTTGCGAGCACCTCCTCTTGGGATGCGAGGGAAGGCCCAGAAATCTTTCCCTGAGGAACAGGAAAAGGTACTATCATATGGAGATTAGCAGGGGCAAACGGGTCTCCCCTTGAGTCACAGCGGGTCCCTTGGTGTTTTTCTGGTGTTGAGACAGGTGAGGCAGGGAATTTCTTGGGTCACAACAGGGCTGTGAAGGATCCTTTCGAGATCAAGTATGAAGAGGTGATTTCCCACAAGATGCCTAAGGGGAAAAGGGCCTCACATGGCTTGTAAGGGAGAAGCTTCTGGTTTTTCTCGAGTTGCGGTGGGGTTCCTCGAGTTACGACTGGGAGCACATAGACCCGCGCCTGTGGACTCAGGAGAGCCCAGTCTCCGTGTCAGTTGTCATACGTCTTTGGGGATTCCTCCCCAGTCATCGCCAGGTCTTCAGTCCTCGTCTGGTGCTGATCTGGTACCTGAATTTCCTCGCCCATGGTGACAGAAAACTTGGATTTCCTTTGGAGCCTCCACAGCGGAGTCAGGCCTCTTCTCAACTTGGAGACGTGCCCTGACGCTTAACTCCGCTGCTGCAGCAGTGGAGGGCTCCCCGTCGAGTGGCCACAGGGATCTGTGACTTGGCCTCGAGGTACTACACAGGGCTCTCACATGTGCCAGTGTGCAAGGCTTCAAACCTCGGGGTGACAGTCGATGCAGTGCAGGGCAGTCAGGTTCTTATGGCGTGAGTCGGTATTGGGCTTCTTGGGGAATGGTGGCAAGACCCCTGATGCTCCTCCCGACTGTCTGGTGCCCGTGTCTCCTATGGGGATGTTGGATGACCGGTGGGAACACTTTCCCGACAGAGCAGGAAAGGGACCCTCATGTGGAACTCAGCACGGGATAACAGGGCTCATTTTCATTCATGGCAGGAACCTCGGTGTTCCTCTTGAGTGGGGAAGGGTGGGGTGGGGAACTGCTTGGGTCACCCCAAGAAGGTGAATCACCGTTTTGAGGTCCAAGAGAAAAGGGGTGATGTCCCCCAAGACGCCACATCAGACAAGGTCCTCTCTTCGCTTGCAGGCGAGGATCTTGTGGTTTTTCTCAACTTGTGGTGGGGTCCACTTGAGTACAATTGGAAACTCTTGTGGCCTCAGGAGAGGCCAGTCTCAGTGCCAGTTGCCAGGCGCCTCTAGGGATTCTCCCCAAACGTCTCATGGTACTCAGTCTTCGACTTGTGCTCTGGCCGGATCCTGAGCATTACTCGACCGTCCTGACCTAGGTCTTGGGGTACCGCTGAGGCCACCACAGAGGAGACAGGCCTCGTCTCGCCTGGACAAGTGCATGGCTACTAGCCTGACCAGCTACAGCAGCAGTGTCACGCACCATGTCGTGCAGACACAGGGATCTGTGAGTTGCCCTCGAGATCCAAAGTGCTGTCACCTCTGCCAGTGTGTCGGGGGTTGAGCCTCGGTGTGACAGTCAAGGCAGTGCAGCGCAGTCAGGTTCATCTGCAGAGGACAAGGCATTTGGGGGTCTTGTGAAATGGTGGCCCCACCCCTGATGCTCCTCCAGATTTTCTTGGTGCTAGCACCTCCTCTTAGCATGCTAGGGAAGCCCCAGGAAACCTCTCCCTAAGGAGCAGGAAATGTGAACATCATATGGAGCTTAGCAGGTGCAAATGGGGCTCTTCTTGAGTCGCAGCACGTCCCTTGGTGTTCCTCTCACGTTGAGACGGGTGGTGCGGGGAACTTCTTAGGTCACAGCGAGGGGTGAAGGATACCTTCAAGATCCAATAGGGAAGGTGTGATTTCCCCTGAGACGCTGCAGTGGATAAGGGCCTCAACCCGCATGCAAGGGAGAAGCTTTTGGTTTTTCTGGAGTTGCGGCGGGTTTCGCGAGTTACGATGGGGAGCCCTCGGACCCACACCTTTGGCCTCAGGAGAGGCCAGTCTCGGTGCCAGTTGCCAGGAGCCTCTGGGGATTTCTCCCCAATGTTCTCAGGATGCTCAGACCTCGACTTGTGCTGAGACGGGGGCTTGAGCTTTACTCGTCCGTTCTGACCTAGGTCTTAGGGAACACTTGAAGTTCCCCAGAGGAGACAGGCCTCGTCTCGCCTGGACATTCGCACTGCTACTTGCCTGGCCAGCTGCAGCAGGAGTCTCAGCTCCATATCGAGCGCACACAGGAATCTGTGGCTTGCCCTCGAGGTCCAAAGAGCTGTCACACGTGCCAGTTCATCAGGCGTCTAGCCTCGGGGTGACAGACAAGATATTGCAGGGCAGTCAGGTCCATCTGCAGTGGACAAAGCATTTGAGGGTCTTGGAGAATGTTGGCCCAAATCCAGATGCTCCTACCGACATTCCTTGTGCGAGCACCTCCTCTTGGGATGCAAGGGAAGACACAGGAAACCTTAACCTAAGGAGGAGGAAATGGGCCCGGCATCTGGAGATTAGCAGGGGTAAACGGGGATGTTCCTGAGTCGCAGTGAGTCCCTTGGGGTTCCTCTCGGGTGGAGACGTGTGGGGCGGGGAACTTCAGGATTCACAGCAAGGGGCTGAAGGAGCCCTTCGAGGTCCAAGAGGGAAGGGGTGATTTCCCCAGAGACACCACAGTGCTAAGGGCCTCACCCCGCTTGCAATGGAAAAGCTTCTGCTTTTTCTCGAGTTACTGCCTGGTTTCTGGAGTTACAACGGGGAGCCCATGGACCCGCCCCGTTGGCCTCAGGAGAGGCCATTCTCATGCCAGTTGCCATGCGCTTTGTGGATTGCTCCCCAGTCATCGCCGGGTCCTCAGTGGTCGTCTGGTGCTGAAGCCGGTACCCGAGGTTTCCTCGCCCAAGCTGACATAAATATTTTGGTTCCCATGGAGCACACACAGGGTATTCAGTCCTCATCTCGCCTGGAGATGTACACTGCTGGTTGCGTCCACAGCTGCACCGCAGTGTAAGACTTCCTGTCGTGTTGACACAGGGATCTGTGACTTGACATAGAGGTACTCCCTAGTGCTGTCACGGGTGCCAGTGTGTCAGGCTTCCAACCTCTTGGTGACAGTCGACTCAGTGCAGGGCAGTCAGGTTCATCTGGAGTAAACGAGGTATTTAGGGATTTTGGGGAATAGAGGGAAGTCCCCTGATGCCCCTCTCAACTGTCCTGGTGCGAGTGTCTGTTGTTGGGATGTGAGGGGAATGCTGGGAACCCTTTCCCGACAGAGCAGGAATGGGACCCAAATCTGGAGCTCCGCAGGGGATCACGGGGCTCCATTTCATTCTAGGCGGGACCCCAAGTGTTCCTCTTGAGTGAGGACGGGTGTGGCGTGGAACTTCTTGGGTCACAGCAAGAAGGTGTGTGAAACTTTGAGGTCCAAGAGAGAAGGGGTGATTTCCCCAGAGACACCACAGCGGACAAGGTCCTCACCCCGATTGCAGGGGAAAGTATTTTGGCATTTCACAACTTGTGGCAGGGTCCTCTGCAGTTATGACGGGGACCCCAGGGACTCGCCCCTGTGGCCTCAAGAGAGGCCAGTCTCCATGCCAGTTGCAAGGGGCCACTGGGAAATCCTCTCCAATCGTCTCAAGGTGCTCAGACATCGACTGGTGCTGAGGCCAGAGCCTGAGCTTTTCTCGACCGTCCTGACCTAGGTCTTGGGGTACCCCTGAAGCCCCCACAGAGGAGACAGGCCTCGTCTTGCCTGGACACGTGCACGGCCACTTGCATGACTAGCTGCAGCAGCAGTGTCACGCTTCATGTCAGGCGGTTATAGGGATCTTTGGCTTGAGACCTGGTCCAAACGAGGACTGTCACACGTGCCATTGTGTCGGGCTTCGAGCCTCAGGGTGACAGTCAAGGCAGTGCAGGGCAGTCAGGTTCATCTGCAATGGACAAGGCATTTGGGGGTCTTTGGGAATGTTGTCCCAGACCGTGATGCTCCTCCCGACTTTTCTGTTGCGAGCACCTCCTCTTGGGATGCGAGGGAAGCCCCAGAAATCTTTCCCTGAGGAACAAGAAAAGGTACTATCATATGGAGGTTAGCAGGGGCAATCGGGTCTCCCCTTGAGTCGCAGGGGGTCCCTTGGTGTTTTTCTGGTGTTCAGACAGGTGAGGCGGGGAATTTCTTGGGTCACAGCAGGGCTCTGAAGGATCCTTTCGAGATCAAGTTTGAAGAGGTGATTTCCTACAAGATGCCCCAGCGGAAAAGGGCCTCACAAAGCTTGTAAGGGAGAAGCTTCTGGTTTTTCACGAGTTGTGGCGGAGTTTCTCGAGTTACAACTGGGAGACCATAGACCCGACCCTGTGGACTCAGGAGAGCCCAGTCTCTGTGTCAGTTGCCATATGTCTTTGGGGATTCCTCCCCAGTCATCGCCATGTCTTCGGTCCTCATCTGGTGCTGATCTGGTACCTGAATTCCTCGCCCATGGTGACAGAAAACTTGAGTTTCCTTTCGAGCCTCCACAGTGGAGTCAGACCTCTTCTCGCCTGGCGACGTGCATTGACGCTTGACTCCGCTGCTGCAGTAGTGGAAATCTCCCCGTCGAGTGGCCACAGGGATCTGTGACTTGGCCTCAATGAACTACACAGGGCTCTCACACGTGCCAGTGTGCAAGGCTTCAACCTCAGGGTAACAGTCGATGCAGTGGAGGTCAGTCAAGTTCTTATGGAATGAAGGCGGTATTGGGGGTCTTGGGGATGGTGGCAAGACCCCTGATGCTCCTCCCGACAGTCCTGGTGCCAGTGTCTCTTATGGGGATGTGAGATGAGCGGTGGGAACCCTTTCCCGACAGAGCAGGAAAGGGACCCTCATATGGAACTCAGCACGGGATAACAGGGCTCATTTTCATTCATGGCGGGACCCTCGGTGTTCCTCTCGAGTGGGGATGGGTGGCGTGGAGAACTTCCTGGGTCACCCCAAGAAGGTGAATGACCATTTTGAGGTCCAAGAGAGAAGGAGTGATTTCCCCCGAGACGCCACATCAGA
>SJYE01004591.1:930180-961500 GCA_006408755.1 Eudorcas thomsonii | reverse complement strand
CGGGCCGGGCGAGCAACAAGCGACGGAGCGGGAGGGACGGGATTGTAGATCCGGCTCCGGGCTCCCAGGGCGGGAGCGCAGCCCCTAGTATTTAAAGAGACAGGCGCTCGCTGGCAGAGCTCGGGTCTTGCTTGCACGGCGCTGAGCCTCCGGCATCCCCGCCTCCGCCCCGCCCACCCAGGCCGCGGGGCTCCGCCCAGGCCACGCCCCCGCTTCCGAGCGGGTTTAAATCCCGCTGGTAAATAACCGAAAGGCTTGTGTGGGCTGGTAGTTTTCGCGCCTTTGTGTGCACCTGAGTATTGGGGACCTTAATTACCTTCTTAGAATAAGACCTGTAGTGGAGTCCGCGCTGCTTACTCCAGTCATGTTTTTCGGAGCTGTGAGCTTTAAAATGAAGTTGGAAAGCAATGGCCACCTGCCAGTTTAGAGAGAAGAGTTTGTTGTTTGTTCTGCCTCTTCATCCCCAGAGTACCTGGAGAGGGAGGAACAGTCAAGTCACTAGAAAGCAAACGGAGTTTTGCTTCTTTCTTTTCTTCCCTAGAATCAATTTTTTGCCAAGAGTCACAAAATAATTTTTACTAGGACAAGTGGAGAAGTACTTCTGTTTAGAGGTATTTCCAGAATAAGTCCTATGAAACTTTCAGGTAGGAAAAAAGAAAAAATTCTCAGAAAGGAAACAAAGCAGAAAGGACTTGGCTAGGGACTTAATTCCAAGACCTAGGCTGTTACTAATGTCCTTCTAAGTTACTACAAAGTAGATTTTTCATAACCTCCATTGTTGTTTTGAGAATTACCGGTTCATTCAGCGGATAGTGAAAGAGGGCATTCAGCTCTGGTGGTTTATCTTGGGGGTAGAGGGTGTAGGAATTGTCTAAATGTCTTTAAATTAAGGACATATTAGCAGAGGCCCTCCGTGAAAGTATTTCCTTCCTGCTAACTTACTGAAGGAAGTGACAGAAGGCCAGTACTGCCTATTAACCTAAACTAGGAGGATACTTCCTCTCTCTCCCCTCCAGGTTGGTTTTGTTTCTTGTATCTAAGATGAAAGTTACCAAAGTGTTTTGTTTTTTTAATAATGGATTGGATTGGGTGGTGGAGGGTTGACACTAAACAGACTTTCACTGAAACACCCAGAGTTAATTCTTGGTGGAATTAAGAATGCAACTCAAGACCTCCTCTACTCTGCTTTCCATCATTGTTTCTTTTGACTCAGTTTTTCCAGGTAACACAATTATTTATTCAGTGTGTATTCTGACCAGTGTTACTATACTGCTATACTCCTACTAAACAGTAACACTACTGCGATCTTTTTTAGTTTGGAGTGTGGAGGAGGAGAAATCAGTCTACTTACGTACTTTTTTGAACACCAACAATCAGTATTGGCAGGGCTGTGATGGAAGTTAGTCCTTCAGCAAGTCTAAGATCACAGTATAAGTTAGACCAAAACCAGACTTCTGTGTGTCTGTTGTGTAGATTAAGTATTTTCTGACCAGCCTCAGGCGTTGTGACCAGATGAGTCCCCTCCCTGGACTTTTTGATAACACATGCTCTGGGAGGTGCTGTTTTACCTGAATAGTTTTTGCCACAAGGAGATCCAACCAGTCCATTCTGAAGGAGATCAGCCCTGGGATTTCTTTGGAGGGAATGATGCTGAAACTGAAACTCCAGTACTGTGGCCACCTCATGTGAAGAGCTGAGTCATTGGAAAAGACTCTGATGCTGGGAGGGATTGGGGGCAGGAGGAGAAGGGGACGACCGAGGATGAGATGGCTGGATGGCATCATGGACTCAATGGAGGTGAGTCTGAGTGAACTCCGGGAGTTGGTGATGATGGACAGGGAGGCTGGAGTGTCGCTATTCATGGGGTCGCAAAGAGTCGGACATGACTGAGCAACTGAACTGATCTGAACTGAAGGTGAAGGTGAAGTCGCTCAGTCGTGTCCGACTCTTTGCGACCCCGTGGACTGTAACCTACTAGGCTTCTCCATCCATGGGATCCTCCAGGCAAGAATACTGGAGTGGATTGCCATTTCCTTCTCCAGGAGATCTTCCCGACCCAGGGATCAAACCCGGGTCTCACACATTGGAGGCAGACACTTTAACCTCTGAGCCACCAGGGAAGCCCAAGAGCTTATGTAAATACCCATTTTACAAGGGAGGAGGGAGAGGAAATGTTAGACTATGAGAACCAATGGCCAGTCATCTCATGTCTGTTAGACTGTGAAACCTCTGCTACCATCAGTTATGGTAGGCCACTTTGTCCCTAGGTGGTACTAGGTAGGCTCCCTGATGGTGGGAGAATCCATAGAAGGACACACTAGTAGGGTAGTTTGGCACAGATCTAATGAGTCACTAAGCAACACATAGTTGCCTAGGTGTCTAGCCTATTGCCTTGATGAGCTCTGTTCACAACAGTGACTCAACAACAGTTCTTCTGTTTTTTGTTTTTTTTAAATAATAAAAGGTCCAATTATTGGACTTTACATAAAGCATTGTTTAAACCTTAAGGGAAGCAAAACAATATTCTTGACGTAACCTGAATATAAAACATTATCTGCGTTTTAAGATACAATCATCTTGAATACAAGCTTGAAAACTTCAATCTATTTTTTTAAAAAGTACTGATAGATTGTTTTATCATCAAAATAGGTATTCAATAAACTCCAAAGTATATAGAACCATCCCAATGTAATGAATTGAAATTACTGTATTTCAACCATGCATTTCTAGTTTTTTTTTATTTGCGTATAATTGCTTTAAAATGCTGTGCTAGTTTCTGCTGTACAACAAAGTGAATTAGCTAGATACATATACTCCTTCCTCGCTCCCACCCCTCCTATCCCACCCCTCAAGAACAGTTCTTGAATTGACCAGCTATAAAGTCTCAGAGGGAACAGGTTCTGAGTTATCTTTATATCTTGATACGTGGCACTCAGTAAGTGCTCGGTAAATGCTTGATGGATGCTTGAGGGGAATTCTTGGACATATCAATAGCCTGTTTCTTGTGTAGCTTCTTCCATAAATGCCTGGTTAGGACCTCCATCTGATCCCCGAGGGCTCTTGGTCAGAGGTTGCAGAATGGCTCCCAGACTTGGCTTTGCTCATCTCAAATGCTTGTTTAATAAACTTAAATTAATCGATAATTTGGAGACTTGGGAAATCTCACCTAAAAATTCAGAGTTCCAGATTTACTTGAAAGTGTCAGTGATATGAGACCATTGGGCCCACATTCCGAGATAGCAAAAAAAAGCTACAGCTGAGCAGAAATTGCCTTTGAGATGAGATGCAGCCTCCAGTTGGCCCCAGTCTCTGTCCTATTCATCTCGCCTTCCTAGTGCCTTGACTGGCCCTGGGAACCTCTGTGTTGGCCACCACTGCCATCCAGTTTTATGCTATACATTGTGTCACTTGATTATATGTAATTCAGCACTTGAACACATAGCATCTAGTATTATCCTTTAATTCATATATTTAAAATATCTTTTCTAAAAAGGGCTTAATTCAAACTATACTTTTTGAAAATTGGCCAGGTACCTGTTAGTCTTAAACACCATTCATTTATTCTGCAAGTATAATAGGCACTGCCTTAGGTTTTGCAGGTATTCACGTCCCCATGAGATACACAGACTCATTAGGACAATATAAAATGTACCACAGGACAGGAAAGTAGAGGATGCTCAGGGGAAGTTTCAAGGCATGCAGATACAGAGGTGAATGTTAAAGTGCCTGCCATCAGGAGCTTGCACTAGCACGGGTGACCAGTCCTAAAATCAACAATGGCATCTATCACTGAGTGACCTATTCATTCTCTTATAAAGGACAATTCAATTGAAAGAAGCTAAGTGACTTCTTCCAACTGGTAAGTAGCATCATCTCACAAGCCTGCTTGATTTCAAGCCCCATGCTCATAACCTCTTTGTTTTAAATAGGGGCAAATACATTATTCAATATTTAAAAATATCTGAGTGTCTGGCTTTACTGGGCTCCAGAGAAAAAGCCATGGATACAGTAGACAAAGTCCTTTCTCTTAATGGCTTTTCGATGTTGATGGGAGGAGACAATTGACAAGTTCAAGTAAATATGTATTCATTTCTGAGAGAGATAAAGGCCATCAAAAAATACACTAGGTGATGGGGTTGAGTAACTGTGGCTACAGAGAGGATGGGGGTTGGGATGGGGAGGTGGGAGGGCCTTTGGATAAAATGGTCAGAGGTAGGCTCATGTAGAAGTGAAACTTGAGCTGGGACTTAAAGGCTGAGAAGGAGGTGGCCTTGGCATTCCTCCATGAGCACCAAGAGCAGAGGAATTGGAGCGCTGAGGAAAAAAGGTTGCAGCTAGAGCATGGTTGGCTTACCATGTGGCTCAGTGGTAAAGTCACCTGCCAGTGCAGGAGGCTTGGGTTCAATCCCTGGGTCAGGAGGATCCCCCGGAGAAAAGAAATGGCAGCACACTCTAGTATGCATGCCTGGGAAATCCCATGGACAGAGGAGCCTGAACAATAGTAACAGCACCGTCAGTGAGAGGGTCTGTTTCGGGTGCCGTTAGAGCCGTGGGAGAGCTTTGGGGGTTTAGAGTTGTCACTGGCCGCCCTATGGGAAGTGGACCATATAGCAATGAGAGAGGAAGCAGGTCCTATATGGGGAGGAAAGGCCTTCCAGCAGATGGAGCCTAGTGAACAAAGGGTGAAGCCCCCAAGGCACCTTCCTCAAGAGCAGCCATAAAGCAACTTGAGTTAGATTTCAATTCTCAGCCATCCTGTGGCTTCATCTTCCCTCACCAGTGACCCAAGTATCACATTCCACACACTTCCGAGGAGGAGGCACTCAATAAAAGCAAGCCGTGTCAAATGCCAGTTAGTCATTCCCACAGTATTCCTGTACTGAGCCAAGGGGAACAATCGAGAATTGTTTCTACCTGCCAAGTTTCCCTGGAATAGGAAATGGCAACCTACTCCAGTATTCTTGCCTGGCAAATCCCATAGACAGAGGAGCCTAGTGGGAAGCAGTCCCTGGGGTCGCAGAGCGACATGACTGAGCGACTAAACAGCAACCTGACAAGGCATCAGCCTCCCTGACTCTGCAAGTGTAGTGGCTGGTATCAATTGAAATGGCCCAGCCCAAGAATGCACAAAACAGGAGCATGGGGGCAGTCATCTGAAGAGGCAGTATGGAATTCTGTTGCGAGGGCTGAGCCCCAGGTTCCTGGCAGCCGCAGATAGCTGAAAGAGTTTGCTGGAAAACAGGTTCCTCCACACCTTCCTTGTGTTGGAAAACTTCCAGACTTCCCTGTGCCTCTGACCCACTGCTGGGGTTTTGTTGAGACATAGGAGGTGAGTGGTAGCAGAATAAAAACATATGACCTGGGTTGACATGCTGTTTGCTAGGTTCTCTCACCTTCTCTCAGCCTCCTCTTCCAGTCTCTAAAGTGGGACTCGTGTTACTGTTTTCCCTCAATTGGGAATCCTTATATGAGACAGTGTATGTGGAAATGCCTGGAAAATCCTAAAGGCCATGTAGATGCCACATGTTATTTAAAGCCACCAAACCCTAGATTAGAGGCATGTTAGGGCCAGATGATTTTAATATGGGGAAACCAAAGGATAGATAACCATTTGTTATGGGTATCATCTTATTAAATCTCCAGTGTGTGCTTAGTTGCTCAGTTGTGTCTGACTCTTTGTGACCCCATGGACTGTAGCCTACCAGGCTCCTCTGTCCATGGGGATTCTCCAGGCAAGAATACTGGAGTAGGTTGCCATGCCCTCCTCCAGGGGCTCTTCTCAACCCAGGGAGCAAACCCAGGTCTCCCTCATAGAAAGCAGAGCCACCAGGGAAGCCCAAATCTCCAATACCAGTACTAAATCTCCATACCAGTGCTGCTTTTTACCAATCCTGTTCTTTTACAGATAGCAAGTCAATGAAGGGGCTTCCCAGGTGGCACTTGTGGTAAAGAATCCACCTGCCAATGCAGGAGACCAAGAGACACAAATTGGATCCTTGGGTTGGGAAGACCCCCTGAAGAAGGAAATGGCCACCCACTCCAGTATTCGTGCCTGGAAAATCCCCTGGACAGATGAGCCTGGTGGGCTACAGTCCATGGGGTCGCACAGTTGGACACGACTGAGCATACACAACACAGCAGATAGAAATACAAAGGCCCAGGGCTAGGAATACTATGGATTGTGAGTGGGAGAAGCTGGATACAAATCCAAATCTGGCTGGCTTCAAGCCCATAGTTTTCACACCACACCAAGTTGCCTAAGGAGGATGAGCATATGTGTTATTCATCCAGATGCTGCCCAGTCTGAGGACCAGGGGGCTGACATATCTTCCAGGTGTAGAGTGACCAACTTGTCCTAGTCTGTCCTGGTTTAGCACTGAAAGCCCCACATGCTCGGCAAACTGGTCCGCTTGGCTGCTCTATCTTGGTGCTCCCTATCCTAGTCATTGCTTTCTCTGCCCCAGAGGGGAGGCAGAAATGTTGCTGAGGGGGATCAAGGAAGGCAAAGGGGGGGAAAGGAGAGTCAGGTGTTTTAGGCCAGACCTCACTCTAAGGGCCACCATCCCCAACAAGGTTATACATACAGCAGCTATGCAAACTGGGGCATCCTATAAAAGAGATGATAAATGTGACAACCTGCTTTGGGCATTCATTATTTTTCTTCTTTTTTTTTACTTGAATTCTTTCCAAGAGGTGAGGGCAGGGCCTGTCTTCCCTTTAAGAGGACTGGCCTGCAGCCACTCCCTCTTTCTTCACCCCCATCCCCCCAGGCTGCCCAACTCAGACTTGAAAACCTGCAGAAAGAGTTTTGCACATTGGCTGCATGATTCCTCCCTCTTTAAAGAAGGGTGCACAGAGGCTGCTGAGTGTCATCCTTTATCTTGACGTCTGCATTTTCTTGTCTTTCCCCCTTTGTATCCCCAAGACAGGCTGTCTCTAGCAGGCTGGGTCAGAGCTAGTCTGCCCTGCAGGTTAGGGTGTGGAGGAGATGCCTTGAGAAGGGGTCAGGGACTGTCACCCACCCCAAACCATCAGCTCTCCCTGCATTAATCCTGTTCCTAAATGGTGAGAAAGCTTCTAACCCTTTCCTGGAAGAGGGCTCACCAGTTGGAAAAACACCAAGGCTTGTACCTCCTGGAAGCTGGCTGTTTTAGGATGCCTCTGATATCCTACGGTTGATGTTGAACCGGAGTTTGATTTGTGCTCGGGAGTCTGAGCTTGTAGCTGGGCTCCTGCAGAAGCCTCATGAAAGATGCATTTCAACCAGGCAGTTCCAGGGGAGAGACCAGCTTAAATTACAGCTCTATGAATCCAAATATTGGCATATCTGCAAATCCAAATGTAAGGAATTAAAAAGAAAAATCTAAATTCTAAGAATCTTATTTGGCACTTCCTGTGCAAGAAGGAAAGGATGAGCTATTTAGAGAAGAGACAAGGCTGTCAATAACAAGAGAAGCTTCAGCAGAGCAAACCCCACCTTCTTTTCTCTCTTTGGCCATTTTTCAGGTGGCTCAGATAGTAAAGAATCTGCCTGCAATGCAGGAGACATGGGTTCGATCCTTGGGTTAGGAAGATCCCCTGGAGGAGGGCATGGCAAACCACTCCAGTATTCTTGCCTGGAAAACCCCCATGGACAGAGGTGCCTGGCAGACTACAGTCCGTGGGGTCACAAAGAGTCAGGCACGACTGAGAATGAGCAACTAAGCACAGCGCATGCTTCTAGGGAAGAAGAGCCTCAACGAGAGAGGAAGACAGTGTTTGTTCAGCACAGTTTTCTGCAGAACTGTCTAAAGAGACCACCCCACCCAGTAATTGGGATGTTGGGCTCACCATATCTGGTTGGTCTGTTTCTGTCTTCTTTCCTCAAATCACTTCTAGGCCTGGGGCTAAGGGAGTCCCATTGAGGACTGACCTCCCCATAGTCTGTTCACAACATAGCAGCCTCCAGCAATCCTGTGAGACTGGGAACTTAGCCATGTCATTCTTCTGCTCAAAACTCTCTCATGGCTCCCCATTTCCCTTGGAGGAAAGCCAAAGTCCTAAACCTGAACCTGGCCTCTGTACTGTAATACCCAGTTAAATCTCAGAGACAGATTTGGGGTGAAGTCAAAAAGAATGGCTTTATTGCTTTGCCAAGCAAAGGGGACCATGGCAGACTAATGCCCAAGGTAGCGAGGAGTTTTATAGCAATGGTTCAAAGAGCACATGATCAGCTGGTGGACAGTCTTCTGATGGGTGGGGTGGAGGTAAGTGAGAGTCAGCATCATCAACCGTCTAGTTCCAACCAGCCTGGGTTCTGTGCGCTTGCAGACAGCACACTGTCACTTCAGTGTCTCCAAAACAGCTCAAAGATGTGTGTGTCCCTTGATGGAGAAGGAGGACCCTGCCCCGTTGTTTCTCTTGACCTCTGGTTCTCCCCTTGCTTCTGCATCTCCTCTTTTCCTTAATTAACTTCTGTTTGAATCTTCCCATTGGAACTTAGTGAAGAGCATGGGGGCTGAATGAAGCCTATTTCCTGTAATCAAAGAAATGGGAGACACAGGTTTTTGTGCCCAGGAGCCCCACAGGGTCTTGCTTGGTTTGAGTCCCTAAAATAGCCCCACAGCCCTGCCTGCCTCCCCCATTACCTCTGATGCCCCCTCGCTCACACCTGCAGATACACTACACTGTCTTGCTGTTCCTCCCCCGTGGCTGGCATGCGTTCCCCCCATGTCCTCAGCATACTCTGTTCCTTCTGCCTGCAACAGTCTTCCCTCAGAAAACTTCATGGCATGCTCTTCAGTCTTGCCTCGGATGTTAGCTTCTGGGTGAGCTTCCCCTGACAGCCCTATTTAAAATTTCAAATGTCCTTTTATATATACTGTTCCTTGGTGGGGGGGTACAACCTAAAAGTTGAGAATTAGGTTTTATTCCCACAGACTTGCTGAGGACTTAAGCCCGGGAGGCAACCTCTCATATAGCTCTGAGGGACAGTTACAAAAATGGTGAAAGTGGAGCCAAGCTAGATAGGAGCTTCTGCAGCAAAACCTAGGCAGTCAGAAACCAAAAGGTTACTGTGAATTAAAGAAGAACGGAATATCTGAAGTTAATGAATTTCACATTTTTCTATTTAAGGGAAGATCCAAAAGCCTGGGCTCATTGAGATCCTTCTTTTAATATGCACCTTAACTATGTACGGACAATATCCCTTTGTTTGTTGTTTTCCTTCCTGAATCCCCTCAGGGTGCAGAGCAGAGCAGCTGCAGTGGCTGATGGCTTGATCTCTGCAACATCTTTGTTTACTGATATGGCAGGAGACATTTTTCATCCACAGTACCCTTTTCCCCCCTTTCCTCCTCTCTCTCTCTCACTTACTCAACTCACTTATCACCTTTTAGTATTTTATATATTTTGTATATTTGGGGGTTTCTGAACTTCCATGTTGAAGGATCTAGCATCAAGGTCAGAGAATTCACGGGGCTGTTATAAACAAACAGGATGCCGCTGCTGCTGCTAAGTTGCTACACTCGTGTCCGACTCTTCACGACCCCATGGACTGCAGCCTTCCAGGCTCCTCCGCCCATGGGATTTTCCAGGCAAGAGTGCTGGAGTGGGATGCCATTGCCTTCTCCGAAACACAGGATAGTACTAGCTAATATTTAGAGTGCTTACTGTATCTAGCACCATCCTAATAGCTTTATATGCATTCACTCATCTAATCCTCACCTATGAATGAGGTAGGCATTTTAGGAATCATTGATATTTTAAGAATCACTGAACTAAAATGGACAAGAATGGGCCAATTTAATTCAGATGACATTGTATCTACTACTCTGGGCAAGAATCCCTTGGAAGAAATGGAGTAGCCCTCAGAGTCAATAAAAGAGTCCAAAATGCAGTACTTGGGTACAGCCTCAAAAACAGCAGAATGATCTCAGTTTGTTTCCAAGGCAAACCATTGAACATCACAGTAATCCAAGTCTATGCCCCAACCACTAATGCCGAAGATGATGAAGTTCAGTGGTTGTAAGAGCAACATTTTACAGAATCAAATGCAGAGGAATAGTCTGTTTATGCATCTTGTTGATGGCAACACAGCTAGTGATTTGCAGAGCCAAGATTCAGGTATAGGACAGTGCCTTGGAGTGGAGGGTAACTTCCCCCTACCCACCTTGCCCAAGATAGCAACCCATATGGCTGAGTTCCCCTCTCTTCATACTCCACGCTTCTCTTGGCCCCATCTGTGGGTGATGAAGCCATTGCCTTTGCATTCATTCACAAGTCTGACTTTTCATCATCCATCTTGGCCTTATTTTCTGCCAGTTTCCCAGTCACCCTCTATGTCTCAGCCACTCCAGTCCTTGGTTTATCTCACTCTTCACAAAGCTAAATTTCTCTCATTCTTTCTGCTTCCAATTAAGTCAAGTCTTTAGAGCAGTGGTACCCAGCCTTTTTAGCACTGGGGACCAGTTTTGTGGAAAAAAATTTGTCCACGGACTGGAGTTTTGGTTGGGGATGGTTTCAGAATGATTCAAGCACATTACATTTATTGTGCACTTTATTAGTACTATCACGTCACCTCCATCTCAGATCATCAGATATTAGATCCTAGAGGCTGGGAACCCCTCCTTTAGAGAGAGCTTTGCTAACCAGCCTGCTACCCACCTCACTCGTTTTCAGCCTCTTCTTGTTTACTAAAATGCCTATTACAGTACCAATAGCTAGTGCTTAGTTGCCCAGTCGTGTCAACTCTGTGTGACCCTGTGGACTGTAGCCCACCAGCCTCCTCTGTCCATGGGATTTCCCAGGCAAGAATATTGGAGTGGGTTGCCATTTGCTCCAACAGGGAATCTTCATGACCCAGGGATCAAACCCCTGTCTCTTTTGTCTCATGCATTGCCAGGCGGGTTCTTCAGCACTTTGTGCCATCTGGGAAACCCATCACAGTAGCGATGCTATTTGCTTATTTGCTCATCACTCCCTGTTTCTCCAGGAACTCAGACTTTGACATGTCACGGTCACACCCTCAGTGTCCAATGTCATGTCCTGCACACAGTAGAGGCTTAACAAATATGTACTGAATAAATGAATCCTTCTTTGGATTTCCCTGATACTCTTATCCTGTATGTGTCAAGTGAAATATTTCTTCAAAAAGTGATTTTGAGTTTTAGGGATGTGCTCGGGTTTGCAAAACTAAGGTGTTAAGTAGTACCAGGAGGAAGCTTGAGGGAGTAAAGTGGGTCAAGGAAAAGAAATTTAAAAAAAAAGAAGAAGAGGAAGAGGAAAGCAATAAGGGCCTATTAAAGAGAACAAAGAAAATAATCTGCTAAAGTTCATTGCATGAGGGGTTGATTCCAGTTGACTAAATGAGTTATTTGACTGCCTTCAATTCAAAATAATCCTTGTACCAAAGTGGCCTCTTTGAGGGTAGTATATTCTGTCACTCTTCATTATGAACTAGCAAAAAGATGAGGTCCTATTCTCCGAGATGGCAGGGGGATTTATTCTGTGCCAGATACTGTGCTAACTACTTGTAATCATTACCTGGTCAACATTCCTCCCAACTTCAGAGAGTGGGTTCTATTATCACCCTAACTCCCATTTTAGAGCTGGGAAGGTGAAATGTAAGAGATGACTTGTGCCTGTCACAGAGCTGGCAAGTCATTCAACTGGATATGTTAATGCAAATTCATGTGTCTGATGCACAAAGAGGTCAAACAAACCAAAACAACCGAAATTGGAGCAGAGAAAGTTTTATTGCAGGGCCAGGCAAGGAGATGGCTCCTGTCCTAAGAAGCCGCCAGCTCCCCCCAAGAGTTTTGGCAAAGCATTTTCAAAAGCCAGGTGAGGGGTGGGTGGTCACAGGGTACCAGAAAAGATTGTACACAATTCTCTGATTGGCCAATAAGGAAACGAGGTGGTGTCACAGAGGTGAACTTTATCGGTCCTTAGGCTACAGGAGGCCTGGAGCTATCAAGTAGTTAACATCTTCCATTTGGTGGGGGTTTTAAAATGTGCAAAACAACTCAGGAAATTTGCATCAAATACTATTATATCAGGGTTTCCCAAGTGGTGCAGTGGTAAAGAATCCAGTTTTGATCCCTGGGTCAGGAAGATCCCCTGGGGGTAGGAAATGGCAACCACTCCTGTAGTCATACCTGGAAAGTTCCCTAAACAGAGGAGCCTGGTGGACTACTGTAGTTCACAAGTTGCAAAGATTCGAAGAAAGATGTTTGAGCACACACACATACACACTATTATTATCAAGGTATTCAAGAGAGGAGTTAATAGAGGATATGGGAGAAGCCCTGTCCTGGGAAGGCCCTATAAGTTCCCATTTGATTACAGATATGGACTCAGGCATGTCTGTATCCAAGCCCCACTAGACATGTCCTCTTTGCATTCCAACCACTGCGTGTCCCACCGACACACAGTTTGAAGCAAAATGCAGCCATTAACTCAATGTTTCCTTTTCCTCTTCCTCCTCCTTTAACTGGGTCATGATTCTCCCAGCGCAGTTAAGTCCAAGGGTTTCAGACAGGTTTCTGAGAATTTAGCACATGCATAGTGATTGCAGAAACAAACTGATGGAAGATGGCCCCACTAGGAAAAGGAACCTGAACTTTCCATATAAAGATGGCCCAGGGAGAGGGGAAAAAACAACCTCGGGACCCTGACTAATTTGACAAATGAATGTACTACCATGGGAGGGTCTGAGTCATTAGAGCTTTGGGGATGTGCCAACTAAGATAAATAAATCAGATTTCAGCCTGTTGTACTGAATCACTACTTCCCTGCAGGCACTTAAACACAGCACTAACCTGAGCATGGTGTCTGCCACTTTGGCAAGGTCAAAAAGATTTCTTTCCCACCAGGGGAATTTTCCCTTACCTGGCAATTTACAAATTTCTGTTCCCATGGTGAAGGACTAGATCAAAACTTATCAATACCGACCTCAGTCCCTCAGTCCTTTTCCTTCCTCATCCTCAAGCCCCAGGGCCTTCTGCTTCCTGAGTTATTATGTAAATGACTTACAGGCAGAATCTAAAATCCTCTACCAGGAACCATCCCACCTTGACAATCTCTAGTTAACTGGATTTCTGCTTAACCGAAGGTTCCTCCTTGTTTCAGGCCTTGTTAGTGAAAATCTTTCTAAACTGTGTTAGTTCACTCACCTGCCTAAGTTTCTGGAGCAGAAAGAAAATAATTACATTTTTGCTTGATGATCAGACATATTGCAGTGCCTTGGGGCACTATTCTGCATAACAGTTTGGATTAAAATTTCACTGTACTTGTCGACTTTTGTGAGAAATGGGGCCCTTAGCTGTTCTAAGTTGAAGAGGAAATTTTAATTTAATTTTGTTGAGAGAAGCATCTTGCTTTCTCTATGCTTAGCAGAGTATCAAGGCATTTCCTCAGAAATGGTAAGTCGATGAATGTCTGATGTGAATTTATTTTATTGCTGTTCGTTTTTTTTCCCCCCCTAATAATAATTGTATCTGCTCGACTGATCACTAGGGATGGTTCCAGGTGTTGTGCTAAGCGCTTTACATGCTTTATATCATTGTATCCCTGCCACACAGTGAGTGGGCTTTGTGCTGTGTGTATTCAGTTGTGTCCAACTCTGGTGGCTCCATGAATGGTAGGCCCCTAGGCTCCTCTGTCCATGGTATTTTCCAGGGAAGAATATTGGAGTTGGTTGCTATTTACCCTACAGATAAGCCACAGAGAGGTTGAGTGACTTGGCCAACGTTCCAAAACTAGGAAAGTGCAAACTAGGATCCACATTACTTGAGGAGCCTTATGGATGGTAGTCTCCATCTGCATATGAAGCTATATAGAAAGGAATGACCTTAAAACCATAAGGAAATGGAAACTACACGAAATGAGAATTGAGGTGGGGCAGACAGATACGCACAGGTACCTCTACCCACACCTACAGACATACACACACACAGACCCACAAGCACCCTGGTCCTAGACTCCCAAGGATAGAGTAGTAGTTTAGAGATGCAATTTTTAAATAATCTGCAAAAAAAAAAAAAAGGGCCAGGTTGTTTATTTTATAACTTACGGCTTTTTGTGAACTGATACTCGTAAAATAACATAGATATAAATCATTAGAAGAATGAAGTAAGAATATAATAAAATGACCTTCAAGACCAATTTGTAAAATAATTATTAGCTTTAGCATACATAAAATAAAAGTCAAATAGTTATAAAATTTCTACCAGCTCAGTCTCGATTTCTGTTCTCCTTTCTCTATGGACAGCAGTTGGTGGATCTACAGAGGTACTCATATTTTCACTTTGCAAGGCTAGGTCAGACCAACCTTTGCTTCTCCAATGCTGCTGCTGCTGCTGCTGCTAAGTCACTTCAGTCGTGTCCGACTCTGTGCGACCCCATAGATGGCAGCCCATCAGGCTCCACCATTACTGGGATTCTCCAGGCAAGAACACTGGAGTGGGTTGCCATTTCCTTCTCCAATAGCGGTTACCAATAGGCAGGCAGTATGGGCCTCACCTGGGAGCTGAGCATGCTGGGAAATGNCCCCCCCCCCCCCCCCCCCGGCCTCCAATTGGTTGAACCAGGATCTGCATTTCAACAAGATCACCACTCCAGTATTTTTTTCAGGGGAAATTCCGTGGACAGAGGAAGCTGCCAGACTACAGTTCTTGGGGCTACAAAGAGTCAGACACAACTTGGCGTCTAAACAACAACAGGTGATGCTGGTGAGTGTTAAGTCTTGGGAAGCAGTGATTTAGAACAGACTCAGAAGTCTGACCACTAGAATTAGAAGTGTTCTAAATGAGATCTCTATCTCTCATATCTATGTGACCTCGGGAAAATTACTTAACAGCTCTGTGCTTCTATTCCCTAGTTTTAACAGTACATCTCCTTCTGGGCTCTTGTAAACTCTGCCAGGTAATGGGCCTGGCAGATAAAGGGCAAATGAGAGAGTGCCCAGTGGAGCCTAGCACTGTATAAGGTAAGGATGCCAAAGCTACTGCTGTTATTGCTAATGATTTTTTAAAAAACATTTCTTTTCTTTTTTTTTTAGGCCATCCTGTTGTTTTTGAGACAGACGCACTCAGGCTAAAGACATTTACTTGGATGTTTGATGTTTAATTAATTGTAGGCCCTCATGGAGGGCTTCCCCACCCACTTTCTCATCCAGGTCTTTTGGCCTGGGCCTACTGATGCTACTTAGGCCCACTTGGGCAGTTTCCTCACCCTGGTCAGCATCATCTATTGGTACTAACTGTCCTGAACAAGGTGAGTCTACAGGAGTAATGGGGTGAAAGCTGATGGGTTCTGATGTTCCAGGCTATCGAGGACAGAGCTCACTAGGGCCTGGTGGATATTTCAGGCCCTGGTCGAGAGGGGAGGAGCAGTTCAGCTGGGAGAAGAGACATGCCCTGGGTGGTGGGGTTTCTGTGACAGCAGGGATGCTGGTTGCTCCCATCTTTTGTCTTTTGTTCCTTCTACAGATAAAAGCCAGTGTGTTCTCTAGTGAGATGGATGCTTCTATGAACCTGGGGCTAGGAAAAGGCAGCAAACAAAAGTGAACAGTCAGTGTTTCCTGAAGATTTACACAGAAACCTACCCACAGATGAAGGAATGCTGGATTTATAATAGGGGTGGCATCACTTGTTCTTGTGTGCTAAGATAAGGGTAAACAAACCTCGTGCTGTGATATAAGTCCCTATCTGTAGAAGCCAGGAAAGATTCCCTGCCCTGTTGCTGAACTGTGTGCCTGACAGTTTATCCTCAGAGGCTTGTTTTAGGACACTTCATCTGGAGGTCACATCGGGCCCGCATGTGAAAGGTGGAAGGACATGCCTGGGTGCAGAGGAGGGCGAATCCTCTGTCCTGCTCATCTAGAAGCTCAGAAATGGAAGCACCTGTGGCAGAGGCTAGAGTATTTGAAAAATCCTGGAGAGGAACTGGGTGGGGAATCAAGTGACCCTGTGGGCCTGGGCTTGATCGAGGAAATATGCCAGGAAACCTGTGTTTCCACTCTTGACCTTGGTCTAGCAGTCACACCCACCCTAGACCCACCTCTGCCTTTTATTTTGTCAACAGCAGGTAGATAAATGCTCTCTAGTTTCCAGTTTTTCATCTCACCTCCAGAGAAGGACGCCTACACTGACCCGTAGGAACTGGCTGGCTGTCTCCACCATATCTCCTGCCTCTAGAGGACAAAGGCAGTGCCCTGATCATCTCTGTATCCCTTATGTGTAAGCTTTCTACATGTGCTAGTAAAGTTTACAGAAAAAGAAAGAAAGCCAGAGCTCTGAGGGTGAATCTCTTTTAGAAATACAGGAATGTAACAAAATTTGGAAAAATGATCATTCTTCTATGATATTTGGGCTTCCCAGGTGGCTCAGTGGTAAAGAATCTGCCTGCCAATGCAGGAGACTTGGGTTTGATTCCTGGGTGGGGAAGAGCTGCTGGAGAAGGAAATTGCAACCCTCTCCAGTATTCTTGCCTGGGAAATCCCATGGGCAGAGGAGACTGGTGGGCTACAGTCCATGGGTCACAAAGAGTTGGACACAACTGAGTGACTAAACAACAACAACATATAATATTTACTCTTTCGTGTTCTGTCTTTTAAAAAATAATCCTAATCAATCTATATGTAATTATTATTATCCCACTTTGCAGATATTGAAACTGAGTCTCCAGATCCAAGAGAACACAGCTCTCATGTAATAAAGCCAGGATTCAAATCTACTAATGTAGACATCCAACCCTGCTTTGTCCAAGCTGATTCTAGAGACACCATCCCAGGTCCTCTGGGATGTGTTCCTTTGGCAATTTCCCTGAGCCTAGGCCTGGGCCCCATGTTTCCCCATTTTTTTTTTTTTTTTGGCGGGGAGGGGGGAGAAATCAGTCTTTTTAAAAAAAAATATTTATTTTTTAAATTGAAAGATAATTGCTTTACAAAATTGTGTTGGTTTCTTCACATTTGTTAAACTGCAGGAGGAACGGACTAAGACCCCACAGGATGCTTGTCCAGCGAGTGTGAGAAAAGGAGACATATATGCGTGTCCATGAGCACACACACACACACAGCCATCAGGAGAGCAACTGCATGCAGTCAGACACACACAGACAGGACAGGACTCCTTTATATTGCAGAAAATATCACTCAGATTATCAGTCTTCCCCTGTGTCAAACTCGGCAGATTATCAAGATTTCTTATTAGTCTTATTAGTCATGCTTTCCATATTCCTGGTATAAGCCGTGTATAGTATACTACATCTTGTAGAAAACAAAGGATGAGATACATAGACACACACACACACAATGTTTTTTCCCATGATTTTTCCACATTTAGGCTATGTCTATAAGTTTAGCTGAAAAGCTCATGAGCATGATTGCCTCTGAGTAGGAACCTAAGGGCTAGAGGTGAAAAGAGAATCATTTTGCATTACCTTCTTTTTTTTAAATATTTAAACCTTTTAATTATGGATGTGGGTTCCTTATTCAAAACAAACAAAAAAACTATTAAAAAAAAAAACAAACAGAAAAACAGACTATGTTCCCATGTCTATATTGTACTCTGATATTTCTAAATTGAGTCCTGTGAGTGAATGGTCGTTTCTGAATGTGATTAACTCTGAGAGCATTTATGATAGGTTGGAGGCTGTTTATGTTTCAGTGTAGAGAAGCAGATTGATGGAAGACCCTTGGAGGTGAGGAGGATGGAAATGCTCTAAGGGAGGTAAATTTCTCCAGCCTCAGCCCGGAAAGGCCAGATTAACCACTAGGGAGTGATGAGTGTCAGTACATTCCAGTAAATCAGGTAAGAAATAAGATAGACTCTTCATCTTGACACATGGCTGAATTGGAATATCTAGGAGTATTGGGAGATTTGAATTGAATTTAGGGAGTTGTGTTTTTTTTTAAGATAAGATGACTGTGTACACCAGACATTTGTTTCCATGGCCACATAACTGAGATGCAGACTTTAAAAGGACTAGCTGACTTTGTTCAGTACCTGTATGTAGTAGAACAGTGAGTAGTCATTTTGTTGATCTCATCACATTTAACCTTTAAAGAATCATATCAAGTAATATCCCATTTTACCTGTACAGAAATTAGGACCCCAAAGAGTTAGGAGTTGAT
The DNA here is from genome assembly GCA_006408755.1 of Eudorcas thomsonii. Classification (NCBI taxonomy): domain Eukaryota; kingdom Metazoa; phylum Chordata; class Mammalia; order Artiodactyla; family Bovidae; genus Eudorcas; species Eudorcas thomsonii. The sequence goes on along the minus strand of SJYE01004591.1, from coordinate 943,385 downwards.
CAACTGGCCCAAGATGTCGCAGATAATATGGCAGGGTCACAGTATGACATTAAGGACTCTGACTCCAAACCCTTGGCTCTATCCAACACTGACTGGAAGAAAAGGAGCCAGGGCTTAATTATCCACAAGAAGCTGGCAAATAATTATCTTAAGGTAGTGGCTGTCAGACCCTAGCTACATCAGAATCTCCTACAAAGCTTGTTAAAATACCCTACCCCCATGGTTTGGATTCAGTAGTTTTGGGCTAGGGCCTGGGAATTTGCATTTCTAACAAGTTCTCAGAAGATGCTGATGCTCTGGTCTGTGGGCTCCACTTTGAGAACTAATAAAGTAAAGAGATTAGAATGGGGCCTCTTAAATCTTATTTGCTGTTTTTAGGGTCCAACATGGGAACAAGGCAATTACCTGCTATTTATTTCTAGTATGTTTGTTTTATTTTTATTTTTTTTAGATTTTGATAAAATACTTTTTGGAAGCATCCACTATCTCATTTATTTTCAGGGAGAAAACAGAAATGACTTTGTGTTTACAGGCAAATCAGAGGTTAAGGGGGATCAGGCACCTTAAGGTGTACAGTTCAGAAGTAGCCAGAGGACTCCCCAGAGAAAAGGCCCAGTCACTAGTCAGGACTCTTCTGGTCACAAATGACAAAAATCTAACTTAAATCATTTAAAATTTTATTTGGCTGTGTGTAATAGAAGCTCACTTTACACACGTGTCTTGGAACCAAGTTTCTGATTTTGTTGTACAATAACCCATCTGGAGTTAGATGGTCATTGGCATTGCTTTAGAAGCTCAGTAGTATAAGTTCTGATATCTCTTTCTTATTTTAGTTTTTACTCAAGGCTCATTCACTCTTTTTTTTTTTTTTACTTATTCACTCAAAGTGGCTGCTATGGCTCCAGCCATCACATATGTGTTCTAGTAAGAAAGAAGGTAGAAAGTGGAAGAGGTATGGTCCATGTTATTAATTGTTAATATCTTTCTTTAAGGTTTCAACTGTGACACATTACCATATAGAGCTGCAAGAGAAATGGACAGAGTAGTTAGTTGCATATATTGCATCCCTGCACAAAATTAGGATTTTGTAGTCAAAGGAAAAGGAGTGATTGGCAATTAGGAAGGCATTTAATCCTACACAACAAATTGGACAAAATGGGGAATATATTACCTTTATGAGAAAAGCAAGAATAAAGTACTTTCAAGAAGGCTGTATGAGTCAGCTTTGTCTTCATAACAAGCCACTTCAAAACCTAGTGACTTTTAAGTTTAAATTCAGACAAACATTTACTTGATGATGAATCTGAATTGGTGAATTGGGCTGGGTTCATCTGAGAAATTCATCTCTGTTCCATGTGGTGTCACCTGGGCGTAGTGTTACTGCTGTGACCTTAGCTAGATGGCTGGGATATTTGGGTCACCTGGGCTTTTCTTTTACCTTCCATCATGGCATGAGTGGGACCAAATGGTTTATGATGATCTTTTTCATGTCTAGCAACTGTTGCTGACTTTTGGCTGGGTCATCTATCTCCAGCAGGCCAGAAGACCAAGTTCTGAAAGCAGCAAGAGAAAGTGTAGGTCCCAGTGTGCAAGTGCTTTCCCAGCCTCTGCTTGCATTGCTTATGTGATGTCCTATGGCCAAAGCAAGTCACTTGGCCAAGACTCGACCAAGTTAATGTGGACAAGGACTATGCAAGGTTGTGTGTCCCAGGAGGCATGGCTTATGGGGCCCATTATGTATCAATCTACCAAATATACCCGAGACCAAGGACCAGGATGTCTCCTTATCATGTCTTTGCCTTTCTCTGCAGGTTACCTTCATTCCTTTACACAAAGCACTTGCCCATATCTGGAATCCAGGGATCACTTCTTCAGCTTCCCACAAAAACGGAACAGACGTTTCCTCTTTAATTGTATTCTGAAAATCACTGGGAAGAATCTTAATTGGCCTGCTGTGGGTCAGATGCTAAACTCAGGGTTAACCAATTGGGATATGATCATTGGCGGTTCCCAGTGGAGCCTCATATTTGGCCAGAAGTTGCAGAAGGGGAAATTTTAAGAGACACCATTCTAAAAGTGAATTGAGATCCCATTAAGAATAATGGAGATATACTAACCAGAAAAGACAAATAGCTGTGCAGTGTTGGGAGGAACAATCGAACAGAAAACTTCACAGACTCTCTTTTAGGATTTTTTTTTTTTAATATTTATTTGTTTTGTTAGTTGGTTGGGAGAGTATGGATTTAGTAAAAACTTAAGCTAATTTAAGACTTAATTTCTATTGTTTTTCAAAACATTACTTTATTAAACCAATCTACATATTTTCTTTGAAAAAAGTGCAGATCAACATCCACCACTGGCCCCCATGGGAAGATTTATGAGTGTTCTTTGTGGCAAACATACAACAGAGATTACATTAATTGTCACTCACCTCCCCCTGTGATTGTGTTGGGAAAGCAACACAAAAAGTGAAAGACTTGTGTCTTTAATTGGCATATTGGTCACATCAATGAGGGTCTATTTTTTCCCTCCAATCCTGTTAGGAATTTAAGAGCATGCTGACAAAGTTCCATATCTGGATTTGTGAATATACAACATTTCTGGCAAAGTGAAAATGCTGGGATCACCTCTCTAGCAGGGTGTCTGATGGAGGCATTCCTGATGAGTGTCACCAAGGATCCCAAGCATGAGTGGAGTGTAAGGGTGCCCTCTTGCTTTTTAACTGGAGCGAGGGACAGTTAAGAGAGGCGACCACTGGAAGTGTCGGAAAGCAGAGAGATGCTGGCCTTTGGGGGAATGCTCCCACAAATAGTAGAGATTCCTGAAAGGCTTTGAGAGAGGCTCTACTGGTAGCCGTAGCGATGCTGGGTTTCTCACATCCCTGCTGCCGGAGAGTGAGTTTGTTCCCGGTTCCCAGGGGCCTTAGCTGGTGCAGCCTGGCTTCTTTCAGAAACCTTCTAGACAGAACTCCTGCTCAGAAGCACTTCATTAATTGGTAGAACTTGCTCCTCACTGTCTTGATGCCCTGTGGCGTTTCACAGGCACCCCCCTTCTGCCCAGCAAACCTTTGCCTGTAATTGTGGTGTCACCACTTGTAGTTAACATGCTCTGGTTTGCCTTCAAGGGGTTGTTCAGTTCTCCTTTGGATTCTTTGCTGGCAATTAGGGTGTGTTTATCAGCAGGATTGCTGAGGAGTCTCTGGGCTGTGACTTTGAATATGAAAACTGTCTGTTATCATGTATATCCAGTTCAAAATTCATGCTCCTTTCTCTCTGCATTCCTTAGTCTGATCTCCCCTACCACTGGTCCTGAATGGGAATTTATGAAAGATACTTGGGCCCTAACAGTGATTTCTCACTGAAGGTAGTGGACAAGCCATTAAGAGAAAAGCTTCAATCTGGGAAACTGTGCAGAGGTCCATGAGAAACTGCAAGAAGACTCCAACTTCAAGGCTGGGCTGCAGAGCCAGGAGCTAGTTTAAACTGTCCAGGACACATTCATGGTGCCAGGAGTGAGAGTGAGAGCTGGGGGCAGTAGGAAAAACAGGAGATAGTCTTCAAATCACTGCCTAGAACAATAGGATTTTTTCATAGTGCAGGAGGGCAAGAGTTAATGAAGCTTTATTTCTTATTTGCTATATCTCTATTACCATTTTTTCCCCCTACAAAACATGTTCTGAGCAGTCATGATGCTCCAAACATAGGTGGTACAAAATTAAATGAAATATGGTGTCTGCCTTTGTGATGATTCTGATGAGTCAATACATAATTGGCTAATACTCTGATGACGGTCCTTGCAGGATGCTTGGGGGGCATCCATGTGTCTCTTCATCTCACAATATTTATTGAGTGCCTGCTGTGTTCCAGGTGTTGTGGTGGGCTGGAGACATGGAGATGAAAGAGGCATATGGTCTGCCTACAAGGACCTCACTTTCTGGTGCAGGGGTGACCTGTAAACACAACTCAGTGCAGCAAGGGCTAAAATGCAGACAAGAGGTAATTTTACAGAACCCCTTGAAAGAAAACATACTTGAGAATCTTCGCTTAAACTTTTTTGTTTGTTTTGCTTTAGGCAGAGGAACTAGACATATTTTATCATAAAACAATTTATGGAAATGTGTATACATAACTATCTAAGTTTAAAAATTCTCTCCACTTAATCTGAAGTCTGAGATGATGAATCACTCCCCCTGCAGAAGAAGTCTCAGTGATGCAGCCCTGAATAAAGATCTTTGAGCTTCCCTAGGTGGAAGACAGAAGCCAGCACCCAGAGGGCTGTCCTACTGAGATGCAAGTGTCATCCTCAGTGAGCTTCCCCTATATATTCTCCTGGGGTCTAGTGAATGAATCAGATGTTCAAAGGCAAAAAGGGCTCTGTTTTTCCTTTTGGATAAAGAGTCAATTATTGCCTGTCCTGGTCTGGTTGGCTGTTTTAAGTAAGCCTCTGCCCCTCGGGAAGCCTTTCATGGTTCAGCTGGGATGGTTAAAGAAAGGCCAAAGGAGCCCTGGAGTGGGACTCCCAGCCAGAATTTGAATGTAAGTGAGATCTGACAGCCCTTCCCAGCCTCTCTGCACCAGGAGATGTTTTCTGCCCAGTATCAATGGGTGATTCTAGGCTGAGGAGTCCCAAGGACTTTCATGTTCATCTTTCACCCCAAATTCATGTGCCTTAGCTCCCTGCGTGATAAAGAGGTTGGCTGAGAAGCAAACTGCCTGCACTGTGTAAGGCCACCCACTGCATGTTTCCATCAGGAGTTGTTCCAGACTGCATCTCCCAGGCTTCCCAGCTTACCTGCCTTGTCCAGAACTATTTGTCCCTGCTACAGTGCAGCAGTTATGAAAGTGGGCTCTGGATTTAGACAGGTTTGGTTATGAAATCCAGTCCTGCCACTGACTAGCTCTGAGGCCTTGGATGAGTTGCTTTACTCCTCTAGACCATTCTGTAAAATGAGTATAATAATAGCTATGCATCAGGATCCCAACAGGAAATAGGTGCTGCTGTATTCAGATGAGGATCATTCAAACAGGCTTTGTTCACAAAAAGAGAAATTACAGGTGTGTGAAAGGTTTTGGAAACCACCCTGGCTCATAAGGGAACCCAAGTTAGTAGTACAGAGTTGCGGCCACTCCTAAGCCAGTAGGAAAGTTGGGAGAAAGAAGTAACAGGAACCAAAATGAGGAAGGGGTTGTTGAAAAAGGTCTCTGAGAAAAGTCATGACCTTAGTCCACCAGAAATAAATTTACAGAAGACAGGGAGCAAACTGACTTTCCCTCCTATCTCCAGATTCCTGCTCTTCTGAGGCTCCCCACTGTCCCAACCCAACTAGAAGCTGGAGGCCATGAGAGGAGGCAACATAATCTGTACAGACTAACCTCCCAGGGCAGAGCGCAAAGTGGAGGAGGGCGGGGATGGTTATGTGGCACAAACATCCCGCAGGAACACATTCACAGTACGGCTGAGCTGATCGAATGATGAAATGGCATTAAGGGCTAACACAGTTCTTGGCACCAAGTTTTCAATGAAAGTTAGTTAAGATTATTAGTATTTCTCTATTCTAGGTCAAAAGTAAGAGAGTTGTCAGTGATTTCGGGCTGAGCCCCTGAAGTAGGGCCTGTCAGAAGCAATGGGGAGCTAAGGAATGATGAGTCTTTGGTATAAAAGGAAAATTAAGTTTTGTTTCTCCTTTCCTGAAAAGTGTTCAGATACTTCTTGCAACCTGTTCCTATCAGCTTTTCTCTGACATTTTTGGTAGCATGTGAACCTGCTATTTTGAAGACAGTGTGATTTAAACTACTGCTGCTGCTGCTAAGTCGCTTCAGTCGTGTCTAACTCTGTGCGACCCCGTAGACGGCAGCCCACCAGGCTCCCCTGTCCCTGGGATTCTCCAGGCAAGAACACTGGAGTGGGTTGCCATTTCCTTCTCCAATGAAAGAAAGTGAAAAGTGAAAGTGAAGTCTCTCAGTGTCTGACTCTTAGCAACCCCATGGACTGCAGCCTACCAGGCTCCTCATCCATGGGATTCTCCAGGCAAGAGTACTGGAATGGGTTACCATTGCTTTCTCCGGATTTAAACTACTAGTCACTTTAATAATGGTTCTTGAAAGAATAAAGAGTTTTGGGGGTTACTGGATGGGCAGGAAATGGAGCCTCCATTTGCCAGTTAGGCTGTCTTGTCTGTGGGTAGCATCCAAGATTTAATACCAGCAAACATTTGCAAAGAATTCCTAGATTCCACATATTTTTTTTTTCTGCATCCTACTTGCATCTTAATAAATCCTCATAGCTGCCTTATGAGGCATTGTTAGCTCCGCTTTACAGATGAAGAAACTGAGGCACCAAAAATTTCAACTTTTTAACCTATAGTTCTCAAAGTTTGAAACAGCAGAGCCAGAATTTGATTCCAGTCTGACTGCAGAGTCTCTGTTCTTCTCTACCCTGGCTGTGTTGGCATTCCTAACTCTGAGTGTAACATCTGCTCCATAATATGTGTTCAGGAAGTGCTTAGTGAATTAATTGGAGTAAACACACAGAACTATACTTTAAAAGTTTTAATTCCTTGAACTATAGCCTCTTATTTGAAAGAAGGGCCAGCATAATAAATTTGTATCCATGAGGCACAGGAAAAAGCCAGATATAACACATAACAACAACAACTTTTATTATTTTATATTGGAGTATAGCTGATTAACAACACTGTGGACAGGAAAGGGACGCAACCACGCACATGCATGTATCCACTCTCCCCCAAACTCCCCTCCCATCCAGCTTGCCACATAACACTGGTCAGCGTTCCCTGTGCTACGTAGTGGTATGTATGTACATGTCCGTCCCAAACTCCCTAACTCTCCCTTCAGTTTAAAGTCAAATTGTTTTATGTATAATTTAGTTTATATAGGGTCCATTTTTGCTCACGGGCTATCACCTAAGATGGTATAAAAAGACTCACACACAAACTACCCATACCATACCTTTCCCAGGTAGTGACAAGTTGGGATAACCTAAGAGAATAAGATTCCAACAGATTTCTTTGTGTCTTCATTTCAGAATGTTGCCTTTGGTGGGAAGCAGCCAATGGGTGCACAGAAAGAATGTTATCAAGGCCTTTGGGATTGACTGTATTTTAACCCCAAGGTCACTGGGAGGCCAGAGCCGAATGACTGGCAAGAATGTTGGCCCCTGAGCCAGCCGAGCCTCCGGGCACACTGGCCTCCCTCTGCAGGCCTGCCCGTCAGTGCTGTGACAGTCTGTACCAGCCCTCAGCAGCACAGCAGCCGCATTCTCCCCACAGGAAGGGGACCCCCCCCAAACCCCAAGCAGGAAAGAAGGGCATCTCCTCGGCTGGCCCTCCTTCCTTCTTGCCCACACAGCCCATCTCCCCGCTCACACAAAAGACTCTTTCAGCAACCGGTTACCTAGATTTGAACTTTTCAACAAGGCTTTTTGTTTCGATTTAGTTTTTTTTTCCTTTAAGCTCCACAGCTAAAATACCAGATCCTGCTGTTGCTAAGATTAAGGATTTTCTCCTCATTTTCTCCCTCAGCTCAGTTTCCGTTGACTGAGAAGGACCAAGAGATGGATTACTGTTCCCTTGCCAAATGCGGAGAGGGTACTTGAGCTCTGGAGGGGGGCTTACACTGGGATTCGACATTACTCAGCCTCGTGCTAATCATTCTTAGTTACTCCTCAACGCTCTCCTCAAAGTCACAGGCGTTTGTGTCAGTAACTAAGGCCTCCTGAAACCACTCAGCCCTAAGTGTACACAAGAGAACCATGGAGTTGGAGTAAAAAGTAATTTAACAGGAATACTTATATACTGTACAGAGCATGTGCCATGATTCACTCAGCTTATTTTCATTTTATGCATTTTCTTCCCATTTGCAGTGTTTATTTATTGCAAAGTTGAGGCTGTTAGCAAAATAATACTTCAGGGTAGGTTTTCTTTTTCCTTTAGAAATATTTTTTTCCCCTGCGTTCTACTTTTTCTCTGGGACAGTGTGCCAATTTAACAGCAAAACTGGTCACTGCTGCAAACCCCAAGAGACTGACGGTGTATTGTTCCGAGCCAAGGCTTTTGCCACTGAGGCCTGAGTATGGTGCTGTGTGAGCCCTGTGGTCACTGGGCTGTGGCAGCTCCCATCAGTCACCATCTGGGCACAGGAATCACCCACTCCTCTGACTTTTGATGTGAGATTGCAGGTGCCAAGTGAGCTCTACTGCAACATGACAGGTGTCCTTATAAGAAGACACACAAACACATAGAGAAGATGGTCATGTGACAATGGAGGCAGGGGTTGAATTGCTACGGCAGGCAGTCATGAACCACCCAAAGTTGCCAGAAAACCACCAGAAGCTTGCAAAAATCGAGGAAGATTCCCCCCTACACGAGACTTCAGAGACAGCACGGCCCTCCTGCCATCTTGACTTCAGACTCTGGACTCCAGAACTAGGAGATAATATATTTCTGTTGTTGTAAGTTACCCAGTGTGTGGTGCTTTGTCATGGCAGCCTAGGGAAACAAGTGTACTCTTTATGGCCAGCCCAACTCTCAGAAATGGTCAAAGCTGACAGAGCTGTCAAAACAGCAGAGAACCTAAAGTATTCTAATCCCTTACATCGACCAGGGAGTAAGCAGCTGGTCAGGTTGGAGCACTGATTTAGAGGGTTTCCTTTAGATTAAAACCAGAATGGACCAGGGATGGGAAATTGCAAGTTTTATGACTTAACGTTGACTCCATCCAGAGTTATGAGGGAAAGAAACAGATCAATGGTATCTGAAAGACCTTCTTGGCAGCTCCAGACCATATATATCATCTTTTTTCTGGGACAAACCCCTCCCACATTTTACTCAGCTGTCCTGATAAGGTGAAGGTAACTAGACACATGTGAGCATCAGCACCCATAGATTCAAGAGTTACTTCATTTGCATGCACTTTTCTCATTTAAATATCATTACAGTAAGGTGGGTATCCTATTGCTAAGGCAACTGTAATATAAAAAGCAGCAGTGTCATTTTGACAGAGATTCTTACTCCACTTTGACTGATTCCTACAGTGTCCCTGGGTACCCTCTCATTTGCTGTTAAAAAGATACAGCCATTTTTCTCACCTCATTTCTGCCTTTTCCTCACCTCACTTTGCTTTTCTCTTTGCCAAAGTTCTCATGGCTTCCCCTGAAGTTTGACCTGAACTTCAGACTTTCTACTGAAGTTGCTACTTTAGCTCCTTCCATTCTTCCAACTGAATTTGATGATATTCCCCCTTCTGTTCAAGAGTCTCACCTTCTGATCAACACACCACTCACCAGTTTCCATGACTGGGTTCTCAGGTCCTGACACCCAGTCTTATGACCTACATTATATTATAACTTGTCCTAAGTATCAACTTCAGCTGGACTGTGAACCAGCTCCATGTGATAAATTCTTCAATAATTCGTGGCAGCAGGTTCCTCATCTGTAAAATGAGATGTTCTACTTTGTGAGAATTAAATAAGATAATGTATGTGACGCCTGATGCACATAGGCTTTGTATTAGCTATTTAATGCTGTGTAACTTCATGGCTTAGTGCAGTAATAATTATTATCCTTCACCGTTTCCATTTCTTAGGAATACAGGGACAGCTTGGCTTGGCTGTTCTTGGCTGTTCTCATGAGGTTGCAATATGATGCTGGTTGGAACTGCAGTCATGTAAAGGCTTGACTATGGCAGGAGAATCCACTTTGAAGGTGATTGTCTCACATGGGCCTCTTACCTAGGTGCTGGTTACTGATGGGGAGCATCACTTCCTCTCCATGTGGATGTCTGTGCAGGGCTGCTTGAAAAGCCTATTGGTATGGCGGCTGTCATCCCCCAGTCAGAACAATAGGGGTGGAGGGCCATAGGGTATATAGTTTTTATGATCTAACCTCTGAAATAGCATCACCCACACCACATTTTTCCAGTAGTCATGTACAGATATGAGAGTTGGACTTTAAAGAAAGCTGAGCACCAAAGAACTGATGCTTTTGAGCTATACTGTTGGAGAAGACTCTAACTGCAAGGAGATCAAACCAGTCAATCCTAAAGGAAATCAGTCCTGAGTATTCTTTGGAAGGACTGATGCTGAAACTGGAGCTCCAATACTTTGGCCACCTGATGCAAAGAACTGACTCATTGGAAAAGACCCTGATGCTGGGAAAGATTGAAGGTGGGAGGAGAGGGGACAACAGAAGATGAGATGGCTGGATGGCATCACCGACTTGATGGGCATGAGTTTGAACAAGCTCTGGGAGTTGGTGATAGACAGGGAAGCCTGGCATACTGCAGTTCACGGGATGCAAAGAGTCAGACACGACTGAGCAGCTGAACTGAACTGATACTGATACACCACATTTATTTGTTGAAAACAAGTCACTAAGTCCAGCCCATATTCAAGATGAAGGAATTTAGACTCCACTGTTTGAATGGATGAGTGCTAGTGAACTTACATATTTTAAATACATGATAGACTTGTAGTGAATATCAACTTCTATTATAATTTTAATTATATGAATATGTTTCTTTTATGGGCTTCTGTGGTGGCTCCATGGTAAAGAATTCCCCTGCACTGTGGGTTCAGTCCCTGAGTGGGGAAGATTCCCTGGAGGAGGAAATAGTAACTCACTGCAGTGTTCTTGCCTGAGAAATCCCATGGACAGAGGAGCCTGGCAGGCTACAGTCCATAGGGCCGCAAAAGAGTCGGACACAGCTTAGCAGCTGAACAATAACAACACCATATTTCAACTACGAATATTTTTATTCATACGAACTATGATCATATGCTACTTTCTCATCCTTGCAAGGTCTCCACCCATGCTCTTCAAAATCTCAACTTTATAGAGAGATTTTAACAATTCAAAGGGTCTCAGCATCACCCCACTCTCTCAAAACTGCCTCCTTGAAAATGGCTCCCATTGTGGGAAGGGCCTGTGGGCGTATATTTCAAGGCCAGAGGAGGGCAAGGGGCCTCATTATCTGGTCCAGCCCTAGGGTCAACCTTCAGTTATGCCCTCTGGATGTTCCCAAGAAACTGACAGTCTGCCCAGGATCTAAACCATTTCTGCTGGGGTTTTGCTGTGTCCTCTGGCCCCTGGCCGCAGCTTGTTCCCTCTGTGATGTGGACTATGACAATAGCCCCTGTCACAAATTGCTCTTTACTGTCTGATTTTCCACTCGGGCCCTCAAAGACCTGCCAGACTGTGGACTGGACCAAGGCCTCTGGAGCACTTCCCAAGGACCTTCTTGCTTGGAAGATTAGCAGCCTCTTCCCAAGCATCGCTTTCAACTTGCTAAACACTTTGAAACAGTCCAGCAGGATGGGTCTCCCTCAGATCCCAGGGTAGGTAGGTGCTTCTGCGTGTCCAGACCTTCTGCTCCAGACCTGCTCTGCCACCTGGCACTTACTGTGTATATTACCTATGTTTGTGTGCATATGTAAGTGTGTATATGTGTATGTGCATACCTATGTTTATCTGCCTGTGGTTAAAAAAAAACATGTTGTTTCTAGAATTTACCATAGCTACTGATGTGTGTGTGTGTACCCGCAAAAGTCATAGGTTGAAATCCTAACTGCATGTTATATATATACATATATATTCACATGAAAGTGAAAGTTGCTCAGTCGTGTCCACCTCTTTGCAACCCCACGAACTGTAGCCTGCCAGTCTCCTATGTCCATGGAATTCTCTAGGCAAGAATACTGGACTGGTTACCCATTCCTTTAGCTGGGTGATCTTCCCAACCCAGGGATTGGACCCAGGTCTCTCACACTGCAGGCGGATTCTTTACCATCTGAGCCACAAGGAAGCCCGTATATACGCAGAATGCACATACTATAGTGAAGCGCGGCATGCTGTAGTCCACAGGGCTGCAAAGAGCCAGACAGGACTTAACGCCTGAACAACAACAATGCATGTGTATGTGTGTGTATGGATATATGCTTATATATGTTTATATATCTGCGGTTAAAAAAAAGTTTTGTTTCTAGGAGTCACCATATAGTTGATGCCTGTGGCCCCTCAAATTCTTCTGTTGAAATCTCAACTGCACATAATATATTTGTGATTTTAAAAGTGTTTCTAGAATTTACCATAACTACTGATGCTGTGTCCCCCCTAGATTCATATGTTGAAATCCTAATGGGCCTGGTGATGGTTTTAGGACATGGGGCCTTTGGGAAGTGATTAGGTCAAAATGGCAGGGCCCTCATGAATGGATTAGTCTGTTTATAACAGACCCTCAAAAGCTCCCTCATCCCTTCCACCAGGTGAGAATGCAGTGAAGTGTCTTCTGAGCATCAGGAGCCAGGCTTTCAACAGATACTGAATCTTCTGGAGCCATAGCATGGACTTCCCAGCCTCTAGAACTGTGAGAATTACGTTTTGCTGTTAAGAAACCACCCAGTCTATGGTATTCTGTGATAACAGCCTGAACTGTCTGAAACAGCTGGGGTAGAGTTGTCCAACTAAACTTTGGTTATTGAAAAGATCAATCTCTTTCCTTTTGGAACAGTCTCCTCAACCTCTTTCAGATAAATAAGCCCTGAACTGAAAGCTCACACTCCCTTCAGGTCTGGTGATTTTCCTCTTAGGAAGTCTCTGCTTTCTTCCTGGAGAACCCATACCCACTCACCTTTTTAGGATCTGCTCTCCTGCCTGACTCTCTTTACCTACCTACATCTTAGTCTTAGCTTGGCCCTCATCCCTCATCTTGCTTCTTTGTCTTCTGAGTTGTAGTTATCTTTCACTGTCCAGCAAAATGGAAACACAAAATATGTTTTCCCCTAAAACTATTGGCCACCATAGTTTGGCCCCAGGTAAATAACAAGGTGGAAACACAGTCCCATCCATCAACAGAAAATTGGATTAAAGATTTACTGAGCATGGGCCCGCCCATCAGAAAGTGTAGTGAAAGTGAAAGTCACTCAGTCCCACTCTTTGTGACCCCGTGAACTATAAGTCCATGGAATTCTCCAGGCCAGAATACTGGAGTGGAGAGCCCTTCCCTTCTCCAGGGGATCTTCCCAACCCAAGGATCGATCCCAGGTCTCCCACATTGCAGACTGATTCTTTACCAGCTGAGCCACAAACTGAGCATGGCCCCGCCCATCAGAACAAGACCCAAGTTCCCCCTCTGTCAGTCTCTCCCATCAGGAAGCTTCCATAAGCCTCTTATCCTTCTCCATCAGAGGGC
>SJYE01004591.1:832627-928160 GCA_006408755.1 Eudorcas thomsonii | reverse complement strand
TATATATTTGTTTATTGTACTTTATATTTCTAAAATTTCTATTTCATTCCTTTTTATTCCTTTGCTGAGATTTCCTATTTTTCGTTTCTAGAATATTTGCTATTGCTTGTTGTGACATTTTAAAAATAGCTGTTTCTTTTTTTTACAGTCTTGGGCTAGAAAATTACAATCAGCGTGTGTGAGTTTGCTTAGTTTACCCTAACAAAATAGCATAGACTGGGTGGTTTAAACAACATAAATTAATTTTCTCACAGTTCTGGATGCTGGAAGTCCAAGGTTAAGGCACTAGCTAGCAGGTTTGGTGTCTCCTTGGCTTGCAGACAGCTGCTTTCTTACTGAGTCTCATGTGGTCTTTCTCTGTACATAGGCATCCCTTGTGTCTCTCTGTGTGTCTGAATTTTCTCTTCCTTATAAGGACACTGGAGAAGGCAGTGTCACCCCACTCCAGCACTTTTGCCTGGAAAATCCCATGGACGGAGGAGCCTGGTGGGCTGCAGTCCATGGGGTTGCTAAGAGTCGGACATGGCTGAGCGACTTCACTTTCACTTTTCACTTTCATGCTTTGGAGAAGGAAATGGCAACCCACTCTAGTGTTCTTGCCTGGAGAAGCCCAGGGACAGGGGAGCCTGGTGGGCTGCCATCCATGGGGTCGCACTGAGTCGGACACGACTGAAGCGACTTAGCAGCAGCAACGGCATAAGGACACCAAGTAGACTGAATTAGAGCCAACCCCAACGGCCTTATTTTTAACTTAATCTCCTTTGTGAAGACTCTGTCTCCAAACAGGGCTAACCAGGTAGCTCAGACGGTAAAAATCTGCCTGCAATGCAGGAGACCTGGGTTCTATCCCTGGGTCGGGAAGAACCCCTGGAGGAGGGCATGGCAACCCACTCCAGTATTCTTTCCTGGGAAATCCCATGGACAGAGGAGCCTGGCAGGCTATATATCCCCAAATATAGTCACATCCGGAGATACTGGTAGTTAGGACTTCAGTGCATGAGTTTTAGGGGCACACAATGCAGCTCATTACCCTGTGTCATCTTAAGGTTGCTGTCTGTTGATGGTCTTTTCCTAGTGAATTGAGGATTTCCTGGGTCTTCATAAGCTGAGTAATGTTGAATTGTACAATATCCGGCACATTTCATATGTCATACTGGGAGATTCTTGACCTCACTTAAATCTTGTGAAAATATAGATATTCTTGTTTTATCAGGCAAGTGACCTGGTTAGCTTCAGACTACTAGTTACAATCTCCTTTTTGTGGTCTGTAGTTTCAGAGTCAGCTCAGATTTTAGGCTTTGGAGTTCCAATGAACTCTGTTACATGTGCGCCCCCCAGGGGTCAGCCTACCACTTAAGCAGTGGCCTCCCTCTCTGTTCCCTTCTTAAATTCTTTAAATGCTGATTAAGATCACATCCAGGCATGGACAGACAGGGGTGACACTTAGGAGTTCATGAGTAACTTTACAGGGTCACATTTTGGTCTCCTTCCTCTGCCATCTATGGATTCTTATTTCCTGGGTGTCCCTCTTTTGCTCCCTTAGCTAGAAAACTCAAGCTTTTCATTAATCCTGCCCTGCTGCACATATTCATGCCTGTATCCACATCCAGGGCCAACGGCTGAGAGAGCAGAGAGAGTTAAAATCAAGGGAAGTCACCCCACCCTCTCGGAATTACAGTTCTATCCATCAGAGGAGGACTCCCAACACTCTGCCCACTCAGTGGGCTTCCAAAGATGCTGATGCTACCCTGGCATTGCCTGGGGTCTGGGGGATGAAAAACCCCAGAAAAGAAATAATAATAATGAGGAAGAATTACACACTCTCTTATTTCAGTGTTAGACTTCTCTTTTCACTCCTTGAGGCCGATCTAAGGGCATCTTCTGGAGTTCTCTGTTCATGCTGATCCTAATTTCTGGGTTTCAGGCTGCACTGTATTCAGGCTGGTTGATACTGGAGGAAAAAAGAATGAATAAATTGCCACGTGGTAATTTTTGCCTTGGTGGTACTTCAAATGTTCTTTGCCAATCTTCCTATTACTATTTATTTCTCAGGGTACTCAAGTAGCTGTTTCACACATTCTGTCCAGGTTTTACAGGTGCATTTAGTGGGAGAGGAAGAGTGGATTGTGCTCACTCCATCTTCCCAGGAGCCAGAATATACAAAAACAGAATGATATCAAAGTTGAATAGGAAAAAGATGGAAAAACATCTCTTGAAAGTTAATGTTTAAGGCAAACAGACACCAATTAGGAGAAGATGAAGAAGTGGGTAGACGTTTAAAGGAAAAAGAGAAATTCTGAAGGAGCCATTTAAAAATCTACAAAAGCTTTTGAAATTGAGAATAGTGGTATTTACTGTTTACTTTTGGGGCTCCTCCAGTGGCTCAGATGATAAATAATCCACCTGCACTGTCCTTCTTGAGATGGCAAGATTCCCCTGGAGAAGGAAATGACAACCTACTGCAGTATTCTTGCCTGGAGAATTCCATGGAGATGAGCCTGGCAGGTTACAGTCCATGGGGTCACAAAGAGCCAGAAACGACTAGGTGACTAACACGTTCATTTTCACCTTTCATTGTGTAATTTTAGATGAAAATGGATAGTTTCTCTCTCTGGCATATGACTAATGACTATATTTATGTCTTCGAGGAATGATTAATTTTTCAGTTCAGTTTAGTTGCTCAGCCGTGTCCTCTTTGTGACCCCATGGACTACAGCACACCAGGCTTCCCTGTTCAAAACCAACTCCTGGAGCTTGCTCAGACTCATATCCATCAAGTTGGTGATGGTATTGAACCATTTCATCTTCTGTTGTCCCCTTCCCTTCCTTCAGGCTTTCTCAGCATCAGGTCTTTTCTAATGAATCAGTTCTTCCCATCAGGTGGCCAAATTATCGGAATTTCAGTTTTAGCATCAGTCCTTCCAGTGAATAGGCAGGACTGATTTCCTTTAGGGTTGACAGGTTGGATCTCTTTGCAGCCCAAGGGAGTCTCAAGAGTCTTCTCCAACACCACAGTTCAAAAGCATCAGTTCTTTGATGCTCAGCTTTCTTTATGGTCCAACTCTCACATCCATACATGACAACTGGAAAAACCATAGCTTTGATTAGATGAACTATTGTTGGCAAAGTAATGATTCTGCTTTTTAACTTGGAGAAGGCAATGGCAACCCACTCCAGTACTCTTGCCTGGAAAATCCTATGGGGGTGGAGGAGCCTGGTGGGCTGGAGTCCATGGGGTTGCTAAGAGTCGGACATGGCTGAGCGACTTCATTTTCACTTTTCACTTTTATTCATTGGAGAAGGAAATGGCAACCCACTCCAGTGTTCTTGCCTGGAGAATCCCAGGGACGGGGGAGCCTGGTGGGCTGCCGTCTATGGGGTCGCACAGAGTCGGACACGACTGAAGCGACTTAGCAGCAGCAGCAGCATGTTGGTCATAGATTTTTCTTCCAAGGACCAAACATCTTTTAATTTCAGGGCTGCAGTCACCATCTTCAGTGATTTTTGGAGCTTATAAATAAAATCTCTAATTGTTTCCCATCTCTCTGCAAGTGATGGGACCAGATGCCATGACCTTAGTTTTATGAATGTTGAGATTTAAGCCAGCTTTTTCATTCTCCATTTTCATGTTCATCAAGAGGCTCTTTAGTTCCTCTGACTTTCTGCCATTAGAGTGGTATAATCTGCATATCTGAGGTTATTGATATTTCTCCTGCCTATCTTGATTACAGCTTGTGCTTCTTCCAGCCCTGCATTTCACAAGATGTACTCTGCATATAAGTTAAATAAGCAGGGTGACAATATGCAGCCTTGACATACTCCTTTCCCAATTTGGAACCAGTCTGTTGTTCCATGTCAGGTCTAAATGTTGCTTCTTAGCCTGCATACAGATTTATCAGGAGGCAGGTCAGGTTGTTTGGTATTCCTACGTCTTGAAGAATTTTCCACAGTTTGTTGTGATCCACACATGTAAAGCCCTTGGTATAGTCAATAAAGTGGGAGTAGATGTTTTTCTGGAATTCTTCTGCTTTTGCTATGATCCAGTGGATATTGGCAATTTGATCTCTGGTTCCTCTGCCTTTCCTAAACCCAGCTTGAAATCTGGAAATTCTCAGTTCATGTACTGTTGAAGCATGGTTTGGAGAATTTTGAGCATTGCTTTGCTACCGTGTGAGATGAGTGCACTTCTGCCATAGTCTGAACATTTTTTGGCATTCCTTTTCTTTGGGATTGGAATGAAAACTGACTTTTTCCCAGTCCTGTGGCCACTCTGAGTTTTCCAAGTTGCTGGAATATTGAGTGCAGCACTTTCACAGCATCACCTTTTAGAATTTGAAATAGCTCAACTGGAATTCCATCACCTCCACTAGCTTTGTTCGTAGTGATGCTTCCTAAGGCCCACTTGACTTTGCATTCCAGGATGTCTAGCTCTAGGTGAGTGATCATGCCATCATGGTTTTCTGGGTTATTAAGACCTTTTTTATACAGTTTTTCTGTGTATTCTTGCCACCTCTTCTTAATATCTTCTCCTTGTGTTAGGTCCATATCATTTCTGTCCTTTATTTTGCCCATCTTTGCATGAAATGTTCCTTGGTATCTCTAATTTTCTTGAAGAGATCTCTAGTCTTTCTCATTCTATTGTTTTCCTTTATTTCTTTCATTGATCACTGAGAAAGGCTTTTTTTTAAATCTCTCCTTGCTATAGCTTTCCTCTTCTCCTTTGCCTTTCGTTTCTTCTTTTCTCAGCTATTTGTAAGACCTCCTCGGACAAACATTTTGCCTTTTTGCATTTCTTTTTCTTGAGGATGATCTTGATCACTGCCTCCTATACAATGTCATGAACCTCTGTCTGTAGTTCTTCAGGAACTCTGTCCTTGAATCTATTTGTCACTTCCACTGCATAATTCTAAGGGATTTGATTTAGGTCATACCTGAATAGTCTAGTGGTTTTCCCTACTTTCTTCAATTTAAGTCTGAATTTTTCAATAAGGAGTTCATGATCTGAGCCACAGTCAGCTCCTGGTCTTATTTTTGCTGACTTTATAGAGCTTCTCCATCTTTGGGTAAAAAAAAAATATGTAATCAACCTGATTTCATTATTGACCATTTGGTGATGTCTCTGTGTAGAGTTGTCTCTTGTGTTGTTGGAAGAGGGTGTTTACAAGTGCATTCTCTTGGCAAAACTCTATTAGCCTTTGCCCTGCTTCATTTTGAACTCCAAGGCCAAACTTGCCTATTACTCCAGGTATCTCTTGACTTCCTATTTTGCTTTCCAGTCCTGTATGATGAAATGGAGATCTTTTTTTGGTGTTAGTTCTAGAAGGTCTTGCAGATTATCATAGAACCGTTTAATTTCAGCTTCTTCGGCATTAGTGGTCGGAGCATAGCCTTGGATTACTGTGATATTGAATGGTTTGCCTTGGAAAAGATTCATTGAAAAAGACCCTGATCCTGGGAAAGATCAAAGGCAGGAGGAGAAAGAGACAACAGCAGATGAGATGGTTGGATGGCATCACCGACTCGATGAACATGAGTTTGAGCAAGCTCCAGAAGTTGGGGATGGACAGGGAAGCCTGGCATGCTGCAGTCCACGGGGTTACAAATAGTCAGACACGAGTGAACTGAAATAAACTTGCCTTGGAAACGAACAGAGATAATTCTGTCATTTTTGAGACTGCACCCAAGTACTGCATTTTGGACTCTTTTGTTGACTATAAGGGCTACTCTATTTCATCTAAGGAATTCTAAGCCACAGTAGTAGATATAATGGTCATCTGAATTAAATTTGCCCATTCTAGTCCATTTTAGTTCACTGATTCCTAAAATGCTGATATTCACTCTTGCCATCTCCTGTTTACTGTTTAACCACTTCCAATTTTACTTTGATTCATGGACCTAACATTCCAAGTTCCTATGCAATATTGTTCTTTACAGCATCGGGCTTAACTTCCATCACCAGCCACATCCACAACTGGGCATTTTTTTTCGCCTTGGATGTGTCTTTTCATTTTTTCTGGAATTATTTCTCCACTCTTCCAGTAGCATATTGGGCAGCTACCAATCTGGGGAGTTTATCTTTCAGTGTCGTATTTTTTGCCTTTTCATACTGTTCATGGGGTTCTCAAGGCAAGAATTCAGAAGTGGTTTGCCATTCATTTCTCCAGTGGAAGTTGTTTTATCAGAACTCTCCACCATGACCATCTTGGGTGGTTGTACATGGCATGGCTCATAATTTCATTGAGTTAGACAAGGCTGTGGTCCATGTGATCAGTTCGGTAATTTTTCAGTTCACAGAAGAAGAAAAAAAAAGTGGGAAAGAGGAACATTTATGGGGGGAGAGATATAAGAATGAAACAAGAGAGAAATGGAGTTTAAAAGTATGTGTGTGTTAATATATTTGAGTTTGATACTAAGGATAGTGAAGAACAGAAAGAAGAAAGCTTTGAGTGTTTGAGTCTCCTTAAAGGGAAGAATAAAAATCTGAGGACAAAAATAAAATCAATCCTGTTATTCTTTGGTGACCATGTGATGTCACTGTTGCCATGAGACAGCTAGAAGAAGTGAAGTGAAGTCACTCAGTCATGTCCGACTCTTTGCAACCCCATAGACCTACCAGGCTCCTCTGTCCATGGGATTTTCCAGGAAACAGTCCTGGAGTGGATTGCCATTTTCTTCTCCAGGGGATCTTCCCAACCCAGGGCTCGAACCCAGGTCTCCCGCATTGCAGACAGACACTTTACCGTCTGAGCCACCAGGGAAGCTTAGTACTGTCATTTCCAAAATAAAGTTGTACGTTCTATGGATGTGCAAGGCTGTCCTTTAAGGTGCCTGAAGAAAATATTTTGTTATTGTTGTTTAATTGTTAAGTCAGGTCTGACTCTGAACCCCATGGACTATAGGCCGCCAGGCTCCTCTGTCCCTGGGATTTCCTAGGCAAGAATACTGGAGTTGCTTGTGATTTTCTTCTCCAGGGGATCTTGTTCATCAAGGGATCAAACTGGTGTCTCCTGCATTGGTAAACAGGTTTTTTTTGTTTTTTTTTTTTTTTAAAGCCACCGAACCACTAGTTATTAGAACTTTAATTTCTATTTAGGTTTCATCTTGAGAAAATAGAAATACACTAAAGTTTGCTAGTATTGAATGGATATGATGGATACTGGCTCCATCACTCAATCACTAGAGTGGATGATTCCGGGTCACATGGTCTGCAAGAGGAATGGGAGCTCTGTAACTCAGAGTTGGTGGTGGCGATCTCATTCTGAACATACTGTGACATGTTGTAGATTACATGTTCTTGGTGAAATGGATTTCTATACTATATTATTGATTATGATAAATTAACACTCTTAAAATGTACACGTGACTTAATATATTTTCTGCAAAGAAACTGCTGGTCAAGATGATTCTAAAAATTCAAGCCAATAATAACAATGAAAAAATGGAAAACCAGTATGCACCCTCCTGGTTTGAACTCTTTCTCAGCTGTATCATGAGCTAAAAACAAAGGCTATTGGTGATATGTTATCTAGCAGCATTTTTTTTTTTTTTGACAATAGATACCCACTTTGCCAATCTTTTTGAATGAAAGTGATATTTTTTATAATAAAGGAAATAATGGCCTTTGAAGAAAATTTATGGTTTGGAGAAAGAATTTTGAAAGCATATGTTTAAAAACACTTCCATCACTATGTGATTTTTTTTCCTGAGATTAAGACTTATTTTAGATTTATTTTATCTGTAAAACTCTCATATTTCAATATTAATAATACTTTGGAAATAGATTTTCTAAATTGTTAAAAAAAACTGTCCACGTGAAGACTTTAGGTAGGTTTTAAGATCATCTATAAAAATGTAAGTATTATATACCTTCTTTTAATTTGTAAAAAAAAAAGAAGATGGAATGTATTGATCAAAACTAAGACTTGTATATGAATAAGCTTTTTCTTAAGGATCTGTTTTTCTTTGTGAAGTGTATTTTTCAATGAGGCTGTCATTAAAATAAAAAACCAAAATAAATTTTGGCCATCAAAATCATCAAAATCACCAAGCCATCAAATCACTGTATCACAAAATGTTATATTCAGACTTTTAAAAGCATGGTATATGTTCAATCATACTTCTTTGCTAAAATTAGTGCTATTAGTAATACTTTTACATAAAGCAGAGAATTTTATATCATTGATCAATACATTAAAATAAAATTTATTTAGCTCATGTTTTCTCATTTTTAAAGGTTTATTTTTATATATTTTCTTATAGACACAATCATAATTGATGTTTTATACATTTTATTGTGTACCCTGCACTGTTACCAATGTTCTACTTATATTAATTAAGCTCTCACAACAGCTTATATATATGCTATTGTTCCCATTTAAAGAATTAGGAAGCTCAAGCAGAGATAGAATAAGAAACTGGCTTAGGAACAATTAGTTAATATGTGACAGACTGAAGATTTATTAGTAATGCACATAAATGCATATAGTAATGCATATAAATGAGCTATTAGATTTTAAGACCAATGAACAGACCAATAGACATATAGGATTAAAATTTAAAGACTATATGTCTAATGTTAATAGGCATGGTGGTGACATAAGGGTATGCTCACAGGAAATTCAATCCAACATCAGTATAGCGTATTAGCATTTATAAAACATATGCATGGTCTTATTTAATTCCCGTAGTAACCTTTTAAGATAATTGTGTTGATCTCAAGAGCACAAGCATATAAAATAATGTTTGATGGAGTCTGACAGACCTGGGTATAAAGTTGAACATTACCACTTAACCATATCTGTGACTGAAAATATTTCCTGTCTTCTTTGGATTTCATTTTGTTAATTTGCATGGTGGGCAAGCTAATATATATCCTTGTGGGTTAGTATAGGATTAAATGACACATTATAATTTAACACAGGGTAGTGGTCAAGAATGTGGATTGAGAAAATGAACTGTCTGGGTTTGAATTCTTGCCCTGCCCATTATTACTTGCAACTTTCTTTGTTAAGCTGTATATTTTCTCTCTACCTTAGTTTCCTCATCTGGAAAAAAATGGGCTAATAATCCTGCCTACCTTACAGAGCTTTTAAATGGACTCATTCATGTAAAGTGTTTAGGATATAGCACATAAGAAAAACTCAACAAATTGTTGCTATTATTAGTAAATAGAAAGTGTTAAGCAGGTATTCAATAGATAACAACTGTTTGTTTTCATTATATGCACTGAACACATTAGACATGATTATACAATTAAGAAGTATCCTGGTCACCTACTTCTGGGTTTACATGCATGGAAAATTGCCTTCTGAGGGATGTAGGCAAACGTGTTCCTGGGGAGAGAACACTTAGTCTTGAGCTCATCAATAAAGACAGCATTGTGTTCTGAATAGGATTTGTAGAGTTAGAAAACATGGAGGAGGCAATGAAGTAAAAGCCAAGAGATAGGAAAAGGAAAAACGTTTGTAGAAGAATGAATATAGTGTTTTGGCTGAAGAAGAGCTGCATGAGAGAACTCTTCAAGAAAATTAGATACCAAGGGAAAATTTCATGCAAAGATGGGCACAATTAAGGACAGAAATGATGTGGACCTAACAGAAGCAGAATATTAAGAACTGGCAAGAATACACAGAAAAGCTATATAAAAAATGTCTCAATGATCCAGATAACAATGGTGTGATGACTTACCTAGAGCCAGATATCCTTGACTGTGAAGTCAAGTGGGCCATGGGAAGCATCACTACAAACAAAGCTAGTGGAGGTGATGGAATTCCACTGAGCTATTTCAAATCCTGAAAGATGATGCTGTGAAAAGTGCTGCACTCAATATGCCAGCAAATTTGAAAAACTCAGAGTGGCCACAGGACTTTAAAAAGTCAGTTTTCATTTCAATCCCAGAGAAAGGCAATGGCAAAAAATACTTAAACTATTGCACAATTGCACTCATCTTACACACTAGCCTTTTCATACAGTTCATGGGGTTCTCAAGGCAAGAATACTGAAGTGATTTGCCATTCTCTTCTCCAGTGGACTACATTTTGTCAGAACTTTCCACCGTGACCCATCCATCTTGGGTGGCCCTACATGGCACGACTCATAGTTTCATTGAATAAGACAAGCCTGTGGTCCGTGAGATCAGACTGGTTAGCTTTCTGTGACTATGATTTTTAGTCTGTCTGCCCTCTGATGGAGAAGGATAAGAGGCTTATGGAAGCTTCCTGATGGGAGAGACTGACTGAGGGGGAAACTGGATCTTGTTCTAATGGGTGGGGTCATGTTCAATAAATCTTTAATCCAAAAAATTGATGCTCTTCAACTGTGGTGTTGGAGGAGACTCTTGAGAGTCCCTTGGACTGAAAAGACATCCAGCCAGTCAATCCTAAAGGAAATAAGTCCTGAAAATTCTTTGGAGGGCCTGATGCTGAACTGAAACTGAAGCTCCAATACTTTGGCTACCTGATGTGAAGAACTGACTTATTGGAAAAGACCCTGATGCTGGGAAAGATTGAAGGCAGAAGGAGAAGGGGACAACCGAGGATAAGATAGTTGGATGGCATCACCAACTCGATGGACCTGAGTTTGAGCAAATTCCAGGAGTGGATATTCCCTGTGATGGACAGGGAAGCCTGGCATGCTGCAGTCCATGGGGTCACAAAGAGTTGGACTAGACTGAGTGACTGAACTAACTGAGCTGCAATAAAAGATTTTAGTGTTGGGAATTTAACTGGTGGTCCAGTGGTTAAGACTCTGAGCTTCCATTGCAAAGGGCATGCGTTCGATCCCTGGTCAGGGAACTAAGATCACACATGCTGTGTGACCTTGCCAAAAAACAAAAACAGAAATACCCACATAAACAACAACAACTGTGAAGATTAATAGGGGTGTATTTGGGTAGACTTAGAACAAGAGAAAACTGAATAAGTGAGGAGGCAAAAGAGAATATTATTGTGCTCACCTAGGCATAAGAGGTAAGGGCCAGAAGGAGTGAAACTTGGAGAGAAGAAAAAGGAGTACAGATGAAAGATAGCCTTCAAAAGACAGGTCAGCAGGGCTTGGACACATTAAATGACAGGTGAGCAAATGGAAGACAGAATGACACCAGTATTTTCATTTAAGTTGGGTGATGTGTACGATGACATTGAGATATGGGAAAGTAATATTTAGAAGGGCAACGATAGGTTTGACATTTTTATGTTGAATTTTAATTAAGAGAGAAACAGTTTTAAGTAAAAATGTCAGGGGGCATTTGGAAAACTTAGATTCAGTTCAGTTCAGTCAGTTCCGTTGCTCAGTCAAGTCCGACTCTACGACCTTATGAATCGCAGCACGCCAGGCCTCCCTGTCCATCACCAACACCTGGAGTTCACTCAGACTCATGTCCATCGAGTCAGTGATGCCATCTAACCATCTCATCCTCTGTCATCCCCTTCTCCTCCTGCCCCCAATCCTTCCCAGCATCACAGTCTTGTCCAATGAGTGAACTCTTCACATGAGGTGGCCAAAGTACTGGAGTTTCAGCTTTAGCATCATTCCTTCCAAAGAACACCCAGGGCTGATCTCCTTCAGAATGGACTGGTTGGATCTCCTTGCAGTCCAAGGGACTCCTCCAAAACTACAGTTCAAAAGCATCAATTCTTTGGCGCTCAGCCTTCTTCACAGTCCAACTCTCATATCCATACATGACCACAGGAAAAACCATAGCCTTGACTAGACAGACATTTGTTGGCAAAGTAATGTCTCTGCTTTTGAATATGCTATCTAGGTTGGTCATAACTTTTCTTCCAAGGAGTAAGTGTCTTTTAATTTCATGGCTGTAGTCACCATCTGCAGTGATTTTGGAGCCCCCCAAAATAAAGTCTGCCATTGTTTCCCCATCTATTTTCCATGAAGTGGTGGGACTGGATGCTATGATCTTCGTTTTCTGAATGTTGAGCTTTAAGCCAACTTTTTCACTCTCCACTTTCACCAAGAGGCTTTTTAGTTCCTCTTCACTTTCTGCCATAAGGGTGGTGTCATCTGCATATCTGAGGTGATTGATATTTCTCCCGGCAATCTGGATTCCAGCTTGTGCTTCTTCCAGCCCAGAGTTTCTCATGATGTACTCTGCATATAAGTTAAAGAAGCAGGGTGACAATATACAGCCTTGACATATCCCTTTTCCTATTTGGAACCAGTCTGTTGTCCCATGTCCAGTTCTAACTGTTGCTTCCTGACCTGTATATAGGTTTCTCAAGAGGCAGGTCAGGTGGTCTGGTATTCCTATCTCTCTCAGAACTTTCCACAGTTTATTGTGATCTACACAGTCAAAGGCTTTGGCATAGTCAATAAAGCAGAAATAGATGTTTTTCTGGAACTCTTTTGCTTTTTCGATGATCCAGCGGATGTTGGCAATTTGATCTCTGGTTCCTCTGCCTTTTGTAAAACCAGCTGAAACATCTGGAAGTTCACAGTTCCCATATTGCTGAAGCCTGGCTTGGAGAATTTTGAGCATTACTTTACTAGTGTGTGAGATGAGTGCAATTGTGCAGTAGTTTGAGCATTGTTTGGCATTGCCTTTCTTTGGGATTGGAATGAAAACTGACCTTTTCCAGTCCTGAGGCCACTGCTGAGTTTTTGAAAGTTGCTGGCATATTGAGTGCAGCCCTTTCACAGCATCGTCTTTGAGGATTTGAAACAGCTCAACTGGAATTCCATCACCTCCATTAGCTTTGTTCCTGGTGATGCTAAGGCCCACTTGACTTCACGTTCCAGGACATAGTCTTTAACTGCTGCGATGGCGCGCAGAGGGTGGACGTTGGCGTCAGCGCGCAGAGTGCAGTCGCGGGCGAGAGAAGCTACTCCACGTCCAGGTCAGGGGCGGCAGCGAAGAGGAGCTACCCCGCGTCCGAGGTCAGGGGCAGCGGCGGAGAGTGCCAGGCTGCGACAGCACAGGAGCAGCTGAGAGGATCTACCCGACTCCCAAAGGCCAGGAGCAGCAGCAGGGAGGAGCAACCCCACGTTCAAGGAGCTGTGGCTGCGTGGGCGCAGGAGGGCCTAGAGGAGCTGTTCAAGGTCAAGAGGGGCAGTGGTGAGGAAATACCTCTCGTCCAAGGTAAAACCGAAGTAAACTTAGATTACTCTGGTCCAAAGATGGAGTTGAAGGTAATCTGTACACAGGACATAACTGAAAGAGGTCTTTATTATTTAGAGCTTTATAGCATTGGAGAAGGAAATGGCAACCCACTCCAGTGTTCTTGCCTGGAGAATCCCAGGGACGTGGGAGCCTGGTGCGCTGCCGTCTATGGGGTCGCACAGAGTCGGACACAACTGAAGCGACTTAGCAGCAGCTGCAGCAGCAGCAGCAGCAGCAGCAGCAGCAGCAGTGAAAAGATCATTTAGATAACTTCATAGAGAACAATACCACTATTTACCAGTAAATAGTGAAAAACTAGGAGAAGGCAATGGCACCCCACTCCAGTGCTCTTGCCTGGAAAATCCCATGGATGGAGGAGCCTGGAAGGCTGAAGTCCATGGGGTCTCTGAGGGTTGGACACGACTGAGCACCTTCCCTTTCACTTTTCACTTTCATGCATTGGAGAAGCAAATGGCAACCCACTCCAGTGTTCTTGCCTGGAGAATCCCAGGGACGGGGGAACCTGGTGGGCTGCCGTCTATGGGGTCGCACAGAGTCGGACACAACTGAAATGACTTAGCAGCAGCAACAGCAGCAGCAGTGAAAAACTTAAAAGGAAATAAGTAATTACAGTTATCTGTATCTTACATTTAAAGCAATTTATATTCCAGTTCCAACTGGCCACTAATTCTTAGAATGAACAAAGAATTAATTTCTTGTTGTTGCTGTTGCCATATACCCAGTGAATCTGTGCACTAGTCTCTGAGAATCTACAGTCTGTCTTACTTTCTGAAAAACTATAAATGCATATTTATTTTCTAATCCTTTAGTCATCACAAAGTTTTTTTTTTTTTTTTAACAAATCATTGGTATTTTGATTTGAATATTGTCTGGTCTTTTATGCACAAACCTAACACATAGTAAAGTCTATCTTGGACTCTTTATCGTGAAGTGAAACTTTAAAGATTCTTTTGGCAAGCAATCTATATGCAAGGTCATTTAGATTTCTGTCATTGTTTCCCTTGAACTATCTTTTTGATATTTAAAAAACTTGTGGTAAAATACACATAATGTGCAATGTATTCATATCATCTGAATCATTTTCAAGTGTGCAGTTCAGTAGTATTAATATATTTACATTTTTGTGCAACCAGTCTCCAGAATTTTTTAATCTTGCAAAGTGAAACTCTGTAACCATTAAACAATGCTCCATGTCTACTTCTTTTTAGTTCCTAGAAACCACCATTGCCATACTTTCTTTATTTTTTCTTTTTTTACGTTTTGACCCTGCTACAAGGCATGTGGGATCTTAATTCTCTGACCAG
The DNA here is from genome assembly GCA_006408755.1 of Eudorcas thomsonii. Classification (NCBI taxonomy): domain Eukaryota; kingdom Metazoa; phylum Chordata; class Mammalia; order Artiodactyla; family Bovidae; genus Eudorcas; species Eudorcas thomsonii. The sequence continues at coordinate 913,724 of SJYE01004591.1, read as the reverse complement.
GGACTGAATCTGTGCTCCCTGTAGTGGAAGGGCAGAGTCTTAACTGTTGGACTGCTAGAGAAGTCCCCATTGTATTATATTTTCTATTTCTCTGAGTTTGAGTACCTAGATACTTAAATTTTGTGGTGCTAATAGATGTATACATGTGCTAACCAGTGTATGCTGCCTCAGTTGTCTCAATACATTAGCAGATCTGTGTGTTAAGTGGGGAGGATCTTAAATGTAGACTAATTGTTATAAATTGTCAGTTGTGTAGTGAATCTTTTTTACAGAATTAACCTTTGTGAGTTTTGGGTTTCTCATGGTAAGTACTCAAATAAAGATAAGTTGTCATTGTTGAGGCTATGAGAATGGATATGTTCTTGAGAATAAAGTGTGTTGAGAGAACTGGAAAGAAAACTAAAGTGCTCACGAGTCCACTGACTTATAGAGAGTTGAGGGCAAAAGAATTGAGCATTCATTCCTGGGGAGTGAGTTCTCAAGGAATTATGACAAGAATTTGATTAATTAAATAAAAACTGGTATTAAATGAAGAATTTCAGATTAGTTTCTGAGGAAGATCGGTTACCGCGGAAAGAGAAATATGGGACGTGGTGTAATTCTGTAAGAAAGAAAGAGGAAAAAAGGATGATAGATGGAAAAGCATCTTGGGTTTCAGTTTCTTTTAGAATAAAATGGAGGTAAGAGATGTGTCTCCCATTGGGCTCCCGTTGTCACACATGTTATTTTTCTGCACAGACTTTTTGCAGAGATACAATTAGAGACCATAGCAAGCATCTCGGTTTTGAATCTGCATTGAGCACTACTTACTGTCTCTCCGCGTCTCCTGTCCCGTGAGCCTCTGCTGCAGGGCTTCTGCCACAGCTGCGTCCACCCACCTTGACGGTAGTTAGTAACAGCTGAGAGCATTTCCCCTCGGAACTACCTGCAGTTTAATGAGGGATCCTAGGCATTTAGTAGAACCATATACAAAACAAAAGTTATATATGGAGGCATTTCAAGCATATGTATAAAGTCATATTGTTTTATTCATTCTCTATTCGTTTCTATTGAGGGTGTCTATTGAGTTTTGTGCTCATCACAGTATTAGACTGAGAACACAAAAATTAACCAGTCCTTAAGAAGTTTGCTATCTAAGTTCTCAACCAGGAGGCATAATTGTACTCACTCCATGTTTGAACATATCTGGAGACAGTTTGGTTTGTTCCAATGACTTGGGGGGGCGTTACTGGTATTTAGTGGGCAGAAACACTCTAGAAAGATTTGCATAGAGCAGAATTATCCAGCCCTAAGCAATGGCGTCTCCACTGATAAACAAACGCTAGAAAAAGTATAATACTAGCAGCAATGATTTATTCTACCGTACTGTCTTAAGCTTATCTTACCTGCCTTGTTTAATTTAACTTCACCTTGACATTTTGGGCTTCCCTTATGGCTCAGCTGATAAAGAATCCGCCTGCAATGCGGGAGACCTGGGTTCAATCCCTGGGTTGGGAAAATCCCCTGGAGAAGGGAATGGCTACCCACTCCAGTATTCTGGCCTAGAGAGTTCCGTGGACACGACTCAGTCGGACACAACTGAATGACTTTCACTTTCACTTGACACTTTGGAGTAAACACTATCTTCACTGTTTTGAATAGCTGAAAGGATAAACAAGTCTTTCATGGCTATGCTGCTAAGTAGATGGCAGAATCAGATTTTAAAGTGTTATAGATTAGACCCCAGGACCTATAATTTTAATGAGAATTAAATAACTTTTTATTAATTTAATAACAATTTTAGTAACTGGCCCATAGAGCTTGTTAAGGTAGAGGTAAAACAGAACATGGAGATCTGCCCAGAGGGCACAGACTATGATTCATTCATCTCTCTTCCTTATGCCTAGTGCAAGGGCTGCCAGAATTCCTCTCTTCTGTCATTTTATGTAGTTCAATAGACTAAAAATGATCCATATCAAAAAAATTAAAAAAACGCCATACAACCATAGGGGAAGGAGAGAGCCCAGCTCCAGCAGGATATTGAGGAAAGTCATCCGCACAAGGACCTGACCACACCACACACTGGCTGGTTCACAGGACTTAGTATCCTATCCCAGACGTCCAGGTCCTATTAGCCCTAATTGCAGGGACCCAAAATTTCCTTTGCCCCTTCTGAAAATATTAGGTAATGTCAGTGCAGGGGGATAATGCACTCGTTCTGCATGTCTGCCCTGCAATGTAGGGCAGCAATTTTTGCTCTTGGGAATGATTTCACTAATTCTTAGGTCATTAAGTACTACATGACTACACACTTCTTGACCAGAGAGAATGCAAAGCAGTGCCATAGATCTTTCAGGAGCATAAAGATTAGTAAGACAGAACCAAGAGAAGAACCAAGGATGTGGCAGTAAGTATGCCCTCTCCCACTAACATGGAGGATGGGAGTGTGGGGTGTGGGGGTCCTGCCCCAGGGGCCTGTCCAGTCTCTGAGGTTTCACCCAGCAGGACAGGAGGGCCAGCCAGGCCAGGGGGCGCCTCTTCTGGTTGCCCAGACCCCTCCAGAGCATCCTTGGAGCTGGCCAGGGTTTTGGAGAGGGGGCTTTCCTGAAGGTGGTGGAGGTGCTGGATTTGAATCCCATCATCCAGCTCGGAACATGACCAGGTCTCAGGGAGCTTGGCAGGTCATCCAGTGTCTCTGGTGTCACTTTATCATTAGCCTCTTGCTGGGCAGCCCAGCGTAAAGATATTTAAATATAAGTCTTCATATTCTCCCGGCCACCCCTTCTTTTTCTGGGTGAGTCCAGAGGGAGGGACTGGGGACATGCTGTCGGGCTGCCCAGCATGGGTGGCGCTTCTAGCATCAGGCTCATTGGGAGGCGGGGGCTCCTGCAGAGGCTCTACCGCTGATGTCCTGGTGCGTTAGTGCTGCGGGGGTCCCAGGGGAGGCTGGAGTCCCAGGGGAGGCTGGGGTCGCAGAGGAGGCTGGGGTCGCAGGGGAGGCTGGTTCCTCTGGTGCCGCAGCTGTCGCGGGTGCTGGTGGTGTGGCCGGCGTCTCTGGGGTCCCAGGTGAGGCTGGCATCGTGGCGTAGGCGGCGCAGATGAGCCTGGTCCCACACGTGGCGTGGCGGTCAGCGGCGTGATTGGTGGCTCGGGCGCTGCTGGCAATGCAGGTGTTGCGGGTGGAGGGGGCTGGGCTGGGGGTGACGGTCCTCGCCTCCGGGCAGAGTCGGGGAGTGGCAGGCTCTCTGGTCTTGTCCCTTGACTCCTGGTTCTCCTGCTGCTGAGTGGTTTCCCAAGGCCAGTCGTGAATAAGCATTAACTACTCAGAGCTGACAGGAGGCGTATGTTCTTGGCTGCTGAGGTCGGAGGAAACGACCGGCCTCACAGTGATGTTGCGGGCCCTCACCTTGGTGGGTTCATTCACGTGCATGCTGTCACTACCACTGAGGACATCTAAGCCCTGGATCCGGTCTCTCCACCAGCCCAGTAGCATCTCCACTCTTTCTGGTATAGAATATATCAGTTGGGGAGACCTGTCTGCCCCCTTGGAGGCCAAGGCCACACGACAGAGGTGGAGGCCCGAGGCCCAGGAGGGATCACGGGTGGGAGTGCCCATCACAGGCTGGCAGGAGTGGCGCCTCCTGACCCATGTTCACCCATGATGCTGCCCAACATCATCCAAAGTCCCTCAGTTGGTAGGGATGAGTGTTCGCATTTTTTCTGGTAAGTCTATTATTTCCTTAGATATTTGGGCACATGGTACTGCCATTCTCCTCTGTGCAAAGGATCTTGTAATTCTTAATATGAGCCACCTTTCTGCGGAGATGGCCATGAGGTCCTGCATCCTAACTATACTACCAGCCCTCACTAAGAGTGCTAACTGTACTAACAGTGATGAGGATGCCAGCAATACTATAGAACTGTCAGGTTGGCTTATTTCTTTTTCTCTTGTGTTGTCGCAACAAAACTTTGGAGTGATGGACCCAAAGGTGTGGAACAGCAGACAAGTTACAGCTCAGTTCAGCTCAAGCAGACAGATCCCTTATTAGTCCAGCAGCCCCAAAGGAGTCCTCCTCACCCTGTTGACCCTCTTGGCCTCTCCTTTTTACATTTCCTTTTGATTATGCCCAGGTCAAATAGCGCTGGTACTCACCACCAGTTAATGAAAGGGAATGGAATGCAAATGGGCATATGCTCAAGGCTGACTGACAATTATAAGTCGTCTAACAGCTGCCTGTGTTTACGTCTTCCCATAATTCTCTCTGCTAGATGTAGAATATTCATGAGTCCTTAATAATTCTCCTAACCGCCTAAGGTGACTAGGAGAAGCCTCTGTGTTCTTTTTGTATCCACGGTGTGCCTAGGGCACATGTGCAAGAGTTGAAAAGTCTCTGGTTGTTTTGTAATATATCTGTGCACTCTCTTGGGTGTGTCTGGGATGGAGTTTAGAGATCAGTTTACATCCCTTTCAGCCAGGCCTCCCTTCAAGTTGCTCATGTTTAACTTCCTACATAACAGTCCCCCCTGACGTGTATGGACTCCAGTTCATTGGGGAAATGCGTGTCATTCATTCAGCCTACTTCCTGCTGAGCTGGGGCAGTGACGGGCCTTGGGGGTCCATCATTGTTCGCTGTCATTAGATATTTGGGCACATGGTACTGCCCTCTAAGCACACACTGCCGCAGCTCCCAGAAATCTTGTCCCCCGAAGGGGAGGGATGCAGTTCCCCTGGTGTACAGGACGCCGCCAAGGCTCCACACATCGTCCTCTGCGCCTGTGTTTGGCATCCCCAGGAAGTGTTCTGGGGCCCTGCATGCGCAGCTGCCGCAGAAAGTGTCTAGCTTCTTTCCTGAGTGCCGCTGCTTGCTGAGGCCGAAGTCTGAGACTTTTACGTTGTCATTGGCATCAAAGAGGAGGTTGCCCAGCTTCCCAACATTCAGGTGGTTTACTGCTTTTAGACATCAACCTCTCCAAAGTGTTAATTGAGGCTGGAGACGCTCTGTTTTGTTACTGGCCTTGATGGCTACCACTCCCCTGGTCAGAACATGCCAGGCCAGCTTCACTTTGGCAAAGGGGCCTTCACCAGTTGTGTGAAGGATCTCTATAGTGCTTAATACGAGCAATATGTTAGCAGAGATGGCCATGAAGTCCTGCATCCTAACTATACTACCAGCCCTCACTAAGAGTGCTAACTGCACTAACAGTGATGAGGATGCCAGCAACACTATAGAACTGTCAGGTGGCTTATTTCTTTTTCTCTTGTGTTGTCGCAACAAAATTTTGGAGTGATGGACCCAAAGGTGTGGAACAGCAGACAAGTTACAGCTCAGTTCAGCTCAAGCAGACAGATCCTTTATTAGTCCAGCAGCCCCAAAGGAGTCCTCCTCACCCTGTTGACCCTCTTGGCCTCTCCTTTTTACATTTCCTTTTGATTATGCCCAGATCAAATAGCGCTGGTACTCACCACCAGTTAATGAAAGGGAATGCAAATGGGCATATGCTCAAGGCTGACTGACAGTTATAAGTCGTCTAACAGTTGCCTGTGTTTATATCTTCCTATAATTCTGTTAGATGCAGAATATTCATGAGTCCTTAATAATTCTCCTAACTGCCTAAGGTGACTAGGAGAAGCCCCTGTGGTCTTTTTGTATCCACAGTGTGTCTAGGGCACATGTGCAAGAGTTGAAAAGTCTCTGGTTATTTTGTAATATATCTGTGCGCTCTCCTGGGTGTGTCTGGGATGGAGTTTAGAGATCAGTTTACATCCCTTTCAGCCAGGCCTCCCTTCAAGTTGCTCATGTTTAACTTCCTACATAACAGTCCCCCTTGACGTGTATGGACTCCAATTCATTGGGGAAATGGGTGTCATTCATTCTGGCTACTTCCTGCTGAGTTGGGGCAGTGAGGGGCCTTGGGTGGCTAGGGCGCCACTGTCACTGCGGGTGTTGCGAGTGGAGGGGGCTGGCCTGGGGGTGATGGGCCTTGCTTCTGGGCAGGGTTTGGAGAGTGGCAGGCTGTCTGGTCTTCTCCCTTGACTCCCTGTTGTCCTGTTACTGAATGGTCTCCCAAAGCCAGGAGGGAATAAGCATGGTCATCTCAGGGCTGGGGGTAGACTTATGCTCTTGGCTGCTGAGGTCGGAGGTCACGGCGGCCCCACAGTGATGATGCGGGTCCTCACCTTGGGTTCACTCATGTCTCTGTCGCTGCTTATGTCTCAGCACTGGATTTGTTCCCTGCACCAGCCCAGTATCATTTCCACTGTCACCCAGGATACACTTCACAGACAGGCGGGAGTGACTCCTGGCCCATGTCACCCATGGATGCTCCCCAACATCATCTAAAGTCCCTCTGTTGGTAGACTGAGCATTAGCATTCTTTCTAGAAGTCTATTATTTCATTATTAGTTGGGCACATGGTACTGCCCCCTAAGCACGCACTGCCACAGCTCCCAGAAATCTTGTCCCCCGACGGGGAGGGATCCAGTTCCCATGGTGTACAGGACTCCACCGAGGCTCCACACATCCATGTCTGAGCCTGTGTAAGGCATCCCCAGAAAGAGTTCTGGGGCCATGAACGTGGGGCTGAGGCAGATAGTGTCTAGCTTCTTTCCTGAGTGCCACTGGTCGCTAAGGCTGAAGTCGGAGATCTTGACCTTGTTGTAGGCGTCAAGGAGGAGGTTGCCCAACTCCAAGTCCCGGTGCACCCTGGCCCCTGGTGGCGGTGCTGCAGAGCCTAGACCAGCTGGCGGAACGGGCCTTGGGCCTCGAGCCTCCCCATCTGTCCCGCCGCCTTTGGCCTCCAAGTGGGGGAACACATCTCCCCCGCTGAGGTATTGTGATACTATAAAGAGAGTCTCCTCAGTGTCAGTCACGTCAAGGAGTTTGACAATGTTCTCAGGCTATGGACCTCTCAAACCAGTTCCTGGAGGCTGGAGAAGCTCTGATTTGTCTTGTCAGTGGCCTTGATGGCTACCAATCTGGTGGTCAGAATGTGCGGGACCAGCTTCACTTTGGCAGAGGGGCCTTTACCGATTGTGTGAGGGATCTCAAAATTTTCAATATGAGCCCCCTTTGTAGCAGAGGTGTCCATGAGGTTGAGGTCCTGTCTCCCTAACTATGGCATCCCACTCCAGTACTCTTGCCTGGAAAATCCCATGGACGGAGGAGCCCGGGAGGCTGCAGTCCATGGGGTTGTAGAGTCGGACATGACTGAGCGACTTCTTCCACTTTTCACTTTCATGCACTGGAGAAGGAAATGGCAACCCACTCCAGTGTTCTTGCCTGGAGAATAAAAGGGATGTGGGAGCCTGGTGGGCTGCTGTCTCCAGTTTCTCACAGTGTTGGACATGACTTAAGCAACTTAGCAGCATACCCTCCCCCACCAACGTGAAAGACAGGAGTGTGGAGATGGGGGTCCTGCCCCAGGGGCCTGTCCACTCTCTGAGGTTTCACCCAGCAAGGCAGGAAGGTCAGCCCAGGCCAGGGTGGTGCCTCTTCTGGTCTCCCAGACCCCTCCAGAGCATCCTTGAGCTGGCCAGGGTTTTGGATATGATGCTTTCCTGAAGGCGGTGGAGGTGCTGGATTTGAATCCCACGATGCAGGTGGGAACGTGACCAGGTCCCAGGGAGCTTGGCCGGTCATCCACTGTCTGTCTCTGGTGTGACCTTACAATTAGCCTCTTGCTGGGCAGCCCAGAGTAAAGATATTTAAATATAGGTCTCCATATTCTCCCAGCCACCCCTTCGTTTTCTGGGTGAGGCCAGAGGGAATGACTGGGGACGTGCTGTCGGGCTGCCTAGCAGAGGTGGAGCTTCCCACATCGGGCGCATCCGGGAGGCGGGGGCTCCTGCAGGGGCATCACCACTGACGTCCTGGTGCCGTTAGTGGGGCAGGGCTCACGGGTAAAGTGGTTGTCCCAATACCGTGGGCTCTGCGGGTGTCGTGGGCCACGCGGGTCCACGGGCAACACTGGTGTCCTGGGCGCCCCTGGCATCCCGGGTGAGGCTGGTTCCTCTGGTGCCCCAGCTGTCGCGGGTGCTGATGGTGTCGCCGGCATCCCTGGGGTCCCGGGTGAGGCTGGCATCGCGGGGGTGGCTGCTGTCACGCCTGCTGCAGGTGCCGCAGGTGAGCCTGGTCCTGCACGTGGCTTGGCAGTCACGAGCGTGATCGGTGGCTCGGGCGCCACTGTCACCGCGGGCATTGCGGGTGGAGGGGGCTGGCCTGGGGGTGACGCTCCTTGCCTCTGGGCAGGGTTTGGGGAGTGGCAGGCTGTCTGGTCTTCTCCCTTGACTCCCTGTTGTCCTGTTACTGAATGGTCTCCCAAAGCCAGGCAGGAATAAGCATGGTCATCTCAGGGCTGGGGGTAGCCTTATGCTCTTGGCTGCTGAGGTCAGAAGTCACGGCCGGCCCCACAGTGATGGTGCAGGCCCTCACCTTGGGTTCACTCATGTCTCTGTCGCTGCTTATGTCTCAGCCCTGGATTTGTTCCCTGCACCCGTCCAGTATCATCTCCACTGTCACCCAGGGTACCCTTCACAGGCTGGCGGGAGGGGCTCCTGGCCCATGTCACCCATGCATGCTGCCAGATGTCATCTAAAGTCCCTCTGTTGGTAGGTTGAGCATTAGCATTCTTTCTAGAAGTCTATTATTTCATTATTAGTTGGGCATATGGTACTGCCCCCTAAGCACGTGCTGCCGCAGCTCCCAGAAATCTTGTCCCCCAACGGGGAGGGATCCAGTTCCCATGGTGTACAGGACGCCACCGAGGCTCCACACATCCATGTCTGAGCCTGTGTAAGGCATCCCTAGGAAGAGTTCTGGGGCCATGAACGCAGGCTGAGGCAGATGATAGTGTCTAGCTTCTTTCCTGGGTGCCACTAGTCGCTAAGATTGCAGTCGGATATCCTGATGTTGTTGGCGTCAAGGAGCAGGTTGCCCAGCTTCAAATCCCAGTGCACCACGCCCCACTGTTGGCAGTGCTGCAGAGCCGAGACCAGCTGGCAGAACAGGCCTCGGGCTTCCCCCTCCGTCACGCTGCCTTTGGCCTCCAAGTAGGTGAGCAAGTCTCCCCCGCTGACGTACTCCATTATGATAAACAGAGTCTCCTCTGTGTCAATGATTTCCAGTACCTTCACAGCGTTGGGATGGTTTACAGTTCTCAGGCTCTCAACCTCTCGGAGCGGCTCTTTGACGCTGGAGATGTTCTGATTGGTATTTTGGATGACCTTGATGGCTACCCATTCCTTGGTCACAGCATGCCAGGCCAACTTCACTTTGGCGAACTGGCCTTCACCAATTGTGCCTAGGATTTGGTAATTCTCAAGATGAGCCATCTTGTTAGTGGAGATGGCCATGAGGTCCTGCATCCTTAACTACACTAACTACCACTAAGCTATACTAATTACCTAACTATACTAACTATACCACTAACTATACTCACTACCGCTAAGCCCTAAGAATGCTAAGTGTTCTATCAATACTGAGTATGTTAACAGTGCTATAAACTATCCTAATGCTAATAACTATACTAACAATGTTAACACTAATAATGCCAGTAAACTATTAACTATACCAACTTATGCTAAGTATACCAAGAAGAGTAACAGTGCTAACACTAGCTATACTATCTATGCTAAGAAACTACTAGCTATACCAACTATGCTAACTATAGCAATTATACTCTCTAACCTAATACTGGCAACACTAAAAAAAAAAAAAAAAAGATAAAATGAGAAAAAAAACTAAGGGAAAAAATGGTAAAAAAAAAAAAAAAAGGAGGAGGAGGAGAAACTAAAAATGAAAGAAAAAAATAAGACAAATTTTAAAAAATGAGAAAAAGACAAAGGAAAAAGAGAAAAATATAAAGGACCAAAAGGAAAAAAAATGGAAAAAAAATCAACAAAATGGCTAAAACACAGAAAAAAGCTCGCTAACTCTAGTTCCAGCTGTCAGGTCACCAAAATCAGCTTCCTGGGCTCTGTGGACAAAAACCTGTACCTGGCTGGGGTCTTATAAAGGGTGTGTTGTGAGTTTCATCACAGTGATGCCCTGTGAGGTCAGAGTAAGAAAAGGACCTATCGTGGCTGGGGATAAACCCAGTGGTTTTCTCCCTTTTCAGCTTCAAGGCCCCTTTACACTTAGGAAGAAGGTCCCAAAGAGATTTTTCTTTAAATGTATTAGAGACTGGTATGCACTTTGTTAGAAATTAAAATCTGTAGGAGGCTTTAGCAACTTTTTCATTTCTAGTTTGAAAATTAGTAATAATTTAAAGACCTCATAATGTCTACACTTGAAATATTCAGTTCTTTTTCCTTAAACTCTAATTGCAAAGTGATGATTTTACTGACGATGAAACTGTAGGAATATGTTCTATTGTGTGGGACACTGGTAAAGCACACTATTAACGTTTAAGAAGCTGAGAGAATATTTGCCAGGAGGATCAAGAGCAGATTTCTTATCGGGAGCCTCAGAAGTCAGATGACATGGGTCAGTGTCTTTGAAATGTTCAAGGCAAGAAGCTGTTAACCCAGAATCCTATGTTTAGCAAAACTGTCCTTTGAAAATGAAACAGTGATTGAGGCATTCCCAGTTCATGAGAGCTGCGAGAATTCTCCACCACCCGACCTTCCTGAGCAGGGAGTCCTTCAGGTTGGAATGAAAGATCCTCAGCAGTAACCCTAAGCCTTATGAAGAGATGAAGATCTCTGATAAAAGGAGATAAATGGATGATTAGAAAAGCTAGTGCTACACTTCTGTAATTAAAATGGATTACCAGCAAGGCCCTACTGTATACACAGGGAAGTCTGCTCAATGATATCTGGCAGCCTAGATGGGAGGGTGGTTTGGGGGAGAATGGATACACGTGTATGTATGTATGGCTGAGTTCCTTTGGTGTCCACATGAAATTAACACATTGTTCATTAGCTATGTTGTTGTTGTTCAGTCACCTCGGTGTATCTGACTCTTTGTGACCCATGGATGGCAGCATGCCAGGCCTCCCTGACCCTCACCATCTCCTGAAGTTTGCCCAAGTTCATATCCATTGTGCCAGTGATGTCATCCAGCTATCTCATCCTCTGACACCCTCTTCTCCTTCTGCCTTCAATCTTTCCCAGCTTCAGGAACTTTTCCAATGAGTTAGCTATTTGCATCAGGTGACCAAAATACTGGAGCTTCAGTATCAGTCCTTCCAATGAGTATTCAGGGTAGATTTCCCTTAAGATTGACTGGTTTGATCTCTTGGCTGTCCACAGGACTCCCAGGAGTCTTCTCCAGCACCACAGTTTGAGGGCATCGGTGCTTTGGCACGCTGCCTTCTTTACAGTCTAGCTCTCACAACCATACGTGACCACTGGGAAGGCTCTGCAGACCTTTGTCGACGGAGTAACATCTCTGCTTTTCAACACACGGTCTAAACAAAAAGCTATGACCCTGAAAGATGAGCACAAAAGGTTAAAAAAAGAAAAGCTAATGCTATTGTAACTGATTTGAAGCTCCAGTGTTTTTTTAAATTTGATTTGAGACTAATATATAATAAACATTTCTAATATATTTTTTTTTAATTTGGGGGGGTGGAAATCTGATTGGTCTCTAAAATAAATGTATGTTTCTGACTTCAAGGATAGCATTTGTAAGTCTTTGTCCTCCAATATGAAGGTAAACCAGGGTCAGATCCCTTTGAATGCATCAACTAAGTGACAGAAGCTACAAAATAAACTGATGTGAGGCAATAAATAGCAATGAGAGCAGACTTCAAGAAATGGAACGGAGGAAGACTGGCAATACTTGCAGTAAGGTCTCAGAACCCGTATTCCAGATAACACCTTGAATAACACAGTAAAAAATACCCAGTAAAATTTTTTATGAAATGTGTAGACCTTGTATTAGTAATGGTCTGTGTGCATATGTGCTAAGTCACTTCAGTCATGTACAACTCGTTGTATCCCTAAGACTATATAGCCCGCCAGGCTCCTCTGTCTTTGGGATTCTCCAGTCAGGAATCCTGAAGTAGCTTGCCATGCCCGCCTCCAGGGCATCTTCCCAGCCCAGGAATTGAATCAGCATCTCTTGTGTCACCTGCCTTGGCAGGCGGGTTCTTTACTGCTGGCGCTACCTAGTAAGCCCCAGTAGTCTGCAGGGCACTGTAACAGAAAAACACACTGGGTGCCTTAAACAGCAGAAATTTATATTTTTTCACAGTTCTAAAGATTTAAGTCCAAAATCAAGGTGCTGTCAGGGTTGGTTTCGATCAGACTTCTCTTACTGGCTTCTACACAGCCGCCTTCTAGCACTGTTGTTGTTGTTAAGTCACTGAATGATGTCCGACCCCTCTGCAACCCCATGGACAGGACTGTAGCCCACCAGGCTCCTCTGTCTACATCCTCACAAAACCTCTTCTCTGTGTACACACAAAATGAGAGTGTTCTGATGTCTCTTCCTCTCCTTATAAGGACACGTCCTATTGGATGAAGGCCCCACCTTTTGGCCTCATTTAACCACTAACCTCCCTATAGAGCCTATCTCCAAATAGAGTCACACTGGTGCTTAGGGCTTCAGAATATACATTTTGAGGGAAAACAGTTTGGTCTACAGCATTCTGCCTTTTGTGCCCCCAATTCATGTCCATCCTCATGTGCTATTAAAATACAGTAATCTCAGTATCCCTACAGGTCTTAAGCCATTCCAACATTGATTCCGAGTCTACAGTCTCATTAAAATGTCACCTGATCAGGTATGGGTGAGAAGTGATGCATAAAATTAACCCTCACAGGACCCATAAAGAAAATATAACACTTTCTTGAAACATAAATAACATAAAAGTTGAACAAGTAAAGGTTCCCTCAGTGCTGTAGTGGAACCTATTCCATTAAATGAACTGAAATAGTTATTTCCAATTCAGATTACTGTAGAATTATTTTTTTCAGAACTTAAGATAATTTTGATATTCATATGGAGAATGAGTGAGGACAAGAGATTTTGAGGAGAGCAAATTATTGGAAGTATCAAACGACTTCCCTTATCTGATGTCAAAGGGTCCTGCAAAGCTATTATAAGTAAAATAGAGCAGCATCAGTGCATTTTGAGTAGACATGAGCAGACTCCAAATAGACATGAGTCATGGAGTATAATTAGAGTCTAGAAACAGACCCATGTTTAATGAGTTTAAAGTTCAAAAGCAGTTGGTCATAGAGGGAAGAGTTTTAATAAGTAAAAAGTATAAAACCATTGGAAAGTTTCAAGGATATGAAAGAAGACCTACTAAATAAATGAAAATACATCATATATTGATGGATCACAAAACTTAATATTATTCACATGACAGAAAATTGATCTGCAGACTCAACATAATGCCTATCAAAACCCTAACTTCTTTGCAGAAATTGACAAGCTGATCGTAACATTCATATGGAATTATAAAGGACCCAGGATAGCCAAAACAATCTTAAAAAAAAAAAAAAGGAACAAAGTAAGAGGGTTCAGACTTCTCAGTTTCAGAACTTACTACAAAACTGTAATAATCAAGACGGTATGGTACTAACATGGGCTTCCCTAGTAGGTTAGTGGTAAAGGACCTGCCTCCCAATGTAGGAGACGTGGATTTGATCCCTGGGTCAGGAAGATCTCTAGAGAAGGAAATGGCAACCCACTGCAATATTCTTGCCTGGGGAAATTCCAGGGACAAATGACTCTGTTAGACTATAATCCATGGGATCTGAAAGAGTCAGACACAATTTAGTGACTAAACAACAAAAATAAGACCGTTTCCACTTATGGAAACTTGAAAAATAGCACAAAATTCCCATGTTACCTTCAAGCAGCTTCTACTAATGTGGGTATCTTACACATTACAATGATTAAAATCAGGAAATTAACATTAATGTACTAGTTATTATAGACCATATTTGAATTTTACCAGTTATTCCACTGGACTGGATCAGTCTTTTTTCCAGTCCAGGAGCCAGTCTAGACTCCTTCTTTAACTTGATTATCTGTCTTTTTTAGTCTCTCTGTGAAATCCTTGGTCTTTCATTCCTTTTTTTTTTCTTTTCTCCCTTTCCTTCCTTCCTTCTTCTGTCCTTCCTTTTACCTTTTTTTCTTTCCTTCTTTTCGATGGCTTTGACATTTTTGAGGAGTACTACCAGGTACTTGTGCTTCCCTGGTGGCTCAGAGGTTAAAGCATCTGCCTCCAATGCGGGAGACCCGGGTTCGATCCCTGGGTCAGGAAGATCCCCTGGAGAAGGAAATGGCAATCCACTCCAGTATTCTTGCCTGGAGAATCCCATGGACAGAGAAGCCTAGTAGGTTACAGTCCACGGGATTGCAAAGGGTCGGACATGACAGCAACTTCACCTCACCTCACCTCACCAGGTAGTTATTGGGTTTCCCTGCTGGTCAGTGGTAAAGAACCCACCTGCCAATGCATGAGATGTGGGTTTGATACCTGGGTGGGGCAGATCCCTTGGAGAGGGACGCGGCAACCCACTCCAGTATTCTTGCCTGGGAAACCCATGGACAGAGGAGCCTGATGGGCTATAGTCCATGGGGTTGCAAAGAGTTGGCCATGACTTAGCAACTAAACAACAACCTAGCAGTTACCTTATCAAGTGCCCCTCAGCCTGGATTTGTCTGATTAGAAGGGATAAAGCATTTTTGGCAAGATCACTACTGAAGTGATGTTATGACCTTTATCTTTCTCTGTGCATCATTTCAGAAGGCGCATGAGTGCAGTCTGTATCATTAATGAGATCGATTTTGATCACTTGGTTAAGGTGCTGAATGATAGAATTATCCACTGTAAATGTGTTTCCACATTTGTCATGAATAAATATCTTGTGGGGAGATACTTTGAGACTATTCAAATATCCTGTTTCTCATCTCACTTTTGCCCATTAACTAGCATCCTTCAGTGATATGACTTTTCCACAACAATATTCACTGTGATGTTTGCTAATGGTCATTTTTAATTTTCATCATTCCTTATAAAATTGTTAAATGAATTCTAGTGTAAGGAAGAAAAGTCCTTCATTTCCACTTATTTATTGTTCATTTATTTTTTGTATTAGTAAGGATCTTTATTTTAGCCTGCAGGTTATAATCTGTTACTGCTTTTATTTATTTTGTTGCTCAAACTGTCCCAGATTTAGTCAGTGGGAGCTTATTCAATTTATTACCCTGTGTCTTTCTCAACATGTTCATAGCATTTATTGAATATTTCCTTCTCGATTTTTGGTGCCATAAATATGCCAGGCTCATTTTATACATGTAATTTTTAATGCTCCTGTTCTCTAGTTTCCTACATCTTCAAGGATCTCTATTTCCTTTTATCAAATATACTTAGACACTGAAAGATGTCCACTAGATATCCTATGTTTTTGCTGCTGAGATGTTATTGCTTCTAAGATTTCTCAGGAAAGATAGCTTTAAAAAGTATGTATTTACTTATTAAGGTAAGATATGCATATACATATATTTCTGTGTCTGTCTGTGCACACACACATATTAAAACTATAAGTTCATACTAATAGTTCTAATCCCAGTCCCACATCACTGGGTTTACTGTCACTTTCTCCCTTTCCTTATTTAAAGCTCCTTTCTCTGACTGGGAGAAACNAATTTGGGATGAATGAAGTGCTTCATAAATACATAGTGAAATAAAGTATTTAGTTTTGTCCTGGCATCTTTGCAGAGCACAAATGCCTGAATAAAGTGACTCTTCTTCATGGTAGTTCTCCTATGTTTGGGCTGGGAGATATTCATACCTGTCCTTTCCTTTAATTTTGGGGACCCCAATTGTAGCACAGCATCATGTTCAAATATTTACTCAAGAATGTGGTACATCTTGATTTAGCTATTTGTCCAGAATATCTACCAAATCCATTATCTCTTCTCTGTCCCTAAAGACACTTCCTTAATCGAGGGCCTCATCTATGACCTGGTCTTGGGTCTTATGACAGTTCTCCTGCCTCTGGGCTCACTTCCCCAACTCCTCTGCACAGTTTCTGGAGGATTCCACTGTAATCTGTTTTGTGTAATTTCTATGGTTAAAAGCCTTTCTTTGACTCCACATGACTTAGGGATTTAAAAGTCCATAAGTATATTTGCCTTTTCTAAAAGAAGCAATGGAAACAGTGACAGGCTTTACTTTTAGGGGTTCCAAAATCACTTCAGATGGTGACTGCAGCCATGAAAATAAAAAATGCTTGGTCCTTGGAATAAAAGCTATAATAAATCTAGACAGCATATATAAAAGCAGAGACATTACTTTGCCAACAAAGGTCCAGCTAGACAAAGCTATGGTTTTTCCAGTAGTCACATATGGATGTGAGAGTTGGACTATAAAGAAAGCTGACCGCTGAAGAATTGATGCTTTTGAACTGTGGTGTTGGAGAAGACTCTTGAGAGTCCCTTGGACAGCAAGGAGATCCAACCAGTCCATTGTAAAGGATATCAGTCCTGAATACTCATTAGATGGACTGATGCTGAAGCTGAAGCACCAATACTTTGGCCACCTGATGCAAAAAACTGACTCATTTGAAAAGACCCTGATGCTGAGCAAGACTGAAGGCAGGAGGAGAAGGGGATGACAGAGGATGAGATGGTTGGATGGTATCACCGACTCAATGGACATGAGTTTGAGCAAACACTGGGAGTTGGTGATGGACAGGGAGGCCTGGCATGCTGCAGTCCATGGGGTTACAAAATGTCAGACACCTCTGCGTGACTGAACTGAAAATATTCCTTGGGCTTTCCCACCAGTAATCTTTCTGGCATGTTTTTCCATTGACCTGGAATTCCCTGCCTGATCTTTCAGCCTGGTGAAATCCTTGTGAAATTTTAGCTTTGAGAAGGCATCCCTGACTCTGCTTGCTAATGCCAATGGCACTCTGACTCTCCACCCTAGCTCTTAAGAACTATATTAAACTGAGGCATCTTTTCTGCCCTGGCCGTGCTTAGACCTGAAGTACAAAATCTAGGTTTCGATTATCCTTGTTTCATCTACCAGGTTATATTACCTTAATCTTTCTTGTTCTCTCTCAGTCTTTTGAGCCAGACTTCCAGGCACTTGACAGCAACAGTGATGGTTTAATCATCTTACAATCTGTTAGACCACACACAGAACCTGGTCCAGAGTGACTGATGGATTGATGGATTGATGCATGCTGCTGAGCGTGTCTGCTATGGGCCTTGGGGTCAGGGAAGAGAGACTCCAGTTTTCAAAAGCAGAATTCTGTTCTCCACACTGATGGGACAGGCATGACTTGCTCCCATCTGTTTTATTTCTTTCCTCCTATGCAAGGTCAAGGCTCCCAAGACCAGGCTGCTTGTACCAAAAACTGCTGTGTTCTTTTCTGTGCTGCCTTAATGAGTGCTCATCCGCGCCTCTTTCACATGAAGTGTTGAAGTTATTTTAATCTTGTTAGTATTAGTTTTTTTGTTTTTTTTTTTCCGGGTAGTCAGCCAAACACCAATCCATGTGTCTTACACCAGTGGTTCTCATTTATTTTCTTCTCCTAGTGCCTTAACCTACAGTAAATTTGAGAATTTGTCAGACTAGAGCCTGGAGGAATGTAAAAAGGGGTCAGAAGTCTTCAGAGCTCACCATCGCAGCCCTCTCTCTTCCTCTTAGCCAAGTGAACTCACTCGTTAGAAGTGAGACACTCGGAACTGCATTAGAGGAAGTCTACCCCTTCACCATACACAGGAATATAGTTTTATATTAAAGACCAATTTAGACATCATCAAAGTGCATGTATTAGGATTGCAAGGATAAGTGCTTTGGAAAATGTTATCTAAAGAAGGTGATATTAATCTTCCTTATCAAAGAGAGGACTTGTAGCAACATGGTCATCCTGGGGATGGTCAGCGACTTCAGGAGATGCGGTCATGTTGCTTAGAGTTTGAAAAATACGAAAGTTGTTAATGCACCTACTGTTTAAATTTAGCAGATTTAAATTTTCCTTGTTTGTTTCAGATGACTTCCTTTAAAGATAGAATGAGAGAGAGAGACAGCTCAAGAGTCACCTTCTTGTCCTCAATTTTTCACCCTTTAACTAACCATTGGGCTTCCCAGGTGGCGCTAGTGGTAAAGAACCAACCTGCCAGTACAGGAGACATAAGAGACGCAAGTTCAATCGCTGAATCGGGAAGATCTGGTGGAGGAGGAAATGGCAACCCACTCCAGTATTCTTGCCTGGAGAATCCCATGGACGGAGGGGCCTGGTGAGCTATGGCCCATGGGGTCACAAAGAGTCAGACACAACTGAAGCAACTTAGCACAGCACACAACCGACTATTAACCCATCTTTAGAAAAATGAGTGATAAAAAAGCAGTGTCTCAACAGTCTGTAGAAAACTAAAGAAGGAAAACGCAGTCAAATCTACATATATATGCAACATTTGCCTTATTTATATACACTAAGGTATGTAGTTTTTTTTGTTTTATTTTTTTTAAGTGAAAATAGACAGCATTCTCTTTTTAGCATGAGCTTGTTTGGCCTGAGAAACCACACGAGTGCTGTGAAGAGGCTTGTCCTGATTTTTGGAGTAGTAATCAGTGAGGAAAGGAGCCTGGACTGGGAATCAGGCCCTGGGTCTGACTCTGCCACCATTCTGAAGGGCAAGATTGAGTCACAAATATCATCTCTTCAGTTCTCAGGTTTTGTTTTGTTTTTTTAACAAAGGGCTACAGTGTATTAGAACAGAGTTTCTCAACCTCAGCAGGGTTGATACTTTGGGAAATTGTTATGGAGGCTGTCTGTGCATCCTAGGGTTTTACCAGCATCCCTGACCTCCACCAGGTAGACCATAGTATCGGTCCTCTCCACCCCTTCCTCCTGAGGTGTAATGACAAAACCTTCTCCAGACACTGTCCAATGTCCCTTGGGGGACAAAAATGCTTCCAGTTGCACCACTGGCTGCAAGCAGATTTTAGGTCCCCGGGGTATTTAGTGAGAACACCTGACAGGAGAGGCTCTGAGCTATGCACTGGGGCTCTGACAGTGAAGAGGGTAAATGCTCTTCTGTCTTCATGCAGCCTGGTCTGGCGGGGCAGGGAAGTCTCCAGGCTGTGGGGAGACGCTGGAACGGGTGTCATGCTCGGGTCCTGGCAGGAGTCAGGGGTCCTCTGGACCTATTACTGTGAGGACATGTAAACCGTGGAAGGACCCAATCATTTCTCAGTACACCGTGTTACCTTGACCTTTTGCCCCCTGAGACAAGTGGGGAAATGAGCACTTCCACTTGGGGATAGAGAGCTTCTGCAGCACAGGCTCATAAGGAGCCGGAGAAATGAAGAGTTGAGTATAAAATGGGCCCCAGAGCAGAATAAAATAATTCTTAGTGCTTACGTACCATCTACTTTTGGGGTGATGATTTGAGCATTTTTTAAAATTGGTTTCTTCATGGCTACCATACCCATGAGTAATAATGTCATCAGGGAGAGACAGATCTGGTGCCTGATGTTATCTCTCTTACTACTTGATTTTCTTTTGCAGTCCAATTTTTTACTTTAGTAAAATCAGAATATACACAGCACCTGCAGTGCTATTAGCACTCAATGTTTTCACATTTCTCTGAGGTGTTTATATTGTAATAGGATTATCAGAACATTCTAAACACAGTTTTCCTTGAGAGAGTAGAAAAAGGAAGAAAGTGGTTCCTTCCTTAAAAGGAATGCATTGATAGGATGTTAACCTGCTAGACGGGCTTCCCTGGTGGCTCTGACGGTAAAGCGTCTGCCTGCAGTGTGGGAGACCCGGGTTTGATTCCTGGGTCGGGAAGATCCCCTGGAGAAGGAAATGGCAATCTACTCCAGCACTCTTGCCTGGAAAATCCCATGGATGGAGGAGCCTGGAAGGCTGCAATCCATGGAGTCGCTGAGGGTCGGACACGACTGAGCGACTCTAACTTGCTAGGCAATGTAGCCTAGAGATGAAGAGTTCAGGTTAACAGTGGACTATTTGGGTTCTGGCTCAGCTACTTTTTAGATGTGCAGTTTCAGGAAACGTACTTGACCTCTCTGTACTTTTTTTTTTTCCACTAGTAAAATCAAAATACTGACAGTACTTACCTCATCAGTTCGTGAGAAGGAAAAAAAATTTGAACAGAAACTGACATATGAAAATCACTTACTAAGTTTTCAAAATAAATTCTGACGAGTCTGGGAATTACTGGGTCACTTGCATAAGGTCCTAGCTCATCAGAGGCATGAGCATATTTTTTGCAAATCACTGTGTTTAGTAGACCAGGCTATGCTCTTTTAAGCCTCTTCACACCTTTCTCACAGAAGCACAGGCCTAGAACTAGCTTGTGTAACCTATAAAATGGGGGAAAGTGAACATTATTTTGGAGAAGGGAATGGCTACCCACTCCAGTATTCGGCCTGGCGATTTCCGTGGACATAAGAGCATGGTGGGCTACAGTCCCTGGGGTCGCAAAGAATTGGACATGATTGTGCAACAAGCATTATTGCACTATCACACTATCACAGTAAACATTATTTACCCAAGATCAAGCATTTGAACCAGAAGACTTATGGAAGATCCATTGCCAGCTCCAAAATCTCTGGTATTTTGAATCATTCTTGATTCTTACAAAGTCATTTTAGATTCTTTGGCTCTATAAAATATGAACAACTGATTTCATCCCCAGTATACTGCTAAAATATTAGGTGAGGTTTAAAGAAAAGTGCTTTAGCTTAAAGAAGGAGTACTTTGTGAGTAAGTTGGGATAAAAATATACCTTGAGTGATTGGCTAAATACTCCTGGACTCACTTTTCTTTCTCCCTTAAGATTTTTCTCTCCTTTTATTTGTTCTGGTGTATTTCCCTTCCTCCGCTAATTCCTCAAGTTCCAGTCAATACCCTTCAGAATACAGGTTCTGGATGTTTCTTCCCTCAGAAGCAGGGCAGTTAAGCTGCAGTGCATACTTGTCTGCAGTGTCTAGGGTGGTAGTTATCAGAGGAGCAGAACAGGGGTCTTGTAGAGTTGGGCATCACCCTTCTCCTCAACTAGTAGAGACAGCCTGTGTCTGTTGATTGTGGACTTGAGGCTTAAACATGGCAGAATATCTACAATTTCCTGAGCTTCCTTATGCATCTTATGGTTACTTAATCCTCTTGGAACCCACGAGAGGGAAATCAGAATCCCCATGGTTGATATGAGCAATATATTCACAAGTTGATTTCTGAAAAAGAAATTTCTTCATTTCAATTCAGTCACTCAGTCGTGTCCGACTCTGAGACCCATGGACTGCAGTATGCCAGGCCTACCTGTCTGTCCATCACCAACTGCCAGGGTTTATTCAAACTCATGTCCATCAAGTCAGTGATGCCATCCAAACTCTGTCAAAGTACTGTCTCTGCTTTTTAATATGCTGTCTAGATTTGTCATAGCTTTTCTTCCGTGGAACAAGTGTCTTTAATTTCATGACTGCAGACACCATCTGCAGTGATTTTGGAGCCTAAGAAAATAAAGCCTGCCACTGTTTCCATTGTTTCCCCATATATATGCCATGAAGTGAATTGACCGGAAGCTATGGTCTTAGTGTTTTGAATGTTGTGCTGTTCAGTTCAGTTCAGTTCAGTTCAGTCATTCAGTCATGTCTGACTATTTGTGACCCCATGAACTGCAACACGCAGGCCTCCCCATCCATCACCAACTCCTGGAGCCTACCCAAACTCATGTCCATTGAGTCAGTGATGCCATCCAACCATCTCATCCTCTGTTGTCCCCTTCTCCTCCTGCCCTCAATCTTTCCCAGTATACAGGGTCTTTTCAAATGAGTCAGCTCTTCATATGCGGTGGCCAAATATTGGAGTGTCAGCTTCAACATCAGTCCTTCAAATGAACACCCAGGACTGAACTCCTTTAAGATGTACTGGTTGGATCTCCTTGCAGTCCAAGGGACTCTCAAGAGTCTTCTCCAACACCACAGTTCAAAAGCATCAATTCTTCAGCACTCAGCTTTCTTTATAGTCCAACTCTCACATCCATACATGACCACTGGAAAAACCATAGTTTTGACTAGACTGACCTTTGTTGACAAAGTGATGTCTCTGCTTTTTAATATGCTGTCTAAGTTGGTCATAACTTTCCTTCCAAGAAGTAGGCATCTTTTAATTTCCTAGCTACAATCACCATCTGCAGTGATTTTGGAGCTCAAAGAAATAAAGTCTGACACTGTTGCCACTGTTTCCCCATCTATTTGCCATGAAGTGATGGGACCAGATGCAATGATTTTAGTTTTCTGAATGTTGAGCTTTAAGCCAACTTTTTTAGCCAGCTTTTTCACTCTCCTCTTTCACTTTCATCAAGAGTCTCTTTAGTTCCTCTTCATTTTTGCCATAAGGGTGGTGTCATTTGCATATCTAGGGTTATTGATATTTCCCCAGCAATCTTGACTCCAGCTTGTGTTTCATGCACGCTGGCATGATGTACTCTGACTTTAAGCTAAATAAGCAGGGTGAAAATATACAGCTTTGACGTACTGTTTTCCTAATTTGGAAGCAATCCGTTGTTCCTTGTCTGGTTCTTGACCTGTGTACAGATTCCTCAGGAGGCAGGTAAGGTGGTCTGGTATTCACATCTCTTGAAGAATTTTCCAGTTTGTTGTGATCCACACAAGCAAAGGCTTTGGCAAAGTCAGTGAAGCAGAAGGTGATGTTTTTCTGGAACTCTCTTGCTTTTTCTGTGAACTGAACCAACAAATATTGACAATTTGATCTCTGGTTCCTCTGCCTTTTCTAAATCCAGCTTGAACATCTCGAAATTCTTGGTTCACAAACTGTTGAAGCCTGGATTGGACAATTTTTAACATTCCTTTGCTAGCATGTGAGATGAGTACAGTTGTCGATATTTTGAACATTCTTTGACATTGTCTTTCTTTGGGATTGGGATGAAAGCTGACCTTTTCCAGCCCTGTGGCCACTGCTGAGTTTTCCAAATTTGCTGGCATATTGCGTGCAGCACTTTAAAGCATCATCTTTTAGGATTTGCTCATCTGGAATTCCATCACCTCCACTAGCTTTGTTCGTAGTGATGCTTCCTAAGGCCCACTTGACTTTGCATTCCAGAATGTCTGGCTCTAGGTGAGTGATGACACCATTGTGGTTATCTGGGTCATAATATCTTTTTTGTATAGTTCTTCTGTATATTCTTGTCTCCTCTTCTTAATATTCTCTGCTTCAGTTAAGTCCATACCGTTTCTGTCCTTTATTGTGCACATCTTTGCATGAAATAGTCCCTTGATATCTCTAATTTTCTTGAAGAGATCTCTAGTCTTTCCCATTCTATTGTTTTCCTCTATTTCTTTGCATTGATCAGTTAGGAAGACTTTCATATCTCTCCTTGCTATTCTTTGGAGCTCTGCATTTAAATGCATATAGCTTTCCTTTGCTTCTCTCCTCTATTTGTAAGGCCTCCCCAGACAACCAGCTGCCTTTTTGCATTTCTTTTTCTTGGGAATGTTCTTGATCATTGCTTCCTGTACAAAGTCACAAACCTCTCCATGTTTTCTAGCAGTCTATCTATCACGTGTAATCCCTTGAATTTATTTTTCATTTCCACTGTTTAATTGTAAGGGATTTGATTTAGGTCGTACTTGAATGGTCTAGTGGTTTTCCCTACTTTCTTCAATTTTCCGTAGTCATGTATGGATTTGAGGTTTGAGCTATAAAGGAAAGCTGAGCCCCAAATAATTGATGCTTTTGAACTGTGGTTTTGGAGAAGACTCTTGGACTGCAAGAAGATCAAACCAGTCAATCCTTAAGGACATCAGTCCTAAATATTCATTGGAAGGGCTGATGCTGAAGCTGAAACTCCAATACTTTGGCTACCTGATGCAAAGAACCAATTCATTGGAAAACACTCTGATGCTGGGAAAGATTGATGGCAAGAGAAGAGGGCGACAGAGGATGAGATGGTTGGATGGTATCATCGACTCAATGGACATGAGTTTGAGCAAGCTCTGGGAGTTGGTGATGGACAGGGAAGCCTGGCATGCTGCAGTCCATGGGGTCACAAAGAGTCAGTCATGACTGAGTGACTGAACTCAACTGAAATGAATTCTGGACTTCACTATAAGGAGTTCATGACCTCAGTCACAGTACTCCTGATCTTGTTTTTGATGACTGTATAGAGCTTCTCCATCTTTGGCTGCAAAGAATATAATTAATCTGGTTTCAATATTGACCATCTGGTGATGTTCATGTGTAGAGTTGTCTCTTGTGCTGTTGGAATAGGATATTTGCTATGACCAATGCTTTCTCTTGGCAAAACTCTGTTAGCTTTTGCCCTGCTTCATTTTGTACTTCGAGGACAAACTTGCCTGTTACTCCAGGTATCTCTTGACTTCTTACTTTTGCATTCCAGTCCCCTATGATGAAAAAGACTTTTTTTTTAGCTCTATAAGGTCTTGTAGGTCATCATAGAACCGTTCAGTGTCAGCTTCCTTGGCATTAGTGCTTGGGGCATAGACTTGGATTATGTGATATTGGATGGTTTGCCTTGAAAACTGTTATTTTTTAGATTGCACCCAAATACTGTATTTGGGATTCTTTTGTTGACTATGAGGGCTACTCCATTTCTTCCAAGGGATTCTTGCCCACAGTAGTAGATATAATAGTCATCTGAATTAAATTCACCAATTCTAGTCTTTTTAAAATCACTAATTCCTAAAAATGTCAATCATCACTCTTGGAATCTTGCAGGGCAGAAAACTAGCAACCCATGCAACCAGAAGAAGACCCATTCAGTTCAGTTCAGTCGCTCAGTCATGTCTGACTCTTTGCGACCCCATGAATCGCAGCACGCCAGGCCTCCCTGTCCATCACCAACTCCTGGAGTTCACCCAAACTCACGTCCATCGAGTCAGTGATGCCATCCAGCCATCTCATCCTCTGTCATCCCCTTCTTCTCCTGCCCCCAATCCCTCTCAGCATCAGAGTCTTTTCTAATGAGTCAACTCTTCACATGAGGTGGCCAAAGTACTGGAGTTTCAGCTTTAGCATCATTCCTTCCAAAGAACACCCAGGACTAATTTCCTTTAGAATGGATTATTTGGATCTCCTTGAAGTCCAAGGGACTCGCAAAAGTCTTCTTCAACACCAGAGTTCAAAAGCATCAATTCTTCGGTGCTCTGCCTTCTTCACAGTCCAACTCTCACATCCATACATGATCACTGGAAAAACCATAGCCTTGACTTAAGCGGACCTTTGTTGGCAAAGTAATGTCTCTGCTTTTGAATATCCTATCTAGGTTGGTCATAACTTTTCTTCCAAGGAGTAAGCGTCTTTTAATTTCATGGCTGCAATCACCATCTGCAGTGATTTTGGAGCCCCCCAAAATAAAGTCTGACACTGTTTCTACTGTTTCCCAATCTATTTCCCATGAAGTGATGAGACCAGAGGCCATGATCTTTGTTTTCTGACTATTGAGCTTTAAGCCACCTTTTTCACTCTCCCCTTGTCCTGTATTATTGCGTGAAACTTCCCTCAGCACTGTATGCCAGGGTTTTTGCTAGGTGCTGGGGATGTGAGTGAACAAGGCAAGTCAAGGTGTCTGTCATCATAACACAAGTTTTCTGGAGGAGACTTATTGGGTAAGAAATTATACAAGCGTTTATCAAATTATAGTGGTGTTAAGTGCTATCAGAGAAAAGCTGCAGAAATAATTATTGACTCCTATTGATGTGAGGTGCTAACGAAGATTACAGGGTGATTGGTTCATCCTGTAGTTGTACTTACCCCAAGTCCTTACACACACCAGTTGACAAAGTTTCAATGTTGCTTCGTGGTTCTGGAATTTTTGCAAAGAGAAAAGTTCAGATCGTGGGTCTAATGAAATGGGGTTTGAGGTTTCAATAAGGAAAGAACCTGGGAACAAGGGGTAGAATCTTCGACCATGAGCTGATGCCTCTAGATGATTTGCTTAGCTCCGCGGACTGGAGAAACACGGAGCGTGGATGGTGACTGACACCTGGACTCATCAGATTCACACAAGGACCCTGAGAAAATCTCTGAAGTTTGTGCAGGGGATCCCAGTAAAAAGTATACTCTTGACTGAGGAGCTGACATACAACTGGGATGGGTATCCACTCATACCTGGCTTGCAGCTTTCAGGTTCACATCTAAGAGGTGGCCTAATGAAGTCAGATGCCTATTTCCAGGGAACCATACCAAGCATGTCAATATCTGTAGTGTGACAGATGTTACAGCTTTCTCACCTGGCTAACTCATTGAGTATTAGGAACAGAAAGGTCTTTGAGTTGATTCAAGTGAGTGGTTCTCATACCTGGAACTGAAATCAGCCTGAAGCTTCTACAAATAGAGAAACCCAGGGCATAGACTTACTGGGACAGAATTAGGATGATCTCAAGGGATAAGGATTGGGAATCTGTGTATTTTTATACATTTAGACTAAATCTCATGTAAAGGGAGCCCATGGGCAAGCATGAGCCAATCAAGCTTATTTGGTGAATGCCATCATTCTGTTCCTTATTTTAAATATAGTTATCATTTCTGGAATATTCCTTAGAAAATCATGATTTAAGTACTCTGCATAAGTGTATGATTCGTGGAACCAGATCAGAATACTTTTTATACTGTGCCTCTTTGGGAAATTGAATGTCTGTTCCTAATTCTAGGATGAATATTTAGTGAAGGTGCTCCTTAATTCTGTGGGAAATGTGTGTGTGTGTGTGTGCGTGTGTGTGTGTGTGCAAGCAGGCTCACACAGTGTTTTCAGAGTTGTTTTCAAAGAGTGAGTGGGGTGAACCCTGTCATTTCAGATATCATTTGACATGGCCCAGTCTGGAGGTGTCTCAGTTCCATCTGGATTGCACAGATGAGAGAGAGAGCAGCATGTAGGGTGAGCTGCTTTCTGCAATGTTTAAGGCCATTATCATTGACCTTAAAAGGACACTATTTGCCAGCATGATTATTGTAAAAGATATTCATTGACTGCATTAACAGTTAACAAATATTTGGTTAGCTCAGGCTATAGACCAGGTACTAATTTTATTCCAGGGATTCAGAAATTATTAAGGCCTGAACCTTAGTCATATGAGGCCACCAAGGTTTTCAGTTTAGTTGGGGAAATATATTTAGGTGTAGAGGATGTTGCTCCATTGCAGTGTGGTTAGATGTTTGTACTTAATTCTCTAGCCCCATTGCTTGCAAAGTGTTCATTGATAGCAAAGAACACCCTGAGTAAAGTGGACCTAGCACTAGAAGGTCGAATACTGCTTACAAGTCCTCTGTTCCCCACAGGAACTTTGGGGAATTCGTTCACTCTCCGCTAGTAACCCAGTCTCTGTGGCTCCTGTTGAGCAGGGCTGGGAGCTTCTAATTCAGCCACACATATGCTGTTTCCATAGTTATATGATCAGAGTGATTAGTTCATCAAAAGTTAGTTTCGAAAGCCTAATGGAATAGTATCTATGAAGTGATACACCCTTCCTTTAAAATTGATATGTTTTTTCTATTTTTAAAAAAAATTAACAAAAATAATCTAGGCAGTCTTTTAAAGTCATTCAGTTTATTCCCATTTATTGCATTGCTGTGCATGTGGAATATGCTATGTTTTACATAGGTGATTTTAATTTACAATAATTCTATGAGATCTTTATTATCTCCATTTTACAGATGGAGAATTAGAAGCATAGACAGGTAAACTAATTTGCCAAAAAAGACAAAGGTAAAATAACAAGAATCATGATTCAAATTTAAGTTTATCTGATTCTAAAGCTCACAGTGTAAAAAAGAAAACTTCTGTACACTATTTTGATTATATATACACACGTATGGATTTCCCTGTTAGCTCAGCTAAAGAATCCACTTGCAATGCAGGAGGCCCCGGTTCAGTTCCTGGGTCAGAAAGACCCCCTGGAGAAGTGATGGGCTGCCCCCTGCAGTATTCTTGGGCTTCTCTGGTGGCTCAGGCAGTAAAGAATCCACCTGCAATGCGGGAGACCTGGGTTTGATCCCTGGGTTGGAAAGAATCCCTGGAGAAGAGAAAGGCTACTCACTCCAGTATTCTTGCCTGGAGAAACCCATGGACAGAGGAGACTGGCAGACTATAGTCCACGGGGCTGCAAAGAGTCGGACACAGCTGACTGACTCTCACTTCATACACACGTATGTATGTAGTATTGGAAGCTGTCATTCATCATCTGAATTTTAGGACCACTTAGAGAATATCTAATCCTGAGTCTAAAATAGAAATTCTGTCTATAAAGATTTTTATTTCACTTTAGACACATAACAAGCATCTACTGAGCATGTATTTGACATTGTGACAAACACTGGAAACCGAACACTGAGAATTCACATGCAATCTAGTAACACAGACAATTACAAAAATCAAGTACTTATGGGGGAAAAAAACCCTGGATTGGGGGCACAGATAAAATAACACATAAGGGAAAATTTTAAAAATGGCACAGCAACTACCTCCCTCTACTTCATCTTGAGCACATGTTTCATGTTGAGTGAACAAGTCACATGCACTTGAAAACGAAGCATGGGTTTTAGACAGAAAAATGAGTTTGTGTGCAAAAGCCTCTATTGTTTCCTGAGATCAATGCTATTGATTTTGCTCTATGGTACATCGGAATCGAGGCTTTGAAATGTGGATGTTGACTAGCAGCAAAAAGCCAAGGATAACAGCTTGATAATGAGAGAGAATGACTTAAAGTTTCTCTGTCTATAACAGGAAGACTGATTTATCTCTGTTCCTCCAGCCTCAGCGTTTAAAGCAATTGTACATGTAACACTTTAAGCAGTGAGCCTCCCAGGAGTAACAAGGTTATACTTGGACTATCAGGAGCAGTTTTTGGCATTTAAGAGGAAAAAGAGGGTGGTAGTAAGGACAAGAACATTGTCCTCACCTTGCCTGATCGTAATGCTCTTTGACCTGATATCAGTACTATGGCCATAATTGTGTTGTGTAACAACCACCTTACCCGTGGAACTGATTGAGCTTGCCTGTTTTCTGTCAGTTGGGTAAGGGTCAGCTGGTCTAGACTGAGCTTGGCTTATAGGGTGTCTGGTCTCTGTCTCAGCTGGCCTGCCATGAGAGTCTGCTGTCGCCTGGGAGTCATCTATTCTGAGCTGATCCCAGCTGGTTCACAAGTCTGTCATCCTTCTCCTGGGTCAGCAATTTAGATAGGACACATTTTCCTCATGACACTGTCAAAAGTGCAAGAATAACTCTAAGGACTTTTCAAGCTTTGGTTCTATAGTGCCTGCTGATACTCCATGGCAAAGAGTCAAGAAAGGGTGAAGAACTGGAACCATCCTTGTGCTCTGTCCTGTGTTTTCTATTAAATATGTTTAATGTAATATTCGGAATCAGAATCTCTATGAAAGGTGCCTGAGTCTCTGACTCATCATCGAGAAAATTTGGATCTACAATAAAAATCATTTTAACTTTATTTTGACATAATCATATATGTACTGTGGAGAAGCAAATGGCAACCCACTCCAGTATTCTTGCCTAGAGAATTCCATAGACAGAGGGGCCTGGTGGGTACAATTCATGGGGTCACAGAGTCAGACACGACTGAGCAAACACTCACTTAACTCACTCACATATATGTATAGATGGATATATGTTCAATGTATCCAGTCATTTTGGAAAAGGCAAGCTAACAAAAACTCTTTCCAATCAAGTTTTGAATCTTTTCCCAGTAATTTTCTTTGGTGACAGTTTTTTGAGATAGAATTTACATACCATACAATTCACTCATTTAAAGTGTGCAGTTCAATTGTTGTTCAGTTGCTCAGTCATGCCCAGCTCTTCACAACCCCGTGGGCTGCAGCATGCCAGACTTTTCTGTTCTTCACTGTCTCCTGGAGCTTGATCAGACTCATGCCCACTGAGTCAGTGACACCATCCAACCGTCTCACCCTCTGCACAGTGCAGGGGCTGTTAGCATATGCCCAGAGTTGGCAGCCATGATCACAGTCAATTCTAGAACATTTTCATCAACTCAAAAGGAAACCTATACTCTTTAACTGTGACTCTTCAAAAACCTCGCTTCTGTTTTTCAACCAAGGGTTCCAAAAATTTCCAAAAGACGTTTTTTTTTTCTGGCTCCCCCAGAGTTTTGGAAATAACTGCATTATAGCATTTTTCACAGAGCATGGCTATTAGTGCTTTCTTTTTCTGTCTCTCTTATGAATCTGTAACTTCTTTGAAGAATACTGTGCCTTAATAAGCTTTACAGCTATACATTCAGCCTATATCTTGGGGTTCAAATAATGAAGGAAAGAATGAAGATAGGAAAAAAGGAAGAAGAAAGAAGGAAGAAGGAAGGAAAGAGGGAAGTTGTAATCAAATTTTTGGTTTAGCTTATAAGATATGGTCCAGAGAAAATATCTCCATGATACATCTTGGCATATATTCCTGAAGTTAAAAAATATTTTTTTTCAAAGAGNGGGGAAAAGACTTCAAATTCTTAAGAGAATCTGACAAAGAAATGTGCTTTTGAAACTGAACACATTTGAAAGTTGGGAACTGCTAAATGCACTCAGGTTTACACATGAAATAACAGATGAGGTTTACTGGAACATTTTCTCAATAATGACTTACCCAACACTCCAACAGCCTCAGTACTCGGCTAGAGCTAGC
The DNA here is from genome assembly GCA_006408755.1 of Eudorcas thomsonii. Classification (NCBI taxonomy): domain Eukaryota; kingdom Metazoa; phylum Chordata; class Mammalia; order Artiodactyla; family Bovidae; genus Eudorcas; species Eudorcas thomsonii. Next base: position 883,116 of record SJYE01004591.1, on the reverse strand, counting down.
CAAGTCCAGATCCAGTTTCCTCCTTTCTCCATATGTTCATCAGGCTCACAACTGTTGGTTTCTCTTTTTCACTTCAAACATTTAGCCTGTTACTGGAAAGTTGTTTAGTTGGGAAGTTGTAGCAAGAGTATAAATAGAAGATTAGATAAGGATAGCTTAAGACCTTTGAGTTATAAGTTCAACCAAGATTTTAGAGACCATTCATTCAGCTCCAATATTTTGGCCACCTGATGCAGAGAGTTGCCTCATTTGAAAAGACCTTGATGCTGGGAAATACAAAAGAAGAAGAGGGCAGCCAAGGATGAGATGGTTGGATGGCATCACCTATTCAGTGAACATGAACTTGGATGAACACAAGGAGATGGTGAGGGACAGGGAGGCCTGGCGTGCTGTAGTCCATGGGGTCACAAAGAGTCAGATATGACTTAGCAACTGAAGAAGAACAATATTTAATTTTAATAAATGTAACGATGGTGCTTCCCTGGTGGCTCAAAGATAAAGAATCTGCCTGCCAATGCAGGAGACACGGGTTCCATCCCTGGATGGGAAAGATCCCCTGGAGAAGAAAATGGCAACCCACTCCAGTGTTCCTGCCTGGGAAATCCCATAGACAGAGGAGCTTGGTGGGCCACAGTCTATGGGGTTGCAAGAGTCAGACATGACTTCATGACTCAACAACAACAAATGTAATGATGGCCTTCTTACTCTAGAAAGAAAATGGTTATGGATTTTACTTTTTTAGAAGTAACAAAATGCTTATGGATCCTAATGTTAAAATAGCTACTTATAGAATAGTTTGATTTAAAATCTCTGAATAAGTTCATCAAAGGAGTTCTATGCTTTTAACTGTCTTCTCTCCCCCAGCCCCACTGTTTTGCCTAAGCATGCTGTGAGCCTGAGAATTGAATAATCCAATGTTGACTGTGGAATTTAACTCCCAGTTCAGTCTCAACCAGGCCAGACAGTTTTCTTTCATATATTGAACAAATTATTTATCACGTGCCTGTTAACAAAGCACTTGAATAGCGTTCCGGGTACTGGGAAGCAGAGGTTAGGTAAGAGTCGCAAACCTTGCTCTCAGTGAAGCCTGTTCTCTATTGGGAAAGATAAACAGTAAGCAGGTAGTTACGACAGGTGTGAGGAGGGTTATACCGGACGGGGGCCCAGGATGATGTGGGGACAGATTGCAGGGGCGGATGGTTCAGCTTAAGGGTCCCAGGAAACTTCCCCCAGGAAAGAATGAATCAAAGTATAAAACGGATTCCCTGAGCAGAGAGCAGGTTACCCATGTTTTATTCAGAGATTACATCACTGGCAAGCAAGTGGCCTGTGAGAGGAAGAGAAGAGGTTCCTCAGCACCCATGGACTCGCCTCTGGAAAACATCTGGCATAGCACTTGGCACAGGAATGTCAAAAAACTGAATCAGTGAATGGTGGAATTTCAGCCAGTCTTGCTGATGACAAGAAAAAGTTTTCTGCCCTTCCAAGGAGGGAGTAATGACCTAACATATCACCTTCTTCCAGACAAGATTAATCCTCCTTAAGATTGCTTAGAAACAGTTAAGCTGGTCAGAGGTTCAGGAATTTAAGGGAGGAAAATAAAAACTGTCCAAGAGATGGGAATGAAGCAGCTATAGGATTGTAAAATCAGTGTCAGAAGCAGGAGGCTCTCTAGAAGCAGTCATGGCCGTATCTTCCATTTTAAATGTGGAAAATAAAGTCCTAACATATGTATACACATGTGTGTGTGTGTGTGTGTGTCTATGGGTGTGGGTGTGTAAGGAATGTATAAGCTTTAGAGTGGAGAGCTCTGAAAATGTCTACTAAAAGGGGGAGCTTTAATAACTTAGAAATAAAATGAAAATGATAAATTCAAATTTTGGCCAGAGAGAAGGATATTTGAAGATGAATTGGATGATGACTCTGAATTAAACACAACGATGAATAAAGGAAATAGATCCCTTTCTCTCTTGTAAGGCACCTAAGGAATTAAAGCACTGGAGTAAACCATCTCAAAACAATATAGAAGAAGTTGAGATTTCATCTACTCATTTTTAAAGTCATTAGTTGATTCATTCCTTCAATGGTATTTTTTCGTGCAAATGATAGCATTGAAGTACTATGGTTATTTGTTATTGGATAAGACAGGATTTGTATCCTCATGGACTGTTCAATCTAGGGGGAGATGATAGGAGATTGAACTCAAACGTTAAATTCTAGGATGGAGGGCTCTGTGGACAATATTGGTGTGTGTGTGAAAGTGAAAGTGAAGTCGCTCAGTTGTGCCCGACTCTTTGCGACCCCGTGGATACTAGCCTGCACCAAGCTCCTCCGTCCATGGGATTTTCACGGCAAGAGTACTGGAATGGGTTGCCATTTCTTGCTCCAGGGAATCTTCCCAACCCAGGGATCGAACCCAGGTCTCTCACATTGTAGACAGACGCTTTACCGTCTGAGCCGGTGTGTGTATAGGGATTTCCAATGAGGGCTTCCTGGAGGAGGTCACCTATAATTGCATGTCTGAAAGATAAATCAGGCATAATCAGGTGAAAACAGGCAGAGAATAATGAGAGCTCAATGTCTAAGGAATAGCTTATACAAAAGCACAGAAGTTAGAGCATAATAAGTCAGGGGCAAGTAGAAGATGCAGACAGTTAGTTGGTTCTAGGTACAGTGGTAGGTTTAGGTTCTTAAGACAAATGAGATATGATTCCTGTTTATCTGTAACAGGCCACCTTCTCCACCCTATCTTTCCACCAGGATTTTTTATAGAGACTTGTGTATAAAAGGCTTCCCTGGTGACTCAGTAGTAAAGAAACCGCCTGCCAGTACAAGAGATGCAGGTTCAGTTCCTTGGCTGGGAAGATTCCCTGGAGAAGGAAATGGCAACCTACTCCAGTAGTGTTGCCTGGGAAATCCCATGGACAGAAGAGCCTGGCGGGACATCACTGTCCACGGGGTTGCAAAGAGCTGGATTCGACTTAGCCACTGAACCACCACCACTAGAGTCAATTAACCATGTTGTGATGGTTTCAGGTGAGGGACTCAGCCATACATGTTCGTGTGTCCATTCTCTCCCAAACTTCCCTCCCATCCAGGCTGCCACGTAACACAGAACAGAGTTCTACGTGCTATACAGTAGGTCCTTGTTGGTTATCCATTTTAACTGTAGCAGCGTGTACATGTCCCTATCTTTTCCCCCTGTCTACCTTCCCCCTAGCAGCCATAAGTTCATTCTCTAAGTCTGTGAGTCTCTTTGTTTTATAAGTAAGTTCATTTGTAGCATATTTTTCTTAAAATTCCACATATAAGGAATGTCATACAGTAGTTCCCCTCTGTCTGACTTATTTTATTCACTGTGGCAATCTCTAGCATTCTCTAAGCCAATAAATTTTACAGCACAGAGCACAAAGTACAAGTTTTAGAGTCCCCAAATTTCCCAGGTGGCTCGGTGGTAAAGAATCTGCCTGCCAATGCTGGAGACGCAGGTTCAATCCCTGGGAAGATCCCCTGAAGGAGGAAATGACAATCCACTCCAGTATTCTCGCCTGGGAAATCCCATGGACAGAGGAGCCTGGTGGGCTACAGTCCATGGGTCACAAACAGTCAGACAAGACTCAGCGGCTAAATAACAACAGCAGCTATAGATGGCATGCTTGTGTCCCTGCTTAATGCATATGGCGAAACCTTATCCATAGTATGATGATTTTTGGAGATGGAGGTAGGGCCCTCATGAGTGGGGGTAGTGCCTTTATTAGAGGAAACCCAGAGAGATCTCTCATCCCTTCTGCCGTGTGAGGTTGTGGTAAGAAGGCTCCCACCAGATCTCCTGGCCACTTGACCTTGGACTTCCCAACCTCTGGAACTGTGACAAATTTCTGTTGTTTCTAACCCACCCAGTCTGTGGAATTCTGTTATAGCAGTCTGAAGGGACTAAGATAACTGTCTTGGTGGATTTTCTGTAAAAGTCAAATCAGGGCTCAGACAAACAAACCAAAAAAGATAAACATGCAACAGAAACAACTAGGGACCGGCCAAGCCAGGCTGGTAGCAGGAGCAGTCTGTTGCTTCCTGGAAATCCTGTCTGGTGAGAGACAAGTGGAGCATCAGGCTTTTGTCTGAGGTTCACATTCAGACTTTAAACATCTTAGTGGTCTCTCTCAGTGTCTAGAGAGGAAGCAGGGGAGAGCACGCCCACACAACATCACTGTGCTCGCTTCTAAAGAACAGAAAACCCTTAAAGCCGAGGTGTGTGGCTGGATGTGCTCCCAATGATTTTTTTTTCCAATAACTTTTAAATGTATTTTTGGTTGTGTTGGGTCTTTATTGCTGCCTGCAGGCCTTCTCTAGTTGTGGTGAGTAGGAGCTAGAATCTAATTGTGGTACATGGCCTTCTCATTGCAGTGGGTTCTCTTGCTGCGGACCAGCTGCGGACCACAGGCTCCAGCGGCACAGACTTCAGCTGTAGTGACGTGTGGACCCAGTAGTTGCAGCGCGTGGGCTCTAGAACTCGGGCTCAGTGGCTGTGGCGTGTGGGCTTAGTTGCTCTAAGGCATCTGGAATCTTCCCGGCCCAGGGATCGAACCCATGTCTCCTGCATTGGCAGGTGTATCCTTGTCCACTGTACCACCAGGGAAGTCCTTCCAATGGTTCTATAACAAGAAGAGAAACCTGCTGGAGCCTGAGCTTTAACTTAGTACTTGGCTGCTCCAGTTAGAGGGTCTGTTTGTGGTTATCTGAGTGCGGTGCAGAGTGTACATTTAGAACTTGTCCCAGTTTTCTTGAAACTTGCTCTTCTTCACCTCATTACCAACCGGTAGCCATGCATCCAAATGCTAATTTTTCTTAATTAAATATATGGCAATTTATAAAGATGACTTCTCTTTCCATTCTAATTAGATGTAAGTGATTCTGCTGTCTATACTAATTACTATGTATCTTCCTCCTGAAGACTATATATGTATATATATAAAACTATATATGTATTTATATGCACATAAGCATATATGTGTGAACATATGTATGTGAATATATATATATGTATATATATATACATGCACACACAATATAATTGAAATTTTAATAACCTGCCTCTTGGGAGAATGCATCATTTATAAAAATATCCCTGCCTTGGGTTGGTGGTTTTCTGAGATTTCAGTTTCAGTAGCTTCTTCCATATTAGGCTGCTTTCATCTCAGAGGAAATAATTATATCCAGGTTTGGCTCTGTTCAATGGGGCATGTCTACAGCAGAATGGGTCTCTTCCTGAACAGAAAAAGAAAATTGAAAAGAAAAAAAGATAATAATAGAAATCTGACACACCAAACTCCAAATTATCTAAATCCATTTTCAATGAAAAGCTTGGTGGCTTGGTAAAGATGATGAGTTTTGAAGGAAAAAAGACCCAGTGAAAAATTCCATTTCCCGTGCTGTAAGGTTAGGAGAATAAATTGCACCCGGGGAAAAGGGGAGACACTCCTTTTGACATGTAATAAAGCAGGTGGCCTCATTTGAATTTTCCCATTAGGTCTCCTGGAGTGATCTCAGAAATATGTTGGCCTTGCAAACGGTAACTCAGCCTTGGCTCTCTGACTCCAGGACTCAAACTGTTTTCAAATAGGAGAATTAGAGTCTGGATTACTTGAAATGTCCAGCAGAAAGTTGTTTGTTATTGTGCTGGGTTTCCTATTTGCCATAGAATGTTAAACAGGTTTCTTATTTCCCATAGAATATTAATAATTGGATTGCAAAGTGGACAGGTGTCTTCCCTCCAAACCAGCCTGTCCTCTCATCCTGTTTTCCCACCACAAGGATCAGTGGGGATGGTTCCACCCCATGTCAGGGAGGGGGCTTTCTAGATGGAGCATCTGATACTGACAGGTTTGTGTCTAAAGCCAGAGACTATCAGTCCAAACGGAGCCTTTCCCATGAAAGGTGTGATAAATAAGTCCATGGTGTGTCCGTTACATCCCTTTGTTCATTCGGCAGATGGATTTTTATTATTATTATTATTTTGGGGGGTGTGCTGAGTCTGTTTTACTGTTTGGGCTTTTCTCTAGTTGTGGCTGGTGAGGGCTGCCCTTTAGTTGCGGTGCGTGTGCTTCTCACTGAAATGACTTCTCTTGTTGCAGAGCGTGGGGTCTAAGGTGCACAAGCTTCAGTAGTTGTGGACGCGGTTTCGGTAGTTGCCACACATGGGCTCTAGAGCACAGGCTCAATAGTTGTGGCACATGAGCTTAGTTGCTTCACAGCATGTGGATCTTTCTGGACCAGGGGTCGCACCCATATCTCTTGCATTGAGCAGGTGGATTCTTCACCACCGAGTCATCAGGAAAACCCCTCAGTAGATGAATGTTGAAGGAAGCTAGACAATACAACCAACACGTCCCCTGTCCTCATGTGATACATAATCAGGAGAGAGACAATAGAGAAAAGAGTTAGCAAAATATTAATTAATTGAAATTTTGAAAAGTTCTATGAAAAAGAAGTATAAGATAAGCAATGAGAAAATGTATCAGAGGGACTCAGAAGTATAGTTGCCTTACACACGCTAATAATTTGGTATGTTTACAAATGTATTTATTGGAGGTAGGAAGAAACTGACTCAGAAAAATAAAATCATTCCATTTTAGTAGTTCAGTTCAGTTCAGTTGCTCAGTCATGTCCCACTCTTTGCAACCCCATGGATTGCAGCACTGCAGGCCTCCCTGTCCATCACCAACTCCTGGAGCTTGGTCAAACACACCTCCATCGAGTCAGAGATGCCACCAACCACCTCATCCTCTGTTGTCCCCTTCTCCTCTTGCCTTCAATCTTTCCCAGCATCAGGGTCTTTCTAGTGAATCAACTCCTCGTATCAGGTGGTCAAAGTCCTAGAGCTTCAGCTTCATCATCAGACTTTCCAGTGAATATTCACGATTGATTTCCTTCAGGATTAACTGGTTGGATCTCCATGCAGTCCAAGGGACTCTCAAGAGTCTTCTCCAACACCACAGTTGAAAAGCATCAGTTTTTCAGTGCTTAGCTTTCTTTATGGTCCAATTCTCACATCTATACAAGACTACTGGAAAAACCATAGCTTTGACTTGACAGACTTTTGCTGATAAAGTAATATCTATGCTTTTTAACCTGCTCTCTAGGTTGGTCATAGCTTTTCTTCCAAGGAGCAAGCATCTTTTAACTTCATGGCTGCAGTTAACATCTGCAGTGATTTTGGAGCCCAAGAAAATAAAGTCTGCCACTGTTTCCATTGTTTCCCCATCTATTTGCCATGAAGTGATGGGATCAGATGCCATGATCTGAGTTTTTCTGAATGTTGTGTTTTTAGCCAGCTTTTTCACTCTCCTCTTTCACTTTCATCAAGAGGTTCTTTAGTTCCTCTTCACTTTCTGCCATAAGGGTGGTGTCATCTTCACATCTGAGGTTATTGATATTTCTCCTGGCAATCTTGATTCCAACTTGTGCTTCATCTAGCCCACCATTTTACATGATGTATTCTGCATTTAATTAAATAAGCAAGGTGACAATATACAGCCTTGACATAATCCTTTCCCAATTTGGAACCAGTCCATTGTTCCATGTCCATTTTACTAAAGATCTTTTCAGGATATGTATGTGAGTGAGAATACATATTAATGTGGGAGACAGGCATGGATTTATCAATGTGCTTTGTGAGATGATCTCAGATCTGTCACTAGCAGCTTTTGCAGAATGACAGATCCACCAGGTCAGAGAAGTACAAGTCTGTCTTTCATCTTTGTTTAGGCTGGTGACACAGTCCTAACGTCTGCATTCTGGGTGCACCATTTCTTCTTGTACCATAGCTGGGAAGGTTACAGAATGCTTCCAAGCATCTCACATAACCTAATGGCTTTCTTCTTTTAATTCTTGCTACATCTATGGGGGCCCCATATGACATTGCTAGGGGCTCTCAACAATTATCTTGCTATAACTGCGTGAGATATTTGGAGGTGGGTGGTTGGAAATCATGCTAATTAGCAAGGGAGGTAGAAAAGAGGCAAGAATTAAAGGAAAGCATTCTGTTCCTGGCAATGCCACCCCATCTATAACCCATGGGCCAGTGATATAATGGGCATTTGTGGGAGAGTCTGGGGGAACCTGAACTCATGCAAAATCTAAACACTTTTTTCTTTTGCTCTGGTCACCGTGTTCTCCAACAGCACCCTTACTCTTAGCTCTTTATGTCTTCCAGTGCCCCAGTACTGGCTTCCCATGTTGCTCCGTGGTAAAGAATCTACCTGCCAAGAAGGCAATGCAGGTTCAAGTTTGGTCCCTGGGTGGGGAAGATCCCCTGGAGAAGAAAATAGCAACCCACTCCAGTATTTTCCCTGGGAAGTCCCATAGACAGAGGAGCCTGGCGAGACTACAGTCCACAGGATAGCAAAAGAATCAGACATGGCTTAGTGACTCAACAGTAACAACAATGCCCCTGTGTAACCTCTGCCTATGTCCAGACAGCCCGAGGCTCCGGCTGCAAGCTGACGACACGGGTGCACACGGTTCAGCGCTACATGGCGTAGGTGGTCCTCGTGTGTGGCTGCATTCTTCAGTGCTGCGTGTCATTTTGATTCCTTCGAATTGCATTCCGTGTATATTACCTACCAACTTACCTGATCAGGGAGACCCTGATCAGTAAACTCAGTGTTTCATTCACCTGTGTCCCCTGACCCATAATAAGTGTCCCAGTAATGGCTGAAGCATAAAGAAAACTTCCTCTGTCTGCCTCTTGCTAGGCTCCAGCAGACACTGGAAGCTGGTGGGAAGCCTGTGCATCCAAAAATAAAACTGAGAGCAGCAGAGCCTGTAATTTGGCTTGCCTGAGAGAGGTGGGTGGAACAAACAGAGGGCACAGCCATGGAACCTGTGGCTTGCCTGTAGCCAGACTTCTGAGAAACTTATGCTAGATTAATTAAAATTGTATACCAAAATAGTTCCATCCATTAATTCACTTCCACTGACTGAAGCAGAACTGATAGTTTTGCATACTTTCAGCAAAATGTTTTCTACATTTCCATAGTTCTTATTCTCGCATAAGTTTTCTTTTGCAATTTCCCGAGACAGCATCTTGTGAAACATGTTAAGTGATCCAATATGTGTATATAAAAATAATTTGCTCCCATTTCACTCCATGAATTAGGAGTCCAGATCTCAGCTGACTGCTGATAACATGCATCTTTTTTTTTTTACATTTATTTATTTGGCAGCACCCTGTCTTAACTGGGGCTTGTGTGATCTTTGTTGTGACATTTCAGTTCTTAGTTGTGGCATGTGGGGTTCAATTCCATGAGCAGGGTCTAAATCCAGGTCTCCTGTATTGAGACCAAGTGGTCTTAGCCACTGCACTACTCGGAAGGTCCCCCCTCCTTTTTAAAAAATTAATTAATTTATTTGGCTGTGCTCTGTCTTAGCTTGCATCTCTTAAAAAATATGCATCGCAGGTGGGCTCAGCCCAGCAAGAAATATTTGCTTCAGTTTCTACTCAACAAATGATTAACATTTCTGAAATTAAGATTGGTTTGTGTGTTTTGTTATTTTACTGTGTAAACCTGAGTTAACTGCTTCCAAAGTTCTATATTTCAGGGATGTCCTAGAGGAAAGGTCAGCAAACTATGGCCCACAGGTCAAATCCAGCCTGCCACCTGTTTTGATGAATAAGGTTGTTTTGGAACCCACAGCTACACCTATTCATTTATGTATTATCTGTACTGGCTTTCACACTGCACCAGCAGGATTGAGTAGATGCAACAGAAACTATATGACCCGTAGAGCTCAAAATATTTACTGTCTGGCTCTTCATAGGAAAACGCACCATTGATATTTGAACAGCCTATGTAAATTAGTGCCCCGTGGCTGCCCAGTCTGATGAACTCACCTCATCTGACATGGCAGAACAAAGAAGCTCAAAAGATAAGTAGTGAAAGTGAAAGTTACTCAGTTGTATCTAACTCTTTGAGACCCCATACAGTCCATGGAATTCTCCAGGCCAGAATACTGGAGTGGGTTGCCGTTCCCAACCCAAAAGATAAGTAGAGATGAGTCCAGTATTCTTGGGCTTCCCTTGTGGCTCAGCTGGTAAAGAATCACCTGTAATGCAAGAGGCCTGGGTTCGATCTCTGGGTTGGGAAGATCCCCTGGAGAAGGGGAACAGCAACCCACTCCAGTATTCTGGCCTGGAGAATTCCATGGATTGTATAGTCCATGGGGTTGCAAAGAGTCGAACACGACTGAGTGACTTTCACTCACTCAAATAAATGGCAGGGGGAGCAGCCCTGAGCCTGGAAAGCCATCAGTCAGGGAGGAATCTGTTGTATTTGAGCAACAAAAGGAGGTGGCCTTGATCAGAGCAGAGTCAGAAAGAGTTGTTCGTGGTGAGACTAAAAGCCTGCCAAAGCCATATCACTCAAAGCCTTGTAAATCATGAAATTCCCAGATGTTTGGACCATCTTAGACTTTGAATGTCCAGAGAATGCATTAAAAGCTAAAACTACAGAGGTGCGGCATCTTCTGTCACTTTCGTATCTTGTTGTGTCCATGAGCTTGAACTTGGGGTGCTGTCAGCGTTCCCTTTGCCAGGATGGCCGCTGATGTTTTTGGGGATTCACTCCAGTCATCCTGGAACATCTCCTCTTGTTATTCTGGATGTATGGCTGCCCTCCAGCCCAGCATGGGAAAGTGCAGTGGGAGAATCGACCATTCTCTGAGGGCCGGTGAGCACAGATCTGGCCAATGCCTTCTGGCTTCATGGGTCTCCCTTCCAGAGCTTCCATGAACCTCAGAGACCATGTCAGATTTGACTGGAGTGGGCGTGAGAGGGGAGAAGTCAGACCCACAAAGTCTGGCCTCACTGTGTCAGTTCTCAAGTGCTGATGCTACGGTGTCCACTGAGCACAAAAGCAGCCTTTCTTCTTGTCTCTGTTTTCTGAGAGTTCAGCCTGAATAGAAGCTCCAGGATAGCAAATAGTTGATGACAAAGGTTTAATATATGGGAAATTAGTTAGAAGGAGATTTGAGTTTTAACTTTCAACCTCCTAAGCTGTGTGAGATGTAGGCAAGTGGCTGCCTCTCTCTGAGCTTCAGTTTCTCTGTCTATTAAAGGAGGACACCAATATCAAGCTGGTAGAATTATGACGATTATATGAGATGAGATACCAGTGCAGAGTCTGGCGGCAGAACCACTGATTATTGACCAGGGATGATTTCACTGGCCTTTGGCTAGATTGTTTGCAGATCTTTTTCTCCTCCTCCAAAGGGACACATATGACACAGAATATTTGGCTCGACTGGGCTGGCAGTGGAGCCACATCACATGCTTGCACTGGGCAGCCCAGGATGACATCAGAGACAGCATCCGCGCCCGTGCTCCCCCAGTGCCTCTCTCCCCGCCTTCAAATCAGGCCTCCTCCGTCTGTCACAAAGTCCAAGAAAAGGTTCCGGTCCCTTGAGGTTGGAGAAGAAAGCAGCTGCAAAGAAACAAGCTATTAATATTAATGTTCCAGGAAAAGGAGAAGAGAGAAAGGACACGCGTGCCCAGGGAGAATGACTCCATCCGGCTTTGATGTGTTCCTTCCCACAGGATGGCAGCAGCCCGGAGAATACTGAGCAGTGAAGAGGAGGGGAGAGGCGGTGGAGGTGGCCTGGCAGCGTCTGAGGGCTTACATGAGCTGTGGGCAGTCGGTTCTGTCTAGACAAAAAGTCAGCCAGCCACGCCGCCCTCTGCAGCTATCAGAGAACAAGCCAGCAAGAGAAAGGGGAGCCCCTGGGAGCCCTGTTGGTTCCAATGAGCAGGTGTAGGATATTCTCTGTAAAGGACTATTGTTGTGCTAAACCTGGAAAGAGGGGGCACCTGGTATTATTGAGACTCTTCCCAAAGGTGTGCTTTTTTGTGGATCTCTTCAGGCAAATGTTTTCTTTCTTCACCCCTCCACCTTTTAAGTTCTCACATGGATATCTCGTGTGATGCTTCAGAGGTCAGTCTGCAGTTTGACCTAGATCTAGTTCCTGCCTGTGTGTCTCTGGCCTTGCATGGTGGGCAAATCGCTCTGAGGGCCTCTGTTTTCTCATCTGTCAGTAGTGTGAGAAGTAGTGAGGCAGTAGCTTGTGTATACACTCTAACAGCAGTGGTTCGCCTTACGACCGCTAGAGACTGTTTTTTCTCTTCCCCAAACCAGAGACAGCAGAGGGCAAGGCGGTGAAGGAGTGACAGCAAGTGGAAACATCTCGGGATAATCACTTACTAGCCGCACAGACGGAGAAGGCAATGGCAACCCACTCCAGTACTCTTGCCTGGAAAATCCCATGGCTGAAGGAGCCTGGAGGGCTGCAGTCCATAGGGTCACTAAGAGTCAGACACGACTGAGCGGCTTCACTTTCACTTTTTACTTTCATGCATTGGAGAAGGAAACGGCAACCCACTCCAGTGTTCTTGCCTAGAAAATCCCAGGGATCGGGGAGCCTGGTGAGCTGCCATCTATGGGGTCGCACAGAGTTGGACACGACTGAAGCGACTTAGCAGCAGCAGCAGCCGCACAGATGTTTCATATTCTGTTGAAGGAAGCAAGCTTCCTTGGAATACTTGAGGTAAAGCCTCTGTATGTTGAATGAACTTTGACCCTTTTGCACAGTAGAAACTGAGACTCAACATGCCAACCCCACAACAGTAATAAAGATCTCGACACATGAAGAAGCAATTCAGACTAGATCAGCTGGGAAGTGTGACATTTAATTGATCACTTGTGACGTGTTGGAGGTGTTAGCTAACATGATTAGTGTGATAATCACATTGCATAAGTCAATGTATCAGATCAACATGTTGTGTATCTTAAACTTACACAATGTTGTTTGTCAATTATATCTCAATTTAAAAAATAACTTGGAAAAGGAAGAGGAATTAGATGAGAGCTTAGACTATGTCTGGCGAACTATTTTCATTTCCTACATGATGAGGAATGATGGTTGGGTAGCAGAAACCCACCAAACAGTATCTGTAGTCTGTTGTACAGTATAAAAATTCAGTCCGTTGTTCAGTAAACCCTGTCTATTTACCGTATTATATAGTGGCAATAGTCTTGTTCAGTTATATCTTTTGATCGTCTTGTAGAGGCTCACAGTAAAGAACCCTTTAGGTATGAAGTTGAGCTAGTGAGGACCATACCTGAATATTGTTGACAACATTCAGTTGCCCAGAGAGAGGAAAATCTTATTAGGCAAATCCCCTTAAGAATGCAGCTTTAGAGAAAATATGTCCTTAACCAATCTTGGAATGGAGAATTTCCTCCTAAACAAGTCATAAAACCTAAAAGGTCTAAGAGAAAAGACTGAAAAAATTGGCTACATAAAAATATAACATTTTGGTCCAGGAGAAAAAGTGTAATGAATGACACTTAAAGGACTGTTTTTCTCAACAGATAAAGTGAAAGTGAAAGTTGCTCAATCGTACCCGACTCTTTGAAACTCCATGGACTATACAGTCCATGGAATTTTCCAGCCAGACTACTGGGGTGGGTAGCCTTTCCCTTCTCCAGGGGATCTTCCTGACCCAAGGATCAAACCCAGGTCTCCTGCATAAAGAGCTGTTACAAATCAGTAAGGGATCATTTGGTCAAAAGAAACATGAGTAAGCTGATTGATAAAAAAAAAGAAATAAAATTGGCTTATTAGCATATGGAAAAATGCTCAGCATCATGTATAATTAAAGAAATGAACATTACAACACCAATGAGAAGTTGGTCCAGGTTGGATTGGTTTGTCAGTTTGATTATCATCATATTGGAGAGGTGTGAAGAAATAAGAATTTTTATCAAGTACAGGTACAGATTTTTGGAGGGCAATTTGACAGTAACTATCAAATTTAATACAAATGCTTGGTCAAGGACTAATATTTTATTTTTATTTTTTGAACTACAAGAATTCCTTTATCATTTATTCTTTGGAAATCGAGACACAGTGGGGAAGAGAGGATGCATGCCTTTGCTTTCTGGCCTCCCTGGATCACATGAGGAAAGAGAACACTGACGGCTATCAGTACAGAAAGTATTTTTATAGAGGGGAGGAGGAGCTTTTCACCCCATTTGTAAGACCTGGACTGAAGGAGAGGGGCCAGACCCCAGGGTCCTCTTGAAGGACTAATATTTTAAATAATGTATTTTACCCATGCATATGCACATATGAACGTGTACTTGATTGTTTGTAGTACGTAAAGTTAACACCAAAGACTAGCAGCGAATTCAATCGGGAAGATACTGTGAAGTAAACTACTATAAATCTATAAAATGGAATACTACACAGCTCTGACAAAGATGACAAAGAACAATATGTGTGTGTGTCTGAAATATGTGTATTTTGAGATGTGTGTGTGAAATATATATGGTCTTGAGATTCAGTTAAATTATGTCCTTTTATACCCATTGTTAACCTTTCTTTGTTGCAAATGTGCTACATATGTAAAATTACACAAAGCAGAATACACAGCTCAATGAATGAGGACAAAATGAATATCAGGTAACTGCTAATCTGATCAAGAAATAGAACTCTGTCTATACCCTTTCTTTTTGTCTACAAGTTCATGGGTAATTTCTGTCATTCAAAGCTTGTGTTTCCTGACCTATGATTGGGAACACTGAAAATCTTTAACACCACTGTTCTCTCCTATCTGACAATGTCTTTGTGAGAATCACATGACTTAATGTCAATGTTGTTCTTGTAAGTGACAGAGAGCTCTGTAAATGAGGATGAAGATGGCCATTCAGTCTGATAGATGCGTGAAGCCTGCAAGGACATCATGCTTGCAGTCATCCTTAAGCCTTCCCTCCCTTGGGAAGACAGAATGTAAGGAAAAGAGGGGTGTTCTGAATGAGACAATCTGTTGGTCATCATCCTTCCAGTAAATTTGACTTGAAGCCATATAGTCCAACCTGTGAATGAGAATGCACAAGCTTCCTAATTGTTCTGAATCTCTGACTTTTGGCAGGACACTGCCGAACTGGACCCATGCAAGCTTTTGGGAGACTTTCCCAGAGCCGTGCCCTTGTAGGAATGGTCTTCAATGACTAGGGGAAGGGGTCCCTTACCAGGAATCGCTAGGGATGTGAAATAATACATGTGCCCTTCCAGGTTCCATTCTAGCTATGTGACCTCTGATGAGTCATGTAACCTCACTGAGCCTGAATTACCTATCTTCTTGAGGATATACATAACCCTAACCTACCTAACCCTAACCTCACAAGGTGCTGTGAGGGTCCCCGAGAGATGGTTCATATAAAGTTCTCATTGAGGTTCCTCACTTGACCAGTCCTCAGAACTGTCTGCTGTGTGAGCTGTCTTGGGATATCTAACTGGGTCATCACATGAGTGAAAATGCAGCGTGGGGGCCTATGCATCTCTCACACATGAAGGCAGGCAGCCAGGTATGGATGTGGAGAGTGGGGTGATGGGTTCTGACTCAGAAACCACGATTTAGCCCTCAGCTCTCCATTGCTCCTAAGTAGGTCTTTCATGTATGAAGTCACAGAGTCTTTGTACACTCAAGATAGGGACACATGGGGCTTGCAGTGCAAAGACCAGGATCTGTCAGGCTTATATAGAAGAAATAAAAGTATGAAGTGAATGCTAAGTCTTTATGTTTGTGTGGGCAGGATGTGGAGAGCAGAGGGGAGAGAGAAAGGCACAGAAGTAGAAATGTATAAAGCTTGACTTTTGGCACCAGAAAGATTGGAATGGAATGTTCTTTAAGAGGAACACTAGAGAGCCCAGCAAGATGTATATTTGGGGGACTTCTCTGGAAGTCTTTGATGCCAGTCTAAGCATTTAGAATTGATCTCCTAGATAGTAGAAAAGAGCCACTGAAGGTTCTTAAACAGGGATGTGACAGGTCTCAAGCCCAGGAGGTAAAACTGAATTAGCAAATTAGTTAGGAAACAAGTTAGTGATTATCTACAACTAAGGCATTATTATGTTCAGCTCAAGAACAATCCTCTGGCGCAGAGCCTCATGTTCTCAACAGATGCCTGCTGAATTTTTATTTTGAATATAAAATTGCTGTAGCCCAGATGTCATTTGGCCTGCCCAGCTTTTTCATATAAAGTGATGTGACATTTTAAATCTGAAGCAAGTGACTTTAAATCTTTTCTCTTTCACAGACCCAGTCCAAGGGGTGAGATGAGTTTAGACATGACGGCAGCCCTCCATCCTCCTTACTCCCCCTCGAATGGGCCACCGGGGCCTGGGTTAAGCCCCACTTCTATTCCTCTGGTTCTTTCTCCGGTACTGCCTATCACCATGTGCCAACCCCTCCAGGCTTTCCACACTTCCACAGCGAGTGTGGTGCAAGGCTCTGATGTGAAGTAAACGAAACAGGACTAAAGGCCATGAAGTCAGTATCATGCAGTAGCACCACTTGAAGCAGGTATCTGCCTTTGAAAATATCCATGAGGTTTCCTCTGCCATGGGCACAGCCCTGTCATAGGAACTGATGAATAAGAGAACAGAATGCATAAAATACAACCCAGTCTATCCATCGCAAGCCATTGACATTTTACTCATGGTGTCCTAATTAACTCTGGATGCTTTTTATGTCCTTTATGCTTTTTTATATCATAGAAGGTGAACTGGGTTGGTTGCCCCACGTCATTTGTAAGACAACTGTGGAAGCTAATTAAAAACAAAACCAAAAGCCACAGATGTAATTATTACATAATGAGGTAAGGATAACATTATCAGATGCTATTACATATACTACGAGTGAATTTTAATTAGAACCCCAGGTAGTTACTGAGAAATCAGGTATAAAGAAATTCTACCAGGACTACCTATTTGCAAAATAATCATGCATCATGATTATTGTTTGGATATAAATCAAATTCCTTGGAAATACTTCCTAAAAGGAAGACAGTTCTCTGGTCTTGGCCTGTGCAAAACAAATAAATAAAACACATGCATTATCAAGACCAGTTTCCTCAATCTGATACTGCAAGCACAAAAGATTTAGGACCTTCTGAAACATGTAATCCTCTAGTATCAAAGATTAGATTCATTCTTTCTAGTTTCTATAAAGTATAAATATGAGATGTGTCTATAATGGCAATGAAATAAATATTTTAAGGCATATACTCCTGTTCTTACACATGATTTATAATCCTATTTTATGACTCTGTGTGTGTATGTGTATAAAATACACAATTTGTTCCAGCACAATATGTCACAATGACAGTAATATACTTGTACATATTGTGAAATAGTGCCAAGCAACTGGTAAAGCTTTTCAATAAGTCATCCCTAAGACCCTTTCTAGAATGTAAGCCATGTGTCATCTCCATCTTGTGGACAGGTGACCAGGAGAAAACAAAAGAGGCAATACGATAGATGGCAGGTAGGCAGGTTAATCTCTCTGAACATCTGTTGCTGACTGAGGCTGACTGGAATGCCAGCCCTGGTCCAGCGGAAGGTGTACCGCTGGCGGATGACGACTGTCTTCTGTGATTATGAAGGTGTTGTGGCAGGTGGTGGTGATGTGCACGGAATCAGTTTCCTATTTTGTGCCTAATGAAAACATTTGCTAGATTCAAATCCAGGTTTTTGTGCCTAACCTCAGCCACCTGCGCCCCCAACAATTAGATGGCTGCATGACCTTGGGCAAGCCCTTTAACTTCTCTGAACCAGAGCTTCCCTATCTTTTGAATAGGAACCGTGATACCAGCTCAGTCCTCCTAGTGCAGCATGAGGTCACCATAGGATGAGCAGTTTAAAATGAGTGGATTCAAATTTTGATGGGTTTCCCAGGTGGTGCTAGTGGTGAAGAACCCGCCTGCCAGTGCAGGAGACGTAAGAGACACAGGTTCCGCCCCTGGGTTGGGAAGATTCCCTGGAGGAGGGGAGCCCAGTGGGCTACAGTCTGTAGGGTCACAAAAGAGTTGATCATGACAGTGACTTAACAGCAACAATAAAGGAATTCAGTGACATCTGAAGTGTCATGTAGTGCCAAATGTCACAAAG
This sequence comes from Eudorcas thomsonii, assembly GCA_006408755.1. Taxonomy (NCBI): domain Eukaryota; kingdom Metazoa; phylum Chordata; class Mammalia; order Artiodactyla; family Bovidae; genus Eudorcas; species Eudorcas thomsonii. The sequence goes on along the minus strand of SJYE01004591.1, from coordinate 865,110 downwards.
GACAAACACAGCAGGACTGGGGAGGACGTTGTTTCGGATAAGGTGCTGGAAGGGTCTCAGGATCCACATTTGATCACAGAAATGGATGTAGTCAGGGAGTGGGTCACATGGCTACCTGGGGGAAAGCTGTTCTAGGTGGAGGGACAGCAAATGCCAGAACTGTGTTGCATGGGTTCAAGGGCCAGGAACAAAGCTAGTATGGCTTTTCCATTTCTGCGTGCTTTTCTATTGGAGTTCATTTTGAGGTGTAGCCCTCGCAAATAACTATGGATTCCAGGGGCCAGGAAAAGTCAGATGGTGGTGCTTACTCACTCACACAGCACAGTGCACAGGATCTGTCACCTCTTGTTATCCTGCTCATTGATTTTCTGCCTTTACTTATAAATGTATATTTAGACCATGATGAAGTTATTCTTGGGGCTCCCCAGGTATCTTAGTTCAGTTCAATTGCTCAGTCGTGTCCAACTCTTTGCAACCCCAAGGACTGCAGCATTCCAGGCTTCCCTGTCTATCACCAACTCCTGGAGCCTGCCCAAACTCATGTCCATTGAGCGTGTGATGCCATCCAACCATCTCACTCTTTGTCTTCCCTTTCTTCTCCTGCCTTCAATCGAGGATCTTTTCCACTGAGTCAGTTCTTTGCATCAGGTGGCCAATGTATTGGAGCTTCAGCTTTAGCATCAGTCCTTCCAATGAATATTCAGGACTGATTTCCTTTAGGATTGACAGGTTTGATCTCCTTGCAGTCCAAGGGTCTCTCAAGAGTCTTCGGCACAACAGTTCAAAAGCATCAATTCCGGGTGCCTCAGTAAAGAATCCACCTACTAATGCAGAAGACACAAGAGACACAGTTTCGATCCCTGAGTCAGGAAGATCCCCTGGAGTAGGGAATGGTAACCCACTGCAGTTTGCCTGGAAAATTCCATGGACAGAGGAGCCTGGTGAGCTACAGTCCTTGGGGTTGTGAAGAGTTGGACACGACTGAACACACACAGGCACATTACTCTTGCCCTGTAAGTAAATAGGTAAATCAATTCTTTTTCTTTCAGGAAATAAATATTGTACTGTTAGACAGCCTGATTTATGGGAGTAGTAGAAACAAACCAAGAACGTTGTTTTAAAAGGTGCAGTCTGTCAAGCAGTTGATCCTGCAGGCCAGCTTCTTCTGCAGGGGTGTGGACAGAGGAGTGTCACATTCATCCCGCCCCCCACCTCTTTGTCTTCCTCCTCCTGGGCAGTGCTTCTTACTCAGCCTCTGGATTTATAAGACCAGCCAGTCTTTGTTGCTTTCCCACCATGTGCTAACATTGTTGTATACAGTTTACAAACATTTGCTCAATTCTCTTGGTCCTTATGGAAGTGTAATATTAAACTAATCACATAAGACTGAGACAATGAAATGCAGTAGCATACATCAAGTGTTTAGCACAATGCCAGGTAAGGGGAGATTCCCCCAAATGGTAGCTGTTATTATCACAACATTCCTTTATTTAGTCCTCCTACATACCCTAGGAAAGGGGCACTATAATCCTCAAATTATAGGCACAGACAGGTTAAATAACTTCTCCAGGGTCACTCTGCTAGTTTCAGTCCAAGATAGTGTTTAAATCTCAATCTGTCTAGTGCTAAAGACTATTTTCTTGTTCTTCACATACTACCTCACTACTCTTCAATTTCCTTATATCTATAAAATGGACACTATATATATGTGTGCATGTATATGTATACATGTGTGTATGCATATGTGTACCCATGTTATAAAGGTATTTCAATACTAAATTATATGAGTATATATATATTTATAAAATATATCAATATAAAATGGATACTTAACATATGTTTATTTTATAAAGGTATATGTGTGCCTGTACATCTGTGTTCTCTAGATGGCATTATTTGAGTAAAATTAAAACATTATTATTAGTTGAAATAATTGTTTATTTGAATCTGTCCTTAGGCTATTGGAGCCCCTGACCAGGAAATGATATCTGGTAATGGAGGGTCTGGGCTTCCCTGGTGTCTCAGATGGTAAAGAATCTGCCTGCAATGTAGGAGACCCAGGTTTGATTCCTGACTCAGGAAGATCCCCTGGAGAAGGAAATGGCAACCTACCCCAGTATTCTGAGAGCCTGGCAGGCTACAGTCCATGGGGTCACAAAGTGTCAGACATGACTTAACAACTGACAATGGAGGGTCTAACCAATAACTGCTGGGTGTTGGGTGTAAGTAGCCCAGCCTCCTCAGGCCTTGGCTGGAATATTTCTGGGGCAGTCATTGTACAGAACTTCCCATATATTTCTGGAGGAATGATATTCTGGTTGTTCTCTGTGGTTACTGAATATGTACCAAACCCCTCTTTGCCTTCTTCCTCCCGTGTCGCCATGCCGTTGCCCTGCCAGCACCTCTGACCCCTCTAAAATAAACCACATGCTGTTGCTTCTCTGCTCAGGGCTTGCTTCTGTAGTTGTTGCTCAGTCACTCAGTCATGTCCAACTATTGTGACCCTATGGACTGCAGCATGCCAGGCTTCACAGTCCTTCACCATTTCCCAGAGCTTGCTCACACTCATGTCCATTGAATCAAAAATTCCATCCAACCATCTCTTCCTCTGTCATCCTCTTCTCCTCCTACCTTGAATCTTTCCCAGCATCAGGGTCTTTTCCAGTGAGTTGGCTCTTCATATCAGTGGTTAAATTGTGGAGCTTCAGTTTCAGCTTCAGTCTTTCTAATGAATATACAGGATTGATTTCCTTTAGGATTAATTGGTTTGACCACCTTGCAGTCCAAGGGACTCTCAAGACTCTTCTCCAACATACTACAGTTCAAAAGTATCAATTCATCAGCAGTTCAGCATTCTTTATGGTCCAACTCTCATATCCATACATGACTACTGGAAAAACCGTAGTTTTGACTAGACAGCTTTGTTGGCAAAGTAATGTCTCTGCTTTTTAATATACTGTCTAAGTTTGTCATAGTTTTCTTTCCATGGAGCAAGTATCTTTTAATTTTGTGGCTGCAGTCACCATCAAGGTGATTTTGGAGCCCAAGAAAATAGAATCTATCACTGTTTCCATTGTTTCCCCATCTATTTGCCATGAAGTGATGAAACCAGACATTATGATCTTAGTTTTTTGAATTTCGAGTTTTGAGACAGCATTTTCATTTTCATTCTCCTTATTCACCTTCATCAAGAGGATCTTTAGTTCCTCTTCACTTTCTGCCATAAAGGTGGTATCATCTGCATATCTGAGGTTATTGATATTTCTCCCAGAAATCTTGACTCTAGCTTGTGCTTCATTCAGCCCAGCATTTCACGTGATGTACTCTGTATATAAGGTAAATAAGCAGGGTGAAACTATGCAGCCTTGACATACTCCTTTCCCAATTTAGAACCACTCTGTTGTTCCATGTCCTGTTCTAATTGTTGCTTGTTGACCTGCATACAGATTTCTCAGGAGGCAGGTCAGGGGGTCTGGTAGTCCCATCTCTTTAAAAATTTTCCACAGTTTATTGTGATCCACATAGTCAAAGGCTTTGGCATAGTTAATGAAGCAGAAGTAGATGTTTTTCTGAGATTCTCTTGCTTTTCCGATAATCCAACAGATGTTGGCAATTTGATCTTTGGCTCTCCTGCCTTTTCTAAATCCATGTTGAACATCTGGAAGTTCTTGGTTCACATACTGTTAAAGCCTGGCTTGGAGAATTTTGAGCATTATTTGCTAGCATGTGAAATGAGAACAATTGTACATAGTTAGAACATTCTTTGGCATTGCCCTTCTTTGGGAGTGGAATGAAAACTGACCTTTTCCAGTCCTGTGGCCACTGCTGAGTTTTCCAAATTTGCTGGCATATTGAGTGCAGCACTTTCACAGTATTATCTTTTAGGATTTGAAATAGCTCATCTGGAATTCCATCACCTCCATGAACTTTGTTCATAGTGATGCTTCCTAAGGCTCACTTGACTGCACATTCCAGGATGTCTGGCTCTTGGTGGGTGATCACACCATCATGGCTATCTAGGTCATGAAGATCATTTTTGTATAATTCTTCTGTGTATTCTTGCCACCGCTTCTTAATATTCTCTGCTTCTGTTATGTCCATACCAGTTCTGCCCTTTATTGAGCCCATCTTTGCATGAAATGTTCCCTTGGTATCCCTAATTTTCTTGAAGAGATCTCTCGTCTTTGCGATTCTATTGTTTTCCTCTGTTTCTTTGCCCTGTTCAACTGAGGAAGACTTTCTTTTCTCTCCTTGCTATTCTTTGGAATTCTATGTTCACATGGGTGTATCTTTCCTTTTCTCCTTTGCCTTTAGCTTCTCTTCTTTTGTGAGCTATTTGTAAGGCCTCCTGAAACAGCCATTTTGCCTTTTGGGGTTTACTTTTTCTTGGGGATGGTTTTGATCACTGCCTCTGGTATAGTGTCACTAACCTCTGTCTATTGTTCTTCAGGCACTCCCATCTATCAAGTCTAATCACTTGAATCTATTTGTCACTTCTACTGTATAGTCATAAGAGATTGATTTAGGTCATACCTGGGTGGTCTAGTGGTTTTCCCTACTTTCTTCAATTTAAATAGGAATTTGGCAACAAGGAGTTCATGATCTGAGCCACGTCAGCTCCCAGTCTTGTTTCTGCTGACTGTATAGAGTTTCTCCATCTTCAACTGCAAAAACTGTAATCAGTCTGATTTCGGTATTGACCGTCTGGTGATGTCCATGTGTAGAGTTGTCTCTTGTGTTGTTGGAAGAGGGTTATTGCTGTGACCAATGCATTCTCTTGGGAAAACTCTGTTAGCCTTTGCTCTGCTTCATTTTGTATTCTAAGGCTAAACTTGCCTGTTACTCCAGGTATCTCTTGACTTCCCACTTTGGAGACCTGGCTTAAAAAATGGGTCTGGAGGCACAGAATGTTAGAGTCTCGCCATCTCTTTAGAGAAATTATGTGAGCTACCCACATTGCCACTGTTGGCTCCTCCACCTTGGTCTCCATTTCCTCAGTGTCTGGGATGGGACTATAATACCCACTTTTCACAGGTGCTCAGGAGGTCTTGGAATAAATCTCATAAAAATGCTTTGCACTTGCACAGCACTGGAAACAAGTGGAATTTTCTGGAACACCGCACCTCTTATTAGCTCTGTTATTGAATACCAACTCCTGCTGGTCTCTGTGTTATAAGCTGGTATTAAAAGCACTCAGAGAGATGTTTGGCTGCAGAATACTTTGAATATATATATATATATACACATGCCTGCTGTTGCTATACTGACTTATGAAACACATCAAACAGTCCTACCACTGCAGTGCCTATTGAAAAAGAGTAACAGGTAAGCTCCCCTGGGCATCAGTGACAGGACCTAATAGCTCCTGTTTTTGCTGCCATCCAGCTGGTTTATGTGTTTGGCATTTAGCCTCAGCTCTTTATATGGTGTTTATCACTGTGATTAAGTAAGGGGCAGAGACATTTGGAATGGCTTTGCCCGAGAAGTCACCTGAGCCTTGTTGTTTTTATGTTGCAGTAATGGAGCACAGGCATTGTGTGTTCCTGCTGATCCCAGGCAGGCCAAGATATGCCATTCAAATGGCAGGAAGGAAGCAAGTCTGTGATGCTAACAAGAATTTATCTCCACGATTAGAGTCCTGACAGTGCCTTTTCCTAACCCCACTGTCCACTGAACTCTTGATGACAGGGTCTATTAATTATAATCCCTTATGGAAGGCATTCTATGTGTTGCTGTTGTTCAGTCTCTTAGTTGTATCTGACTTTTTGTGACCCCATGGACTGTAGCCCACCAGGCTCCTCTGTCCACGGGTTTTCCCAGGCAAGAATACTGGAGTGGGTAGACATTTCATCCAGGAGATCTTCCACACCCAGAGGTCAAACCCACATCTCCTGCATTGCAGCACTGAGTCACTAAAGAAGCCCTCCATGCACTGAGCACTCACCACATCTTAACCTGCTCAACATTTCTATGCAACGAGAAATAGAAAATTATTTCTATTTTGTTTAAATGAGCTAAAGGACTCTCAAATAGTCTAGGATTGTTTACTAAGGGGTTTATTAAATCCTAGATATGTGGACAATGGGCTAGATTTTGTGGGAGAACTAGGAGTTGACAGGCTGAGGGGAATGGAGAACCTTCAAATAAAGTCACCAACCACACTCTGTAAACTTAAAGGGTCAGGCAGATAAAAGGCATCTCAGGAAGAGAAACAATGTTCTATAAAATCTGTAAGACTCAGGTGACCTGTTGTCCTGGTTTTAGTCATGGTTAGCAAGTCTCTCATATTTTTTAATCCCACCTCCTTTTTATTTCTTTCCTTACCCCCTCCTTCCTTTCCTTTCAAAGGAGAGAACATGCCTGCTTTCCCGTCTTTTGGGCATGATGTGCTATGCTCACTGCTCACATTATATAGGTTGAAAGTGTTATAAAAAGCAGAGAGCATTCCTTAGTTGTGGCTAACATATCTGGCTGTGTACTGGCACCATGAACCCAGTTCCATGATCTCATTATTCATGTATCTATAAAAAAGTTTTGGCTTTTTCCAGTAGTCAGTCATGTGCGAATGTGAGAGCTGGACCGTAAAGAAGGCTGAGCGCTGGAGAAGTGATGCTTTTGCACTGTTGTACTGGAGACAATTCTTGAGAATCCCTCAGGCAGAAAGGAAATCAAACCAGTCAACCCTAAAGGATTCAACCTCGAATATTCATTGGAAGGACTAATGTTGAAGCTGAAGCCCCAATACTTTGACCACCTGATGCGAAGAGCTGAGTCATTGGAAAAGACCCTGATGCTGGAAAAGATTGAGGTCAGGAGAAGGGGGCAACAGAGGATGAAATGGTTGGATGGTATCACTGACTCAGTGGACATGAGATTGAGCAAACTCTGGAAGATAGTGAAGGACAAGGAAGCCTGGCATGCTGCAATTGATGGGATTGCAAAGAGTCGGACACGACTGAACAGCACCACCACTTCATCAGCTCTGGCTCTATACTGGCACCGTAAACCCAGTTCCATTATCTCATTATTCATGTGTCTATACACAGGGGCCTCTTTGATGGACAGAGTCCTGCCATCTTTAATGCTGAGGCAGCTGGGTGGAAACTTTTTGCAGGACTGTCCTTGTCAGTTCAGTTCACAGGTTTTCTGTCAGTAGCCTACTCGCTTTTCCAGGATTACACTGAATGTGTTTATGGGTAGGGAGCTGTGTGAGCATACAGGAAAAACAGGGTAGCATTTAAAAGGAAAAGGCAGCTGCTGCCATGAGACCACCGGCTCCTGGTGTTCCGCCTCCTTTCCTCACTGTTCTTCCTCCGCCTCTCACATCTCTCCGTTCCTGCCCACACTGAAATGTTGTTATGTCCTTATGCTTTCATATCTGCTATCTGGGGTGCATTTCTCCTAGCTCTGAATGAAATCCAAGGCCATCCCATGATTTTTCTGATCACTCTGAGGTGGGGCTATGTGTTAGTCCTTCAGTCATTTCCTACTCTTTGTGACCCCATGGACTATAACCCACCAGGCTGCTCTGTTCATGGAATTCTGCAGGCAAGAATATTGGGGTGGGTAGCCATTCCCTTCTCCAGGGTGTCTTCCCAACCCAGGGATCAAACCCAGATCTCCTGCACTGGAGGCAGATTCTTTACCATCTGAGCCACCAAGGAAGTCCCATCAGGTCAGTTCAGTCGCTCAGTCGTGTCCGACTCTTTGAGACCCCATGAATCACAGCACGGCAGGCCTCCCTGTCCATCACCAACTCCAAGAGTTCACCCAAACTCATGTGCATCGAGTCAGTGATGCCATCCAGCCATCTCATCCTCTGTCGTCCCCTTCTCCTTCTGCACCCAATCCCTCCCAGCATCAAGGTCTTTTCCAATAAGTCAACTCTTCGCATGAGGTGGCCAAAGTATTGGAGTTTCAGCTTCAGCATCAGCCTTTCCAATGAACACCCAAGACTGATCTCCTTTAGGATGTACTGGTTGGATCTCCTTGAAGTCCAAGGGTCTTTCAAAAGTGTTCTCCAACACCACAGTTCAAAAGCATCAATTCTTCAGTGCTCAGCTTTCTTCACAGTCCAATTCTCATATCCATACATGACTACTGGAAAAACCATAGCCTTGACTAGATAGACATTTGTTGGCAAAGTGATGTCTCTGATTTTTAATATGCTGTCTAGGTTGGTCATAACTTTCCTTCCAAGGAGTAAGTGTCTTTTGATTTCATGGCTGCAGTCACCACCTGCAGTGATTTTGGAGCCCCTCAAAATAAAGTCTGATACTATTTCCCCATCTATTTCCCATGAAGTGATGGGATCAGATTCCATGATCTTAGTTTTCTGAATGTTGAGTTTTAAGCCAACTTTTTCACTCTCCTCTTTCACTTTCATCAAGAGGCTTTTTAGTTCCTCTTCACTTTCTGCCATAAGGGTGGTGTCATCTGCATATCTGAGGTTATTGATATTTCTCCTGGCAATCTTGATTCCAGCTTATGCTTCCTCCAGTCCAGCATTTCTCATGATGTACTCTGCATATAAGTTAAATAAGCAGGGTGACAATATATAGCCTTGACATACTCCTTTTCCTATTTGGAACCAGTCTGTTGTTCCATGTCCAGTTCTAACTGTGGCTTCCTGACCTGCATACTGGTTTCTCAAGAGACAGGTCAGGTGGTCTGGTATTCTTTCTGGAATACCAGAAAGAATTCTGAAAATTCTCTTTCAGAATTTTCCAGTTTATCCACACAGTCAAAGGCTTTGGCACAGCCAATAAACCAGAAATAGATGTTTTTCTGGAACTCTCTTGCTTTTTCCATGATCCAGTGGATGTTGGCAATTTGATCTCTGTTTCTTCTGCCTTTCCTGAAACCAGCTTGAACATCTGGAATTCACGGTTCATGTATTGCTAAAGTCTGGCTTGGAGAATTTTGAGCATTGTTTTACAAGTGTTTGAAATGAGTGCAATTGTGCGGTAGTTTGAGCATTCTTTGGCATTGCCTTTCTTTGGGACTGGAATGAAAACTGACCTTTTCCAGTCCTGTGGCCACTGCTGAGTTTTCCAAATTTGCTGGCATACTGAGTGCAGCACTTTCACAGCATCATCTTTCAGGATTTGAAATAGCTCAACTGGAATTCCATCACCTCCACTAGCTTTGTTTGTAGTGATGCTTTCTAAGGCCCACTTGACTTCACATTCCAGGATGTCTGGCTCTAGGTGAGTAATCACACCATTGTGATTCTCTGGGTCGTGAAGATCTTTTTTATACAGTTTTTCTGTGTATTCTTGAAATCTCTTCTTAATATCTTCTGCTTCTGTTAGGTCTATACCATCTCTGTCCTTTATCGAGCCCATCTTTACAATTAATAGAGTTGTAAAATAGCCTCCTCCAACCCGGTGGCTCAGAAGGTAAAGAATCCACCTGTAATGCAGGAGACCTGGCTTCAATTCCTGGGTTGGGAAGATCCCCTGGAGGAGGGCATGGCGACCCACTCCAGTAATCTTGCCTGGAGAATCCCCATGGACAGAGGAGTCTGACTGGCTATAGTCCTTGGGGTCACAAAGAGTCAGACACGACTGAGTAACTAAGCACATTCCAGCAAGACAATCAAAGATGCAGAGCTCTCTAGAATCAGATAACCCTGAAGGGTTTCCTAGATTATGCTCAGCATTCCACTGAAAGGATACCTAGTAATCTTTTATGCATCAAAGACTTTCATAATTTTCCTATTTGCAGTACTCTCACAGGAATATTTGTCATATTATTTTTCATGATATATATGACTGACAGTTTTGATGGTATTAATAAGCACATTTTAAGTTATTTAAAGCAGTTTTCATTTCATTTTTATTTCAAACCATTACATTTTGCATTTTTGTCTATGCTTTTTAGTGTATATAAAACAATAGAACTTACAAATACCTTATACAAAAATAAACATAAATATATATTAAATATTTGTAATTTAAAAAATATTTCACCAGTGAAGTACCAGTGAAGATGTACTGTTGTAACTTTGAAGATCACTGTTCTGAGACTAAGACAAAAGTTCTCAGTATCTATAGACACACAGTCTCTTGGTGAGAGCTCTCAGTCCCTTTTTCCCTTGTCAGCTGCACGGGCTATATCCGACAGTATTAGCTGACTTATTAGTCAGAATGGTTAGCTTGCTCAAGAACCACAGTCTCTAGCATTGAAAACTGGCCTCTTGAAAATATTTCAGTAAGAGAGATCATTATACTGACAGAGCCTTAGTAATTTACTGGAAGAGAGAAGGCAAAGGAACAAATGTGTGAGGCTACTGGGGTCTGTTTTAATGTGAGTTATTCAATGCAGGGGTTTTCCTGGGTTGGACAAAGAGGTGACAGAATAGTTCAGGATCCGTGGCCAGAGCTGGGTGGTGATTTCTAAGTACATATTGAAGAGACAGTTGTTTGATGTTATTTATTGCACCAAGAGTGTTTTCACTCGAATAAGGATAGACTGACACTAGAGTAGTCAAATTAATGGGTTTTTAGGAAGTCCCTATAACACTTTCTTGAGGCTGTAGAACAAACTGCCACAGACTTAAAACAACAGAATTTTATTCTTTCAGAGTTCTGGAGGCCAGAAGTGTAAAACCTATGAGTTGACAGGGCCACTCTCCTTAAGAGGCCCTAAGGGAGAGTCCTCTCCTCTTTCAGTGTCTGGTGGCTGTTGGTTTTCTTCAGCCTGTGGTTGCACCTCCCTCTGTTCCATCATCATGTCAGCTTCTCCTCCGTGATTGGATGTGACTCTTTGCTCTCTCTCTCTGTTTTCAGAAAGGATTCTGTTTATATTGGCTGTGCTGGGTCTTCTTGCGGCATGGGCTTTTCTCTAGTTGTGGTGAGTAGGGGCTGCCACACTTGTGGTGCAATAGCAGAGGCTCCTGTTGAAATGGCTTGTCCTGTTGTGGACCAAAGGTTCTAGGGCATGTGGGCGTCCACAGTTGCAGCTCCTGGGCTCTACAGCAGAGCCTCATGGTTGTGTAACTCCGTAGTTGTGGAAAAAAGGCTCTAGGGTACGGTGTGTGGGAATCAGTAGCTGAGGCTCCAGGCTCCAGAGCACAGGTTCCATAGTAGCGGTGCACGGGCTTGGCTGCTCCACCGCATGGGGATCCTCCCTCATCAGGGATGGGACCCGTGTCTCCTGCATTGGCAGGCGGATTCTTTACCACTGAGCCACCAGGGAAGCCTACCTCTCTCTTCCGTCTCTCAAAATCCTTATTTTAATTACATTTTTGACCATCTAACATATTATCCATTCCTTTGGTGTAGAAGGTAATATTCCCAGGTTCCAGAGATACAACATTGATGTCTTTTGGGTGGTATACTGGGTTGAACAGTATCCCCTCCAAACATCATGGCCACCTGGAACTGCAGAATATAGTCGTATTTGAAGTAGGGTCTTGGCAGATGTAAGCAGTAATGATGATGTCATACTGGGCTAGGGTGGCCCTAATCCAGTGACTGGTGTCCTTATAAGAAGAGGAAAGAGACACAGAGCATACATTTCCTTCTCCAGGGGATTTTCCCAATCCAGAGACTGAACCCAGATCTCCCGCATTGTAGGCAGATGCTTTACTGTCTGAGCCACCAGGGAAGCCCTATTAGAAGAGGAAGGAGACACAGAAGCACACATGGAGGGGAGAATAGAACACCTTGTGCTGAGGGGGCAGAGACTGAAGTAGTGGGTCTACAGGCCAAAGAACACCAAAGATCTCCAGCGCACCAGAAAGTAAGAGCTCAGTTTATAGACATCTCTTTAGAATTGGAGGCAACAGACTAAGAGAGAGATGGCTTTTGAGGAGTCATGCGTGTAGCACATGGAAAAGGAAATGGCAACCCACTCCAGTATTCTTGCCTGGAGAATCCTGTGGACAGAGAAGCCTGATGGGCTGCCATCTATGGGGTGGCACAGAGTCAGACACAACTAAAGCAACTTGGCAGTAGCAGCAGCAGCAGCCTGTAACACAAAGTTCATGCCCCCATTTCCTCTTTTCCTTCTGTTGGAGCCAATCAGGCAGAAATTAAAGATCCTCTCTGATTGGGTGGCATTTCCAGCCTCTTGGCCCTGCTACAATTTGTGTATTCTTAGTGGCTCTTGGGAAGTCCTATTTGTCAACTTTCTCCCATCCTTTTTCCCACATTTCCTTAAACCAAACACTACAGAGTGGAGACTTGGGTTGGAGAAGGTGGCGACACACTGGTTATTCTGCTCCTCCACCCAGATCCACCCTCCACTCTTGTCCCCAGAGCCTGAGCATATGACTGAATTGTCAGAATTAATGTTGGTTTTCCTTCTTTCTTCCATTTTTCTGGCTCTCATGGAAGGAGCCATGGGTAGAAGGGGATTGCCAAACATTGAAAATAGGCCTATATCTTATCCACTGGCTTAGACAATGGCATTGTTTTTGCATGTGAATGCATTTGTTTGGTTTCCTTTCAGCAGGAATTGTTTTGACATCTTCTCTTGCCCTAAGGAGCCACATGGAAATGGGTGTCTATTGCTCTGTTCACTGTGGAGGTTCAAGTATGTGTGTCTGAAACACCAGCCTGCTGGACATAAGTTACATCCTAAACCCTGTGTCTCCATAAATAACCGCTGGCAGTTTCATTACAGCCTGGGGTACCCCAGCTAACACTGGAAGCTAACTTAACACCAATCAATCTTTCTAATGCCTTTCATGGTTTGGTTTCATTAAGACCCGAGGCCATCATTCACCCATGTCCACTTGGCCACCATGTTGATTTGTGTCTCCTTATTGTGTGAATGAATATGCATCCCCAAAGACCCGAGACTTCCTCAGAAAGACAGTGCTGCTGAGTGCTCCCTATTTATGGTTTAGCATAAGAATATATATTGCCTTTTATTACATGGCCATTAGAGAGTAAGATCTGGGGAGAGATTTCCATTGGAGTGTAGTGAGCATAATTATAAATTGGGAGAGGATGTGAAATATGCCCTTGGTAGAATATTCACTGAGTTATCAAAAAGGGTTTTCTTCTGGTGACACCAATTAATCATGGCCCGTGTGAGCCCATGATACTCCCCCCTCCTCGTTATTCCTGGTTTCCAGGCTTTGTTTAGCCCTTATCTCTGTCCCTGCACCTAGCCAAGAATTGGCCAATTTGAATGCAAAAGAGACCATTGATAGGTCTCTGGTAAAACCTCAGCAAAAGGAGTGTTTCTCTGTCAGTTTTGTGTAGGATTCTGAGGTAAAAATCTAGGTCTTGAGGGAGAGAGGAAGTAAAGGGAATAAAATTTAAAAAAAAAAAACAAAAAAAAACCCTCTGTAACAGAGAGTCCAAGAACCACTTTATCCGGCTTAGCACAAATACCTGCATGGGCACCTCAGCCTGCCCCCCACAACCACCTCCAGCACCCTCTTTTAGTGACACTGGGGGTGAGGAAAATTGGTACTTAAGTTAAAGCTTCAACCAAGCAGTTTTTGATTGCATAGCTAGAATTTGCTCACCAGATCCTCATGGTTCATACTAACCTTGGCAGGGTCTCAATGGCCATTTTTCACATTTGACTTATTCTTGAATAATTTCTGAAACACATTAAGCATAGAAAGCTTTTCCTCTAACCTCACTCATGCGTATTTTTCNCCTCTGTAACAGAGAGTCCAAGAACCACTTTATCTGGCTTAGCACAAATACCTGCATGGGCACCTCAGCCTGCCCCCCACAACCACCTCCAGCACCCTCTTTTAGTGACACTGGGGGTGAGGAAAATTGGTACTTAAGTTAAAGCTTCAACCAAGCAGTTTTTGATTGCATAGCTAGAATTTGCTCACCAGATCCTCATGGTTCATACTAACCTTGGCAGGGTCTCAATGGCCATTTTTCACACTTGACTTATTCTTGAATAATTTCTGAAACACATTAAGCATAGAAAGCTTTTCCTCTAACCTCACTCATGCGTATTTTTCTTTGCCTCTCTACATTATCCCTAAGCCTCTTTGGGATTTTTATCATAAAGGCCACAGGCATCTTTTCTGCCGACATTTGTGTGTCCACTGTGGATATCGATGGGTGGACTGAAATGGGCTTACTAAGGCATGCAACTGAGGGGTGGATAGAGCCTGATTTTCCCAGTCTTGTCCTTCCCACCCACCTGCTCCCTTAGCTTGTGTCAACAATTAACTCCCCCTTCCCCACACCTCCGTCCCCTCCATATACCTAGTGGCCTCACACAGCCGGCTCTCCTCTGTAACCGCTTGCTTCTCTGTCCATCACACAAACACAAACCTTGATTAGTCTCTGCATTCTCTATGACAGAAACAAAACAAAACTAAATACAAACAATTACAGCAACAAACCCTTCTGGTCCCTTTTCTTTCTGAATCAATGATTTGTGTGTGGGGGGGGATATCTTAGGATGATGTTGAAAAAAATAAAATCAGAATCTGTAGTAAGGGAGTATACCTTGAAGGCCATATTCAGCATTGTGATTTTACATTTAGAAGATACAGCCTCCCTAGCAAAAACCTGGTTTTATTATCTATATTACACAATGTAAACAAAATTTGATCAAACCTGGAGAAGACTCCAGGAAAATGTCTTCTTTTTTCATCTTATGAAACAAATTATACAATGTAAATATGACTTGGAAAAACTGGACAAGAAAGAAAGGTAGTTACCTGCCATTACCTGAGGGAAGGTTCACACTGCCTTGATGAAGGGATAAACACTTAGAGAGAGTGTGTAAGGATTGTGTTTATCAATTTGTTTCATTCGTTGGGTCTGTTTGGTTAATGAGTTACCCCTCACCGTATCCTGTTTGTAGTGAAATCCTGGTAACTTCTACTAACAAAGCAGTTTGATAGTAAGGGCTGAAAAACCAGAAATGGTGGCAACTTGAACACTGAGCAAGTTTTCTGATTCATTTCGTCAGGGGTTGAGAAGTTTTCTATCCCATGCTCAAAAATGACCAAAACAGCAATGCGTGTCTTCCTTTCCTTGGTTTAAGATTTTTGCCCCTGCTTGAAATGAAAGTATCAGTAGGAGATATCGTTCTTTTAGCGAAGTTTTAGTCACTGTCAGCTCAGAGTGACTGGGTTCCGTCTTAAGAACAAAAGGTTGTGAGCAAAGCATGGAGAGGGTAAAGTGAGCAGTTAAAAGAGGGAAGGGAGGTGTCCAGACTGATTTTTTGTGTGCGTGTGCCAGTACTTCTCTGCTTCTTATATCTTACTCTTTGCCATGGAACATAGTAGTTCTTCCCTTGAAAGGATAGGGTCGGGGGTCTGCAAGGAAATCAAACCAGTCAATCCTAAAGGAAATCAACCCTGAATGTTCATTGGAAGGACTGATGTTGAGGCCACCTGATGCAAAGAGCTGACTCACTGGAAAAGACCCTGATGCTGGAAAAGACTGAAGGCAGGAGAAGAGGGCAGCAGAGGAGAAGATGATCAGATAGCATCAGCAACTCAATGGACATGAATCTAAGCAAACTCCGGGAGACAGAGAAGGACAAGGACTTTGGTGTGCTGTAACCCATGGGGTTGTGGAGTCGGACACAACTGAGTGACTGGGCAACGATGACAGGGGGAAAGTTTCATGACACTGGACTGGGCTACAGTTTCTTAGATGTGACACTAAAAGTTCAGGCAACAAAGGAAAACATAGATAAACTAACTTCTTCAAGATTAAAAATTTTGTTGTATCAAAGAACAATATGATAAGATCAGGCACATTCAGGATGATAGGACCTTAGACACAAAGAATAGTTTGGACAGAGTGAAAGGCAACCCATAGAGTGGGAGAAACTATTTCCAAATTAGATACCTGATAAGAGATTAATTGGGAAGGGAAATGTCAACCCCCTCCAGTATTCTTGTCTGCAAATTCCATGGACAGAGGAGCCTGGCAGGCTACAGTCTATGGGGTTCACAAGAGGTGGACATGACTTGGCAACCAAACAACAACAGATGAGATTATTATACAGAATATTTAACCAACCCCTCAACCCAAAACAACAGCAAAGCAAACACCCGTATTAAAAAATGAACACGGGACTTTAACTGACATTTTTTCCAAAGAAGATGTACAAATAGCCAGAAACATGCTCAGAATCACTAATGATTAGGGAAATGCAAATCAAATTCACAATGAGCTACTACTTAATACCCATTGGGGTCGTTACTATTAAAAAAAAAAAAAACAACAAGTGTTAGTGAGGATATGGAGAAATTGGAACTTTTATGATGTGCTGGTAGGAAGGTACTGTTATAGCCACTTTGAGGAACTGAAAAATGGCAGTTCCTCAAAAAAATTAAATTGAACTACCATATGATTGAGCAGTTCTTTTAACTATGTACACCAAAACTGAAAACACGGATTCAGCTACTTATACACTCCCATCTATAGCATTCAGTTCACAGTTCACAGAAGGGAGAAGCAACCAGTGCTAGGTGATGGATAAATGGATAAACAAAATGTACTATAAACAAAGAATAGAATATTATTCAACTTTATAAATGAAAGAAAATCTGATACATGCCAAACATGGGTGAACCTTGAAAACATGCTGAGATAAGCCAGTCACAGTCCTGTGCACTTAAAAAGGTTAAATTTTATCTTATGTATAAGAAAGAAAGAAGGAAAGTGAAATTGCTCAGTCATGTCTGACTCTTTGTGACCCCATGGATTGCAGCCTGCCAGACTCCTCTGACCATGGAATACTCTAGGCAAGAATACTGGAGTGGGAAGCCATTTCCTTCTCCAGGGATCTTCCCAACCGAGGGATCAAACCTGGGTCTCATACACTGCAGGCAGATTCTTTACAATCTGAACCACAAGAAAAACATACATAATATATATATATACACACATACACACACATACACACATGTTTTATACATATATGTATATAGTGTGTATATTGTATGTATATATTATGTATATTTGCCACAACAAGAGGTGGGACTAGCCATAGAAGAGGAGGAAGTGATATTCATTGGAAGGACTGATGCTGAAACTGAAGCTCCAATATTTTAACCACCTGATGTGAAGAGCCAACTAATTTGAAAAGATCCTGATGCTGGGAAAGACTGAAGGCAGAAGGAGAAGGGGACGACAGAAGATGAGATGGTTGGATGGCTTCACTGACTCAGTGGGCATGAGTTTGAGTATGCTATGGGAGATAGTGGCAGACAGGGAGGACTGGCATGCTGCTGTTCATGGGTCACAAAGAGCTGGACACAACTGAGCAACTGAACAACAACAATAAGCCATAGACGAGGAGGAAGTGATAGTGTGCGGGGCTGGCCCTAGACTTTGTGAGGCCTCCTGTGCTTCTACTTGCTGTTTTGAGCCATAGCCAAAACATAGCCATTGGGATGCCCTTTAAGGCTAAACCCTAGAATGACTAAGCACTCATGGAGCAGAACTGAATCCATGCCTCAGGTAAGAGTCAGGATATCTGTATCCACAGTTTAAGGTGGAACCATCCAGATGAATGCTGCCTAGGTTAGCCAACTCTTGATGACCTGCAATTGGTTAAATGAGTTTAATAGTTATTATTGAAGCCTCTAGTTTTGGAATAGTTGTTACACAGCCATGTTGGGAAGTAAGAATCAAGGTAGAAAAGAGAAAGTCTAGTAGAGTACTCCATGAAAGACCAATATTTGTAGCCTCATAATTGTTCCAGTGGCCAGCCATTTCTCCTCTAGTGAAGGTATGTTTAATCAGGGTTATCTCTGAGAATCACCAAAATTTCCCTTGTTGTCATCCATAGACTAAAAATAGACTCTTAAGTGTGTTAGTTGTGTTCAATGCCTGTGTCAAACTAGCTTTGTCAAAACACTATTTATGTTGTTTTGCGTGGCTCTTCATTGCTCTTAGGATAAATTCCTAGTTTCCTGATATATAGCTTTTACGTCTTACTTGCCTGGTAACTTCCTCTCCAGTGTCACCTCTTACTCAGTCCCTCTCCTTTTTATTCCTCCTGTAATCTCTCAGTCTCTCTGTTTCTCTCTCCTTCCCTGATTTTTTCTCTCATTCTTTCTTTGGGCTTTCAGATTTGGTACCCCTCTAACTGGAACATCCATCCACTCTGATATTTTATCAAACAGTTCCTAATCGTCCTTCCATTAGGTCTTAATTTCAGTGTTACTTTCTTCAAAGGGTCTCCCATGAACCCTCAGAGCAGACAAGATGCCACATGCTGTGTGCACTGCCGTTGTACCCCTGGAGCATCCTAACTTGACAAATAATATGCTTGTGCTCAGTGTGTCTGTCTTGTTCACCCCATCTTCTCAATTTAGCTGGTACCAAAACATAGTGGAAATACAATCTACTTTAGTCTAAAATACTATAATCAGATGAATTAATGAATCAAAGTTGTGGCTCTGAGATCACTGTGTTCTCTTGTCAAGATTCATTAATGGATTCTATTGGTCAAAATTGTTCACTCCAGCTTATAGAAATTTAAATTGAATAAAAACTTAATGATCATATAATTCAATTCCAAATAAGCAAGCTGAAGTTTCTTCAAAGATAATTTCCTGAGAGGTATTTCTGTGGTATTTCTAAACTGGCTGGTTCAAAAAGAATGATAAATATTTTGCCCCTAACCTCTGGATTTACTAAATAGAGCATTTATTCTTGAACCTGCCTTTTAACTGAGTAATACAAGTCAGGGGCCCATAGAAAAGGAAGTTTATGGACTTATGAATCTTCATTTGCAGTTCTTGAGAGTATAATGATGACTTCTGATTTAGACATTCCCCAGAGATGCGGCTGAGCTGGTGCTAGAAAAACCTCAGCTATTTACTAGAATATCAGTCCTCATCAGGACATTAATTCCTAGGAATGTTTTAGTCTCTCAATTGGTGATTTCCATCACTCATTCCATGACTAGCAATTAATATTCATTAAGGGCCCATAGGACACCTAATTCTCCCCTGTACTGGGCGTGTAGCTACCGGGGGTAAGAGAATTTGATCAAAGCACCAGATCTTCCTAGGTCATCTTATTAAACAGTCTTTTTTTATTTTTTCCAATTTAAGCCAGTTATTTTACACTGTGACTTGATGATACATACACATATATACATTTCCACTTGAAGGGCCTAATTGATTCATCATTGTATTACATTATTATTCATTAAGTAATATAGTATTTAATTATATTATATATACATATAAATGAGACATATTAAATATTACTCATTAAATAAGAATATAATAATTTATGGGAAAGTAATTTCTAAATTCTGAGGAATAATATACATATTTTATAAAAGTTCTCCTAAGGGCGTAAACTTGTTAATCAAATTCAGAAATACGAGGAAAAGTGGGCCTTCACTTATCTGATTGTGTCACTCTCTGCTTGAGAATTCTTCAAGGGTAACCTTGGCATTGCAGGTAATACCCAAATCATCTTTCTGGGCCTGCTCCTGCCCTACCCCTCACCTTGTATCTTTGAGTTCTTGCTCATCCTCTCTCCTCAATCCAGGCAGCTTTTCCATCTAGTGAGCCCTTGTACCTTCCTCAAGGCTTAACCTGAAGTCACACTGTTCACAGGCCTTCCTTACCCTGTACTCCTGGTAGAAGGTATTCCTCTCTGTACACATTCATAGCATAACACATGCAGTCTTGGGACAGCCCCTCTCCATAGTGACAGACGTGTCTCATTCATCTTGCCATTTCCCAGCCCCTCAAAGAACGACTACTCACAATGCTAGTTGCCTCCCATCTTGCAGTATTATAACCAACAAGGGTGTCCTTTTCCTTCCAAAAACGGTCCCTTAAGCCAATCATTGGTTTCAGAACAATGGAGGCTGGAGGGATGCTGGCCAGGACTTGATCTAGGTTGGCCATTCCATATTACAGTGGCTCCAGGAATTGGGCGCTTTAGGAAATAGACAATTCCAAGAGACAGGGGAAGACCCTGTATCCCACCTGGATATAGATTCCCATGCAGTGCACATTCACCATCATCCCCCAGAGAGATCTGGAAAGATCTGTTGTCATCCTGGGGCTTCCCTGGTGGCTCAGCGGTAAAGACTCCTCCTGTCAATACAGGAGTTGCAGGACATGCAGGTTCGATCCCTGGGTCGGGAAAATCCTCTGGAGAAGGAAATGGCAACTCACTCCAGTATTCTTACCTGGGAAATCCCACGGACAAAGGAGCCTGGCAGGCTATTGTCCATGGGTTTGCAAAGAGTCAGACACTACTGAGCATGCGTGCAGGCATGCCATGATTTTCCTAGTGTGGATAGCTCTGTTTCCACAGGTACCAGACCCTCCCCACCTGGAACACAATCACTCTTGCAATGACAGTGCTCTGAGCCCTGCTCAGAAATGAGGAGGAAAGGAAAATCTCGTTTGTGGAGCGCATGCTGTGTGTTTATGAATATCAGCTCATTATTCATAACATTCGACAGATGAGGTGACCGAAGTGCCGAGGCAGAGGCACTTGATTAGGATCACACACCCAGGGAACTGTGGGAACTCCAGCCACTGTAACTCAGTCTCATCTCTTTCCACCCCCTTACCTTTGGAGAGATGTCTTATAAAATTCCACTCCAGTCACTTGATTAAATCTCCCTGGAAACTTACCCTAGACTTTTATGCTCCTAAGCAAAATGACAAATGACTAAAGGGGAATGGAAACCATCTTTTAATCATCTTTAAGGCCATAGATGCACATAAATGACTTTCTGGGGGGAGTAACAGTGTTTTCAGAGGGCCATCTAAATTCTGGTTGAATACCATCAATAACAATAACAATAAAATAGAGAAAGCAGGGACCATGTGGAAAAGGCTGGTAAGGGCTTTAACACAGTCAAAAGTTTATATTCAGTGAGAGAAATTAATATTTCACATTCACTTTATTAGCTTAGGCTTCTGGAGGTCATGGGGAGAGTTTTTCAGGTTACCAGCCTGGCAGTCTTTATCTGGAGATGAGGCACTGGGGACTCCCAAGGTGAGATAGAAGATATCCTCCAGGTAGCCAGATAAGATGACTAGCAAGGGATGCTACATGATAATTAGCAAGCTCATTACCACCTGCCATTTCAGAACTGCCTGTCAACCCAGAATCATTTAATGTTCAGTTGCTTTTTGTGAAATGAAGGAGAAGGGTTTTGATATATTTTTGAAGGTCCACCTAACACTGTGAGATCAGTATATGTGTGTGTGTGTGTGTGTGTGTGTGCATGTGAGTGTGTGTGTGTGTGTGTGTGTGTGTGTGTGTGTGTGAATTCCTGATCAATTGAGAGCTGCACCAGTGGGGGCTGTCTTATTTTTAATTATACTTCGAGTGGAGATAAATCAGTTAAACAGGATTTCCCGGGGCTCTTCTGGAATGTAGAACACTGAAGAGGACAGTGAAGCCAGTCAGGAAGCTCAGCATGAGCCTTTTAAATATTTTGTAAGGAAATAGGAAGTAGTCTTTAATAGCAACACCTCTACAAGTATTGAATGGGTGAGATACACACATGTGTTCATATGACTTTGCTCATGGTTGGATTGTCAGCTGCATAGTCAGAGTTGGATGAGATAAGCCTTTCATGGGGTATTTGTCTCCTTCCATGGAGAGCCAGGGAAACTTGGGAAGATGACTAGAAGATGAACATTAAAGATGAGCAGGGGTGCAGGGGGAGGAGTGGCAGCTCATAGGTCTGCTTGTCTGTTTATGCAGAGACAGAAGGTTAAAAGTTGGTTGGCTTTGGGACCCTCTGTGTTGGGAAGTTTGGAAGACTAAATGCATTGGCTTCAGCCCCTGAGGTAGTAGAGGCTGGCATTTATTCTGTTAATCGCTATGCTTTGGTGTTTGCATAGATGAAATCACAATGCCCTGCATGTCACATGTTTCCATCTTGTTTCCTTCTACCCAGATAAGTACTCTGGATTACAAGTTCAGTAGTAGAGGGTTCATTTATTCTCTTGATCATTCATTTACTTTCATGTTCATTCTATTTTTCAGCACATATTTTACTCAATAAACTATTTTGGACAACTTATTCTGTGCCAGGCATAGCATTAGCTCCTGAGGACACAAAAATGAAAAATACACAGTCTTGTCCCTCAGGGAACACAGAGGCTCTGCAGATAGTATATGAATTTCAATCTATCTGGGGAAAATCTCCATAAACAACTGCTCTTCTGGTGTCTTCTATAATAAAGGCATATAAAATACGCTTCAAATGCATAATTTCTATGATCATAGGCCTTTGCTGATGCTGTTCCCTGCCTGAAACATCTTTATCATCCTACTTGTATGCCAGGATCTTCATTTGGCCCCGTTCCCTCCAGAAAGCCTTCTGACTACTTGGTCAAGACTGTTTCCATGTGCATTCGCTGAAACTATTTCTGATCAGTTTTGGATGTGAACTGCCTCGCATGTGACTTAACTGCTTTAGAGGACTGTACTCTGGACAGCAGAAATGTTATATTTCTATGCCTTATATGCCTTATAGCGCAAAGAGCTTGTAACACATTCTGACGCTTTTAAATGGTTAAAATTCTTTGACCTGCCTCATTTCAAGAGGTGATGCCTAATGCCCTTACCCTTGCATATGGGCTGTACTTTGCCACTCGCTTCTATTAAACAGAATAAAGCTGAAGTGATGGTGTACAATATCAGAGACTAGGTACCAGAAGACATTGTTTCTTATTGCTCGCTGTCTTTTGAGTCTCTCCCTCAAGGAGAAAACAGTAACTATGTCATGAGGACATTCAAGCAGGCTACAGAGAGGCCAAAACAGAAACTGTGGGCTCTTACCAACCATCAGACTAATTTTCCACTGATGCGAGGGGGCCACATTGGAAGCGATTCTTCCAGTTCCACTCGAGCTTTCAGATGATGGTGCCTGAACTGCTAATTTTTGACTACAGTCTCATAAACAATTCTAAGCCAGACCACTCAGTTAAGTCATTCCTGGATTTCTGACACTCAGAAAGTGTTGCGATAGTAAGTATTTATTTTAAACTATTCTCTGAAACTGCATTCAGTTGGGTATATCTTTCCCTTTCTCTTTTGCCTTACGTTTCTCTGCTTTTCTCAGCTATTTGTAAGAACTTCTCAGACAACCACTTTACCTTCTTGCATTTCTTTTTCTTTGGGATGGCTTTATTCAACAATTTTAAGCTATACAATACTGACGTAATTTGGTATACAGCAATAGATTACCAATATCCAATATTCATGTATTGTTGTTGTTCAGTCACTAAGTTGTGTCCAAGTCTTTGTGACCCCTGGACTGTCGCCAGCCCTCCCTGTTCCTCATCATACCCCAGAGTTCACCCAAGTTCATGTCCATTGAATCAGTGATGATATTCAACCATCTCATCCTCTGCTTGCCCTCTTCTCCTTTTGCCTTTAGTCTTTCCCAGCATCAGGGTCTTTTCCAATGAGTTGGCTCTTCACATCAAGTGGGAAAAAATTAGAGCACCACCTTCAGCATCAGTCTTTCCAATGAACATTCAGGGTTGATTTCCTTTAGGATCGGCTGGTTTGATCTCTTTGCAGTCTGAGGGAGTTTCAAGAGTCTTCTCCAGCACCACAATTCAAAAGCGTCAATTCTTCGCTGCTCAGCCTTCTTTATGGTCCAAGTCTCACATCCATACATGACTACTGGAAAAAAACTATAGCTTCGATTGATTATAAGGACCTTTGTCAGCAAAGTAATGTATACTTGCTCATTAGACTACCAATGACATCCATGTTACTGGATCCTATGGATACTTTTGAGTCTTCGTTTTACTTGTATCAACGTGGCACTCAACACAGAAGTTGAATATGTCTTCCTTCTCTTCGAAGAAATTTTATGAAATATTCCTGGTATATAATTCAAGGCTTTCATTAATCCCATTATCCTTCTTACCTCCCCAGAGGTAATCATATTTTTCTACAGCTTACTTTCTTGTGAATGCAGTATTATTAAGTATATTCAAATTTGTTAATGTCTATGTTGACATATGTAGCTCTAGAACATTCATTCTAACTGGTGTCCAGTATTCGTTCTATGACTATGCCACAATTATTTATTTGTTCTTCTATGAAGGCATTTAGATGATTTTCAGTTTTTCACTCTTATTAATACCACTGTGGTCATTCTTGTAGATGAATCCTTAATTCCACATGTAAGATTTACCCAGGGAACATATTCATCTTTAACTTTCTAGTTATTTTCAAAATAGTTCCCAATATGGTTGTGCTAATTTATGCTTCCATCTGATGTACACATTAAGTCCTATTTTTCCTCATCCTTACAAGACTTTTATATTACAAGGCTTCGTTTTTCCCCCTCTTTCTTCCTTACTTCCTTTGAATCTAAGTTATAGTTCTTATTTAATCATTCATTTTGTGTTTCTTAGCTAGTTATATTTCTTTATCTGTGACATTTATTTATATATATTGCCCATTTTTTGCCTTTGGTCATATACATTTTTTGGATTGATTGATGAGAATTATTTACGTATTTTATATACTAATGTTTTCTTAAATGTATAGCTTGTCTGAGATTTGGTTTATTAAAACTGTGATATAATCTATATGTGGAAATTAAGGATTTTATGGTGTAGGCAACTGTAAAATCTTTTGTAGTTTATGCATTTTGTGTCCTGTTCATTCCATGGCATGAAAAAAAAAAAAGGTGGTGTGCAGTATCAGAGGCTAGGTCATAATTATAAATTTTTGTATACATACATTTACAATTGTTACACATTCCTGTACACATAAATTTTATTTCTTCATATTTAGGTGTTAACATAGAATGTTGACATAACTGACAGATAACGTTGTGGAAGTTCAGGTATACAGTTTGTTAATGGATGGATTTTGGCTGCGCTGGGTCTCTGTTGCTCTGTGCAGGCTTTCTCCAGCTGTGCTGAGTGGGGACTCTTTGCTGCAGTGCACAGGCTTCTCATTGTGGCGGCTTGGCATGTTGCGGAGCACAAGCTTTAGGTGTGGAGGCTTCAGTGGCTGCAGCACGGGGGCTCAGCAGTCGCGGCTCGCGGGCTCTCGAGCAGGGGCTCAGTACTTGGGGTACAGGGCCTTAGTCGTTCTGCAGCATGTAGAGTCTTGCCAAGCCAGGGATCGAACCTGTGTCCCCTGCACTGGCAGGCCGATTCTTATCCACTGCGCCACCAGGAAAGTCATGCTCGTTGCTTTCTGCGTCCTCAGGTTTTAGTGCAAGGTTCACTTTTTCTAGGGAATCTCTCATGACATGCTTACGTTTGAAGTCTCCATCAAACCTGTACTTCTCCTGTGATAGCACTTATTCTGTTTGAAGCTGGTACTTTAAAGATTATCTACCAACACACTGGACTTGAAAATTCTGTGTGCAAAGTTGCCACACAAATCTGACTCACACTTATTTTCCAAGAACCTAGCCCAGCATTCCGGAGAAGGCAATGGCACCCTACTCCAGTACTCCTGCCTGGAAAATCCCACGGACGGAGGAGCCTGGTGGGCTGCAGTCCATGGCTTCGCTGAGGGTTGGACACGACTGAGCGACTTCACTTTCACTTTTCACTTTCATGCATTGGAGAAGGAAATGACAACCCACTCCAGTGTTCTTGCTTGGAGAATCCCAGGGACAGGGGAGCCTGGTGGGCTGCCGTCTATGGGGTCACACAGAGTCGGACACAACTGAAGTGACTCAGCAGCAGCAGCAGCCCAACATTCAGTGCTCAGTCAATAGGTTGACAGTGAACACACTTTCAATCAGTGAATGCATATCTTTTCCCTTATAAGCACAAAATGTCTTTGCTTCCATTAAGCCAGTAACTATTCAAAACTTTGGATGGGGATCGAGGTGGGCTTTGCTTAGTATAGTAAATGTGTTTCTCAAGGAGTAAATTGAATTACATTTAAATGTTCTAGAAGAGATTGCTATTTAAAGGATCCATTTAGTAGATCTTTTCATGAAGTGAAGAATGTGATTATAAAAGTAAGTTTGCTTATCCTTTTGCATCTCCAGGCTTTTAGAGTCTGCAGAGCCTTGGGGTGGGGTGACTGTGCCTGCTTGTGGTTGTGGGGATGTGGGGGTAGCAGTTCTTGCTAGACCTGAGGTAAGTTTAAACACAGCTTTGATCATTAACCTAAGTGGTGTATTTTAATGAAACCAGACAGAATTTTCATCTCCTGTAACAAAGAACCTGCAGGCCAGTGCAGGAGGCATAAGAGATGCTACTGCTAAGTCGCTTCAGTCGTGTCCAACTCTGTGCGACCCCATAGATGGCAGCCCACCAGGCTCCCCCATCCCTGGGATTCTCCAGGCAAGAACACTGGAGTGGGTTGCCATTTCCTTTTCCAATGTATGAAACTGAAAAGTGAAAGTGAAGTCACTCAGTTATGTCCGACTTTTTGCGACCCCATGGACTGCAGCCCACCAGGCTCCTCCATCCATGGGATTTTCCAGGCAAGAATACTGGAGTGGGGTGCCATCGCCTTCTCCGATGATATGGGTTCAATCCCTGGATCAGGAATATCCCCTGGAGGAGGGCATGCAACCCACTCCAGTGTTCTTGCCTGGAGAATCCCCATGGACAGAGGAGCTTGACAGGTTACATTCCATAGGGTTGCAAAAAAATCAGAGATGACTGAAGCAAGTTAGCATGCAATAGAGACCTAATATTAATATTTTAATCTTTTCATTTACTGATGAGAAAACAGACCACTTACTCTTTTCTTGGAAGAAATATAGTATTTATGGATAGTCCCTAGGATGACCACATCCCAGAATATCAGGACTGAGATCAACCTGTTTAACCCCCTCATGATACAAATGGGGAAACTGAAGCCCAGGTGGTAAGTAACCTTGTCAAATCCAAATGATTATTTATTGATTAGCTGGACTGCAGCATAGATCTTAGATCTCTCAGCCCAGTGCTTTCTCTAAGAGTTGATTTTCTGTTCAGAAGTTACAGTCCCAGGATTCAGACCCAAGTGTACATCCTAGTTGAGAATCCACAATTTGAAATCAGAAAGACCTGAATTTCAGTCCAAACTCCCCTCCTAAACATCCCAGTGATTTTAGGTAATTTACACTCTTCTGTTAGTGAGAGCCTCAGTTTACTCGTTTGCAAAATAGAGACAGTTATAATGCTACCCATAAGGGCTTCCCTTGTGGCTCAGATGGTAAAGAATCTGCCTGCAGTGCAGGAGACCTGGGTTTGATTCCTGGGTTGGGAAGATCCCCTGGAGAAGGGAATGGCAACCCACTCCAGTATTTGTGCCTAGAGAATTCCATGGACAGAGGAGCCTGGTGGGCAACAGTCCATGGGGTTGCAAAGAGTCAGACATGACTGAGCGACTAACACACACACACATGTGGTGTTGCCCTTTGGAGTAGTTATGCTGCCTCCCGTGAGGCAGTGCACGTGAGAAGCTTGCCTGAGGGCCCGGTGCATAGAGGGAGCTCAGAAGCAAAGATAACGGTGACAGTGGCGGTGATGAGGATTTTAATGATGTTGGATCTTGTTACTTCTTCTCACCCTTAGATAAAAGGGCACAAGTCCACTTTCTGTAATCTAAGATTACAAAATAACTAAATAACTAAAAAATGAACCCTGAATTAAAACAATTGGCTAGAAAGAGATGGTTCGTACTCTGGAATAGAAAGATATTGACTGCATTTAAACTTGTTAAAAGTTAATGTGCTTGCTAACAGCCTCCAGTCCTTCAGAGCTGCTGTCTAGCTCATGCATCAGAAAAAGTACTGAAGAGAGACTTACATGTTTTGTTTTTTCTTTCCCAGTTCTGTTTTCACCTCTGCCTTAAAAATAAACAAATATCCAGCCCTCAAATCAGTAAGTGGTTCAGACGGTAAAGAATCTACCTGCAATGCAGGAGACCTGGGTTCGATCCCTGGGTCAGGAAGTTCCCCTGGAGAAGGAAATGGCAACCACTCCAGTATTCTTGCCTGGAGAATCCCATGGACAGAGGAGCCTGGCAGGGCTTCTGGGAGGGATCCATTGGATCGCAGAGTCAGACACAACTGAGTGCCTAACACTACTGCTACAAATTAATAAGGCAAAGCCTTACTTTATATCCAACTCCCAGCAAAGATCAGAGACACAGTCTCCAGGTTCCAGAGTTAAGGATGCTCATATTCTGACTGTCTTCTCTTCCTGTCTGCCAGCTTTGAATGCTAGGAAATGTGAGAGAGGAGAGTGAGTTTTGCAGCTTCCAGGCAAGCTGATGCCTAAAGCTTTCTGGTTCCCAAGAGAACATATTCTAAAGATCACTGTATTTTTCTTACACAAAAATTCCTATTTCTGCCTCTTTACATTTAAAAAGATTTACCCTCCTGGCTGTTTCCCTATAGACTATCAGCTCACAACATGGAAGGGGGTGAGGACACTGTCTTGTATCATGAGATGAAATTTGAGCATGACCACGGTCATTCGGAAGAGTGTCACAAAGTACTGGAATGATCAGTGATGGCACTTAGGCTATGGAAATGAATTTCTACCTTGAATCTATAAAAGGTTCTGAAGCATTAAACGATTTATGTTCTGTCTACCATTCAGTGTGACCTCAGATAAGGCAGACATCATTCAGGGTAAATACCCAGTAGTCACCCTGTCGTTGATTACCTTGCTGGATTGAGCGGTGCTTACTCCTCCAGCTTTGGCATCACCCTTGCTTGGATCTTGGCATCTTCTTTTATTCTTTCTTGTTGCCCTTGGCTGTCTATAGTGACACTGCTACTTGGAGAGAGAACTGGTCCCATTGCTGTCTCTTAGATGCTGGTACTGATGTTGCTCAGTGGTTGTTTGATTCCTTAGTCCTTCAACATGGTGAATGAAACTGTTCAGTCCCCAAGCTGTCCCATACTTCTCCCCATTCACCAAGCGTGTTGTTTTAACTCATCCATCAGGTTACCATCCCTTCTGCTTTATGGATGCCCGACAGTCCTCTTTCAGGGCCTCCACTAAACAGACAAAGGATACATCTCAGTCTAAGGGAAAAAAACCATGGGGTGAGAAACAACAAATTGGATTTCTTTTTGAAGTTTGCAAAACAAAACAGACTGTTTTTTTTCCCTAGAGAGTTTTGAGAAGAGAAAGGTTGCATGGAGTAAGAGGTCTAGGGTTGAGTGTAGGTGGCCATTTTAAACCATGTGCAACTGATGAGTAAATGGAACAATATTTTGAACAAAACTAGAACAGAGAAGACACATGTAAAAAGGCAGAGATGACATAAAAGAGAAGTGAGTGGAGACTGCCACTTGTGTATTCGAGAGTGAAAATGGTCCACACTGCCCATGTGTGTAGAGCCCCCTGGAGGCCTGGGAGTCAGACTCTACACTTTGAGACTCTCTTTTTCCTCCCCTACTCTCCATTGCCCTGATGTCCCCTCTCTTTCACTTCTTTCTTTTCCTTCTCTCCCCCTTTTCCCATTCCTCCTTCTTTTTTTGGTTTGGATAGATTAAGTAGGTTTGCTTTCCTTACAATTACAGTTGTCTTTCTGAGCGCATGTGACATCTGCTTCCACTTGCTTTCTCTCTGCATGTGGCAGCTCTCTGACACTTCTGCCTACCCGCCTTTATTACCTGAGAAACCCATATGCACCCAGTCATTTTAGCCATTTAGTCAAAAAGAGCCTGCAGCCATTTTCTTGCATGTTCTCCAGAGAAGGAATCTGACTGATGGGCTGTGGATTGCTTCCCACTCGTCAGATTTCACCCCTGGCAGTGTGTCCTCTCCTCTCTTCAGTAAGCTCTTCTTATCTCATCCCTCTCAGTATAATCATGCCTAACCCTGGGATTAGCAGAGCTCAGGAGCTTGCCACATGCACTGAATGACTGCTAGGACCTGAGGGGGAATAAAAACAATGTACCTCACAGTTACCATTTTCTTTCAGTTTAAAGTTTCATTTTCATGTAGGGAAAAGTCTTTGTATATATTGATTAGAAATCAATACAAACAGTGAAGGGAAGCATATGATAGATGATATTCATACAAAGAAAAACATTGCCATCTTTACAATGATAAAACTTAAATACTGGCAAGAGAATCAGTTTTCACGGTTGCTCGTATTTACCACATTGGTGAAACCATTTATGGCAGAAGCAGCTACCTCCTGGGTCAATTTTCTTGGGTCTCGCCGCAGCTGTGTGGTCATAGTGGTGGCCTGTGGGGGCAGCGCCTAAGCTGGCTGACGGGGCTGGGGAGTGTGTGGGCAGCTGGGCTCCGTGTGCTCAGTGGCTTCAGGCGTGCCTGACTCTTGGCAACCCCATGGACGGCAGCCCACCAGGCTCCTCTATCCACAGAATTCTCCAGGCCAGAATACTGGAGTGGGTGGCCATACCCTCCTCCAGGGGATCTTTCCAAACCAGGGACTGAACCCACATCTCCTGCGTTTCCTGCATTGCAGGTGGATTCTTTACTGCTGAGCCAACAGGGAAGCTAAGTCAATCTAAGTTTTCCTCTGCCAGTATTTTGACTTCCCAAGAGAGGAAAAGCAGTGATTCTTTTTCGGTCAAGTTATAAGAGGTGAGGTCTGAGAGTATCCAGCCACCATATTTCATCTATATTTTACCTCTGCCAAAAAGATAAAGCCAGTATGAGAAACTAAACATGATTCTATTCCAGGAGAGAGAAGTAGAAATGAGAAATGGATGGTGGCTTGGCTTCTAATTATTCCTGAGACCTGCTGAAGCTCAGCCCTTCATGCATTTAAATGAAGTTTGCAATCAGTTACCCTTGGTGTTAAATGTAAACCTACGTAAAGTTAGGTTTCTGTCACCGGTCACCAAGTATTCTGATTATATAGATGCTAACTATACCACTGGAAGAAACACAAGCTGGAATCAAGATTGCCGGGAGAAATATCAATCACCTCAGATATGCAGATGATACCACCCTTATGGCAGAAAGTGAAGAGGAGCTAAAAAGCCTCTTGATGAAAGTGAAAGAGGAGAGTGAAAAAGTTGGCTTAAAGCTCAACATTCAGAAAACGAAGATCATGGCATCTGGTCCCATCACTTCATGGGAAATAGATGGGGAAACAGTGCAAACAGTGTCAGACTTTATTTTTTTGGGCTCCAAAATCACTGCAGATGGTGACTGCAGCCATGCAATTAGAAGACATTTACTCCTTGGAAGAAAAGTTAGGACCAACCTAGACAGTATATTCAAAAGCAGAAACATTACTTTGCCGACTAAGGTCCATCTAGTCAAGGTTATGCTTTTCCTGTGGTCATGTATGGATGTGAGTGCTGGACTGTGAAGAAGGCTGAGCGCTGAAGAATTGATGGCTTTCGAACTGTGGTGTTGGAGAAGACTCTTGAGAGTCTCTTGGACTGCAAGGAGATCCAACCAGTCCATTCTAAAAGAGATCAACCCTGGGTGTGCTTTGGAAGGAATGATGCTAAAGCTGAAACTCCAGTACTTTGGCCACCTCATGCGAAGAGTTGACTCATTGGAAAAGACTCTGATGCTGGCAGGGATTGGGGGCAGGAGGAAAAGGGAACGACCGAGGATGAGATGGCTGGATGGCATCAAGGACTCGATGGACGTGAGTCTGAGTGAACTCCGAGAGATGGTAACGAGCAGGGAGGCCTGGCGTGCTGCGATTCAGGGGTCGCAAAGAGTCGGACATGACTGAGCAACTGAACCGAACCGAACTATACCACTGGCTCCTTAGGCCTGGCTATGCCTGATCTCTTTCCCAGCATCTTGATTCATTTTTCACCAACTCAAGAATGCACTTTACAATACAAAATAACCACTAATGTTGGTAATACATTGCTTTTTGAAAAGCTCATTATCAATCATGATAAGCCGTTATACTGTGGCTATAACGGTTTAGACCCTGCTACTAAATACATGCGATGACCTGGGCCAAGTCACTTCTCTTAACCTGGGCCTCTGTTTCATCTGTAAGATGAAGTATGAGAATTAGATGCCATATATCTTCAAGTACAAGTTTTCATGGTATTAAATGAAAGTATTTAGAGAGTAACAAAGGTTCAAAATCTAAACCAAGGATTGTCAGTGGTCAGGCACTGTGTTCTCTAGGCTGGAGCTACAGAGGAAGCACAAAAAGGAATCTGAAATATTTGCTTTTTCAAGCATGCCTTCCTCTCATCCCTTACCCATTTTGATATACCCAGTGCTGGATCTTGGGAGAGAAGTTTGAAGTAAACACAAAAATTACAAGCTTAAAGCACATTTATGGAGCAGGTGCCGAAGTGGAGGAAAAGGCTTTGGAAGCAATAAAGCCAGATGAAACAGCCTTTCTCAGCCCAGATCCATGTTGCTCTGGCCTCTTGGTGTATCAAGTTACTTTGGATCTCTCCATCCTAGTTTATCCTTCGTATCATTACCAGGGTGATACTGCTGAAACTCAAATCCTACTGCAGCATCATTTCTGCTTAAAATTCTTCTGAGATTCCTTTTGCCTTCAGGAAAAGCCCAAACTTCTTTACGGCACATTCAAAGCTGCAAGACCCCCATCACTGTTCTCATAGCTCAACATACCTGCACCCCCCCCCCCCCCCCC